>OY728159.1:336833488-337336856 GCA_963277665.1 Viscum album
ACTAACTTACCAGTTATATTGCCATTTTGTTATTCATTTTAACCATTTTATTTAATAACATTTTGTGCTCAACACAATCATGCCCTCAGGCTAATATAGTAAAACCACGCCCTCAGGCTTGCCCTCAGGCTATATAGTACCTTGCCCTCAGGCCTTGCCCTCAAGTGGAATAGAATCTTTCCCTCAGGCCTATCCCTCAGGTGTAACAGAATCTTGCCATCAGGCCTTTACCTCATGCAAAATAGTACCTTTCCCTCAGGCCTAGACCTCAAGTGTAACAGAATCTTTCCCTCAGGCCTTTCCCTCAAGCAAATGTACCCATGCCCTCAGGCTAATATAATACATACATATCCACGCCCTCAGGCTAAAAATAAAACTGCCCTCAGGTGCAGGTAATCGGGCCGAGCCCAAAGCATAAACATGCAATTATATACAATTCCTCTCAAGGCAAAAGTAATGCACAATATAAACATGGCATACCCTCGGGTATCCTGGCCAAACGGCTAAACAGAGGAACACACCCTGGGGGTGGTCCTGGATCCAAGCAGCAATCCCAAATAGCAGTTTATTATCACATTTAATTACCTATACAATTATAGGTATTTATACAGCCAAGTCCTCAGCCACACGACACCCCAACATGGGTTCGTAGCACAACGG
The DNA here is from genome assembly GCA_963277665.1 of Viscum album. Classification (NCBI taxonomy): domain Eukaryota; kingdom Viridiplantae; phylum Streptophyta; class Magnoliopsida; order Santalales; family Viscaceae; genus Viscum; species Viscum album. The sequence goes on from OY728159.1 coordinate 336,834,149, forward strand.
TACACAAAAATGCACAAGAGTTGGAATTTAAACACCAAGCCACCTGCCTTAAACGCCCCTTAATGGTATACGTGAACGTCGCTTCCAGAAACACCCAAAGATGATGTAGATCTGGGGTAGAATAAATCCCCGTTCAAACTCAAATAACTTCCCTTAGAGGAAGAATTGGAAAGAACGGATTAAGGAGAGTGGAGGGCTTACTCGTGTGGTTCCAACGAGATCGTCAGAGGCAAAAACGGATTCCCGATGCTCGATCTGGAGATCCTCGAACGTCCGGCCTCCTCTCCTGACTCCTTCCTCCGGTTCTAATCCAATCCTATGAACATGGTTGACTACTGCCCATTTAAGCGAAAAAAAATAAACTACACGGTGTGTACTATTGACTACATGGCGTGTACTTTCCTCATTTAATTGTTCCTCTGGCGGCACCACCGCACTGTTCATCTGTCGACATGCGTACACGATGTGTATTCTTGATTACACGGTGTGTACTATTGCTCAGCTGGAGGCTACTTCCACCGCATTACTATTTACCTATCGACTGACTATACGGCATGTAAATACCCACTACATGGTGTGTAGTTGGTTTTTACACCCATCATCGTCAGCATGGCTACACACCCTGTTTACTCATCCCACACGGCCAAAGTACACGACGTGTGGAAATGTACATGGTGTGTAGTCCCAAAATTTAGGATTTCCCCCCATTTTCCTTATTTCTCAAAAACACTTAAGGAAAAAAGAAAAGAAGAAACCCATACCTCAAAAATAAGAACCGAGTTCTTACAAACTTCTCCCTTAAAGAAATTTGTCCCTGAATTTCCCTTACAAGGGTGGTGAAGATAAAGCTCCAAATAGCTCTAGCCACTGAGCACATATGTCGGTCTCCCGCTCCCAGGTTTCATCCTGCACTCAGACATGATTTCACCCGTACGAGACGAACTGACTGGCCTCGGAGAACCTTCGTGCTCCTATCCATGATACGAATCAGATTCTCCTCAAAGGATGCATCGATCTGAAGCTCAACCTCCTCTAACTGAAAGACATGAGATGGGTCTGAATGATAGCAGTGCAACTGAGATACATGGAAGACATCGTGCATGGCCCGGTACCTCTGCGGTAACTGCAACCGATAGGCAACCAGCCCGACTCTCTCCAGAATCTCAAATGGCCCCACATACCTCAGTGAAATTTTACCCTGTCTCATGATCCGCCTATGTCCAAACCTCGTCGAAACATGCAAGAAAACTTGATCCCCGACCACAAACTCTAAAGGTCATCTGCGATGATCAACATAATATTTCTTACGAGACTGTGTGGTAGCCATCCTCTTCTGAATCAGCTGGAACAGCTCAGAAGTCTCCTGCACAAGTTGTGGTCCTAGTAAAGCTGCCTCACCTGCCTCTAACCAGCACAAGGGTGATCGGCATGGCCTACCATATAAAGCCTCGTAAGGTTCCATATTAATAGTTTCCTAAAAAATATTATTATAGGAAAAATATACTAGGGGTATGTGTTTCTCCCAAGAGCCCCCAAAGTCTAGGATGCATGCACGCAACATGTCCTCAAGCACCTATATCGTATGCTATGACTGGCCATCGGTCTGAGGGTGGTAAACTGTGCTCAGAAGAACCTGTGTACCTAGTGCCCTCTGAAAAATCTGCCAGAAACGAGATGTAAAATGGGTGTCCATATCCGAAACGATAGAACGAGGAACCCCATAAAGAAGCACGATCTCTCAGATATAAAACTTTCTGAGCTCGTCAACAATGAAGGTCTCCTTGATCGGAAAAAAAGTGATCTACCTTCGTGAGTCTGTCTACAATAACCCACACAACATCATTTCCTTTAGGTGACCTCGACAACCCAGTCATGAATTCCATTGCGACTTCATCCCATTTCCACTCTGGGATGGGCAACTGCTGTAACATTCTGGCTAGCCTCTGATGCTCCGCCTTCACCTGCTGACAGGTGGAACATCTCCTAACAAAACCAGCTACCTCTCTCTTCATACCCGGTCACCAGTACTGACGTCTCATGTCACGGTACATCTTGGTAACCCCAGGATGAACTGCCCAAGATGAAGCATGAAACTATCACATCAACTCCTCACGTATATACCTTGGAACCCACACTCGTCCATGGAAATGCAGAATTTAATCATCACCTATCATCCAACCAGGAGGAGGGTCCTCACTTGCCATCGACTCTCGTAGAACTGGGCCTTCTGAATCAGATAGTTGTCTCATCCTAACTCTATCCAGGAGGGTATAAGTCACAGCTAAAGAAGAAAGATAGTTCTTCCCCTGACATTCATGCACCTCCAAATGCATCTCGAAGAACAAATCCATAAGATGCCACTCACCACTGGTCTCCTGCACTGCTTGTATATGAGTCCTCCTGCTCAGTGCATCAGTTACTGCATTACCTTTACTAGGTGTATATGCAAGCTCAAAGTAAAAGGACTGAAGGTATTCGACCCACCTTCATTGTCTTAGGTTCAAGTCACGCTGAGTAAAGATGTACTTGAGACTTTTGTGGTCGTTGAAAACTAAAAAATGCTCTCCCAAGAGATAATGTCTCCAACAGCGCAACGCATGAACCACTGCAGCCAACTCGAGATCATGAGTTGGGTAATTCCTCTCATGTGGCCTTAACTGCCGAGAACCGTACACAACAACTCGGTCGCCCTGCATCAACACTACTCCCAGCCCAATACCCAATGCATAAAAGTAATCTGTATAGCTCTTACCTTGCTCTGGAAGTATCAGGACTGGTGCTGATTTCAACCTTCCTTTCATGTCCTGAAAGTTTTTCTCGCAAACTTCCGACCAAACGAAGTTCACACCCTTCTTAGTCGGACTCATCAACGGTGCTGCTAAGTGGGAGAAGTCCTATATAAATCATTTGTAGTAACCATCCAGCCCTAAGAAACACCGTATCTCAAACACGTTCTTAGGATGCTCCCAGGAAACTACTACTCTCACCTTCTTTGGGTCTACTGCAACTCCTGCCTCTGAGATGATATGACCCAAAAAGTAAATCTGGACCATCCAAAAGTGGCACTTTGAGAGCTTATCATATAGAATATGCTCTCTCAGTGTACTCAGTATGATATCAAGATGGGTGGCATGGCCGTTTCAAGTGTGAGAGTACACCAAGAAGTCGTCCACGAATACTAACACAAAATAATCCAGGTAAGGATGGAACACACGATTCATCAGAGCCATGAAAATTGTTGGTGCATTCATGATTCCGAACGGCATAACCAAGTACTCGTACAGACCATACTTGCTCCGGAAAGCTGTGAGAGGTATATCAGATAGTCTAATGTGAAACTGATGATATCCTGACCTCAAGTCAATCTTCGAGAACACTCATGCTCAATGAAGTTGATCAAAAAGATCTTCAATCCTCGACAAGGGATATCGGTTCTTAACTGTCAACTGGTTCAACTTTCGATAATCCACACAAAGTCTGAGGGTACCGTCTACCTTCTTCGCAAAGAGGACCGGTGAAACCCAAGGAGAAGTACTGGGTCAGATAAAATCCTTTTTATGTAACTCCTTTAACTGCCTCTTGAGCTCCTGCAACTCTGGTGTAGCCATCCTATAAGGAGTAATGGACACTGGTGCTGCTCCTGGCACAAGATCAATAGAGAAATTCACCTCACACTCCAGAGGTAGACCCGAAAAGTCGTTTGGGAAGACATCCCGAAAACGATCAACCACTGGAGGAATATCCATCTAACAAGTCCCCTGATCATCTAGATATAAACTTGCAATCTGGGCTGTGACTCCACCTCGCCCACGATGCTCTGGCCCAGCTTGACTTGTCTGAACATCCCACTCGCCCTTGTATAGAAACTCTCACCCTATGGTGACATGAAACTCACCCTGCGATGATAGAAATCTATAAAGGCTCTAAAGGGAACCAACCAGTCCATCTCGAGAATGAAATCATACGATTTCATCTATAAGACATAGAGGTCCCATAGAAAGTGACACCCACCAACCTCAAGGGGGACCTCCTTGCACTGACGCACACACGTCGTTCTCATTCCCAACAGAGTGTCTAGCATCATAGCAGTAGAAGAAGAAGAAACACAGAGCCCAAGGCTCTCCACAATAGGCACAGATATGAAACTATGTGTAGCACCTGTTTCGAAAAGTACAGAAGATAAGAAAAAAGCTACTAGAATAGTACCTTTGATAGTAGAAGGTCTGGGATCCTACTCTTGTTGGGTCTTTTGCACTGCATATGCCTGCCCAGTGTCCCGGCCCTACGACACAGCCTTGCTACCCTGAGCTATCCCACCCTACTGCCTCTGAGATCCTGGTGTCTGGCGGCCACAACCACTATATATGCCTGCACGCCCTGACGTATTTCAGTTACTCAACTGATAAGAAGCTACTGGTCCTACTTTCGCATGCGGAGTCTGCACAGGACCCCTCTCACTAGCCACTGGTACAAACACCATGCAAAAGCGCTGAGGTCTCTTATGCCCCTCTCTACCACACTGGTAGAACATGATCGGGACACCTAAATTAATTGCATGGATAGTACTGCCACCATGAGAGAAACTCATCTGTCGCTTCCTCTTCTCGGTATAAATAGTACCAGAAACTGGAGCTGAACCGCCCTGGCCTGCACCACTAGCCTCCCGCAGGTTCCTGTCTGTGATCAGCGCCTGGTTCACAATATCATATATTGTAGGCTACTTGAAAACATTCACCAGTTCTCAGATGTCATAACGAAGATCATCCACAAAACTTCTAGACCTCAACATCTCATCACCCACCAGAACGGGTTCAAAACACCGAAGCTCGGTGAAATGAGCAGAATAGTCCATCACCGACATAGCGCCCTGCTATAAATTCATGAACTCTCGAGATCTATCTTCCCTAAACGTCTCTGGGAATAAGAAATCATAGAAGGCTATCTGAAAATCTTCCCATGCCATGTCTATGTGATGCTCTCTCTGAGTGGTAGCATCCCACCACCTCTTGGAGGAATCACGCGACATATAAGTCGCGAGATTGACCCTCCATCCTGGAGGCGTCTCCAGATGCTCAAAAATAGTCTGCATAGAATCCAGCCAAGACTCCACATCCTGTGGTCCGCCATCCCCTAAAAATGTAGGCGGATGCTGCTTCTGGAATATACGAGTCAGCTCAGCCATAGATGTGGCAGCTGGCAGTGCTCCCTGAAAGTTCTTCATGAACCGCATAAAGCCTTCATGGAACTGCGCCTCCGTGCCTATGTCTGGTATAATAGTGGGCGCCGCATCTGGCTCTACTAGAGGATCCACTAGTATCCCATGGCCCACCATCTCTAGATTATAATCTTTGACGCTCTCCTGGCGAACAACGCGTGGTCATCTCAGTGGAATGACTCTACAAGGTCAAACACACGCCTTAGATCAAGATTATCAAGACTGAAAATGAAGGGACCAAAAAGGGGAACAGGAGGAATAATGCATTAAAGATTGTACTACAAGACTCCACGGTGTGTATACTAACTACACGGCGTGTACCTAACTTCTCTTCACCTGCCCAGGTCTTTCTACATGGCTAACCCACACTTCTCCCGTTGAACAAAACTATATGGCGTGTATATAATCTACATGGCGTGTAGGGTTAAAATTCCAACTGTTCGTGTCGTTTGTGACAGGGCCTAATACTCGACTTGATACTCCATGGAGTGTTACACCCACACATGGCGTGTAAACCACCTTGTTTTCCCAACCACACGGTCAGGTTCACACGGTCAGTCCTCGGACAAGACTACACAACATGTTCCTCAAGCACACGGCGTGTACTGGATGAGCTCCACCAACCCGTGTTGATATTTACATGGACGGATACACGGCTCACTCTACACGGCGTGTTCCGGATGGACACGGCGTGTACACGAAAGGATTACACCGACCTGTGTTGTTAGTTACACGAATGGGTCCCCAGGTCAGACTACACGACGTGTGCCATAGTGGACACGACGTGTATGTCTTAAGTTCACCTCCGTCCGTGTTGTTAGTTACACGGGAGGACTCTGGGTCAACACTACATGGCATGTACATTCGATACATGGTGTGTTTTCTTCGAGCTTTTCCCTTCCTCGTGTCCCCGCCCACACAGACCATGACACAGAAAGAGACTACACGGCGTGTACTCAAAAAAATTTCTTTTCTTCCTGAACATAAGAACACACGGCGTGTGTCCGAGGAACTACACGACGTGTATCCTGGGTTTTCCAGATAGTAAGCCTCTAAAACTACTCTGGAACCCAGAAAATACTGAAAAACAACACCTAAGTGCCAAATTCCGACCTGTGAGGGCCCATACTCCCCACGAATCAAAGTTTGGCATCTTATATGTGCTACAACCAAATAAAAAAGTCAATGATCCACCAAATTATGGTCATTGAGGACCCATACTCCCCAAAAACCAAAGTTTGGCATCCATTCTATCAAGGCCTCACACAAACATATCCTATCACGTAGCATGTATTTATCAAAGCAACTATCACAACAGCATGATTTTCTAGCACAACAACCATAAAAACAACATGCAATTTCTAATGCACCTAAATGGCATGGAACTATGCATGGAATATGATTTCTAGCATGTGCCTAAATAATTCATGTGATGGCATACCCTCATCTAATCGGGTTGAAACTAAATAGAACCCATGGATAAAATATAAATAGCACAATCACAAGTGCGTCACCCAACGGTGAAAATCAGATCAACTGGAAACTGAAAAATCAATAAAATTGCAATACGAGGTAAATTGGATTTTCCCCGTACACAGGTTAGCTACTCCCGGGCATAGCTTATACCAACTATCATTTCCGTTCTATCACTAACTAAGGCTCCAAATAGTAAGTCAAAGAAAATAAACCCTCTGATACCACTTGGTAACGTCCCGGGCCTGGGTGCCACTCAACGCGTGCCTCGAACCCGGATCACCACGTGACCTCAAGCGCATTTCCCCAAATGCCAGAGGCTGCCAACTAGCAGTGAGGGCCCATGTCTAATAATGGGAAAACTATTCCCTCATTTTTCAAATTGTAGCACAAAGTAATAAAATATACAACATACAACAACAGCGGAAGAAATAAACCATACACATTTAAAATGAACAACTACAGTAAAAAGATAACCAAAAGTTGTATAGATAATGATGCAAAATGTCGCAAGTTCTAAGAAAACAGCCAGAACATGTTACACAACATACAACACGATAAAATAGAAAGTAAAGGTACAACATAACAAAACAAAACAGCCGGCAGCATCGCGAGCCTAAGCTCGGTCCCATACTCCCCTACTCTTCAGCAACAATCATGTACCTGTATAGGGACCCTTTCCCTTATCCACACCTATAGAAAAATAGTCTTTTTGGGCCGAATACATGACTCAAACAGGGTGTGAGAAATAAATCCCAGTAGGCACCCACCAAAGGACCGTGCCCAACTGTGTGAAAAAATATGCAACAAAAGTGTGCAGTGGTAAAATGCAATAAACTAAGCAGTAGTCAAACGTAACTAACTTACCAGTTATATTTCCATTTTTTTATTCATTTTAACCATTTTATTTAATAACATTTTGTGCTCAACAAAACCAAGCCCTCAGGCCAATCACAATCATTCCCTTAGGCTAATATAGTAAAACCACGCCCTCAGGCATGCCCTCAGGCTATACAGCACCTTGCCCTCAGGCCTTGCCCTCAGGCGGAATAGAATTTTTCCCTCAGTCCTAGCCCTCAGGCATAATAGAATCTTTCCATCAGGCCTTTCCCTTAGGCCTAGCCCTCAGGCGTAACAGAATCTTTCCCTCATGCCTTTCCCTCAGGCGAATGTACCCATGCCCTCAGGCTAATATAATAGATACATATCCATTCACTCAGGCTAAAAAGAACATTGCCCTTAGTCACAAGTAACCGTGCCAATCCCAAAGCATAAACATGCAATTATATACAATTCCTCTCAAGGAAAAAGTAATGCACAATATAAACATGGAATACCCTCGGGTATCCTGGCCAAATAGCTAAACAGAGGAACGCACCCCGGGGGTGGTCCTGGATCCAAGAAGTCATCCCAAACAACATTTTATTATCACATTTAATTACCTATAAAATTTTAGGTATTTATACAGCCAAGGCCTCAGCCACACGACACCCCAACATGGGTTCGTAGAAAAACGGTACACAAAAACGCACAACAGTTGGAATTTAAACACCATGCAACCTACCTTAGACGCTCTTGAACGGTATACGTGAATGTAGCTTCCAGAAACGCCCAAAGATGATGTAGATCTAGGATAGAAGATATCCCCATTCAAACTCAAATAACTTCCCTTAGAGGAATAATTGGCAAGAACGGCGTAAGGAGAGTGGAGGGCTTACCTGTGCGGTTCCAACGAGGTCGTCAGAGGAAAAAATGGATTCCCGAAGCTCGATCTGAAGATCATCTAAGGTCCGGCCTCCTCTCCTGACTCCTTCCTCCAGTTCTAAGCCAATCCTGTGAACAGGGTTGTCTACTTCCGATTTAAGCGAAAAAATCAAACTACACGGCGTGTACTATTGACTACACGACGTGTACTTTCTTCATTTAACTACTCCTCTGGTTGTACTATCGCACTGTTCATCTGTCAACATGCGTACACGGCATGTATTCCTGATTACACGGCGTGTGCTATCGCTCAGCTGGCGGCTGCTTCCACCACCTTACTATTTACCTGCCGACTGACTACACGGTGTGTAAATACCCACTACACGGCGTGTAGTCGGTTTTTACACCCATCATCGTCATCATGGCTACACACCTTGTGTACTAATCCCCCACGGCCAAAGTACATGCATGTGGAAAAGTACATGGCATGTAGTCCCAAAATATATGATTTTTCCCCCATTTTCCTTATTTCTCAAAAACACTTAAGGAAAAGAAAAAAGAAGAAACCCGTACCTCAAAAATAAGAACCAGGATCTAACAGAGGTATAAAGAGGCATAATAAGGAAAGTTTAGATTTCATATGAAATAGTTAAGGTATTTTCCAATTACACCTTATTAACAACGTTTATTTATGTCTCACAACAAAATTACATTGATGAAATGACATAAATCTAATATTTCTATTAGTAAAAGAATATATCATCCATGTGATGGTGATTTATGGAAACGCATTGATCAAATTCATCCTCCTTTTGCTTCAAAACCTCATAACATATGGTTGAATCTTTTTATTGGTGGTTATTTCCCTTTGGTTCTTATGGAAGTCAATATTCTTGTTGTCCTATTTTCATTACTCCGTAGAACTTACCTCCTTGAATGATGATGAATGAACCATATGTATATTTGGAACTATTAAATATATGAAATCCAAAGAATAATATCAATGTTTATTTGAAAAAACTAATTGATGAGTTAATTTCATTATTGAACAATGATTTAACTACATTTCATATAGTTTCATATCATAATTATACATTGAAAGTTGCATTAATGTGGATGATCAAGGACTTTCTGGTGTGTGTTATGATATATGGATAGAGTACACATTGTATAATGTATGACCACCATTTTGAGTTATTTAACCCTTTTCTATGGATTTTTTGTATTTAAATTAGTTGGGTAATGTATGGGAGAGTTTGTAATGGTTTGGGAAGGTTTTGAAACTTTTATAGGGGTTCACAGTTTGATAACGGTTACTGAAAACCATGCAAAAAATCCCAATTAATCGTGCAACATGAGGCAGTGGATTTTTGCACAGTTGGTGGAAAATTTATCTAACCGTGCAATTCAACTATGTGGGGAACCCTTTGGGACAATATCTATCACACAGTTAGCACACCATTTTTCTAACTATGCAATCTAATTGTGCATGGCTTTAAAAATGAGGTTTGAAAAATGGGATCACTCAAGATTTACACTAAAGAACCCATTTCTTCTCCAATATGAACCTCACTTACTAATTCTTGTTATCAATGGTTATGTGGAATCTCCCACTCATTTTTGAAGTGAATCGAATGGTTTTATGGATGTGTTAAAGGAAATTATCCTTCAGAAAAGAGATCTAAGGTGGTTTTCTGGGTTTTTTTACCTCGATTTGTGGTGATGTTTTTCATTGAATGATTTCATTGAATCCCTAAGGTAGGTGGCTTCACTATCATCTCAATTTTGATAGAACTAGAAGGACATAATTTCAAATTAATGGTTGTTTCTTGATATTAATGATTTTTGGGATGTTAAAAGCTTTTGTGTCACCCATCTTGTGATGTTTTGTGAATTTGGGGAAAATGGGTTATTGTTATGAAATGTTCTTGATGTTGGGTTTTAAAATGATAATTTTCAAATCCTTAGCATGGATTATTTTTTTGGAAATGGTTTGTGAAAATTGTTTTAAATAAAATGGTTTTTTTATTGAAATGTTATTTGGTATGGGTGTCTTTGATGGGGTTTTCAATAAATATTGATTTTATTAGAATGGCCATGGATTGTGTTATAATTGTTTATTTGTTTAAGGGATTATTTGGTTTTATAATTGTGTGTTGATGTGGTTTTCATAATTATTGATTGTTATGATTGTCAACATATGTGTTATAAGCATGGGTTAGATGAGATGGATAGTGGGTGTGAAGGACAACCATCAAGGATTGGAATGTGGTCATGAAGTACCAGTATAAAAATGGGACATGGTTGGATGTGAAGTTCCCCCATCAATGGTAACACTAAAATCATGTGTAATAGTGTGAGTATGTTTGTGGTAGGCGTTCAGACACGTAGAATTATTTTGGTTATGCTAATACGTGTTGGGAAATGGTTAAGGACATGTTTGGTTTTTTTCTTTGGTATTGTGTTGATTTGGGAAAATTAGTTTGGTAAGGGTGTGTTTGGATTGTTGGAAATTGTTTCCTTGTTCATTTTTTTATATAAATTGTTTTATAGAAATTTTTTTAACCGGTTTTATTCTAGCGGTATGTGTAGGGATGTTATTTGGGGAAAACATACTGATTATTATTAATCACCCCCATCTTTGGAATTTCGGTGCTTTTGTAGATGTTGTATCCCGAGACATAGGTAAATGTAAAGAATATCATTTCCTTAGTGGTCCACCCTGATGCATGGGAGTTCTTCTGGTACTTAGATCTTGGAGATTGGTGTAGATATATGGAGGTATGTCATAGAATATTTGGTTGTATGGTTTAGTCTTTTGCTCAGTACTCTGATTTTGGATTATTGTACTTTGGTGTTATTGGTGTTTTGGGTATTATTTTATTTTGTAACATTATTTTCATGTATCATGTAGTGGTTTTGATAAAAGTGCATTTGGTTGGTTACATTCATTTCAAAGTAAAATTGTTCCCCAACTGTTCTTGAAACCCTTGACATTAATTTTCAACCTTTGGAACCTCAATGACGTCACTTAATACCAAGTTTCATACCATCACCTCTCCAAGTCAATGGGTAGGTGAAGGATGTTAAAAGTGGTATTATTTTATTTGGTTCTTTACTTAAATGTTTTTTCAGTTCTTTGGCATTCATTGTCATTCTTGGAGTTGACATTAATTCTTGGTGCATTACTTGAGTTGGGATAGTAGAAAGGCATAGGATTGTTGGAATGTTAAATGTATAACATAAAAGTATGTAGATAAACCTTTTATGATGAACTTCAAGTTACCAATTATTTGGGTACATAAGTGTTTTGGGGACACTTATGGTAGCGTAATATCATTTTTGTGGGTGTATCCAATGAGATGAGCATGTAATGCTTGGTAGAAATTAATTCCCACAAGGATTGCATATTTCATTGGGAATAATGATTTATGTTGTGATATGAATGTATGTATTTTTATACTAACAAGAAATTGTTTTCAAAAGTGTGTTTTTGAAAAGATAATGGTTTTCGTACATTGAAAATGGTTCAATTTTCAAAACATGGTGTTTTTTTCAAAAATGGTTGAAAATAGAAAAATGGAAATTTTTGGAAAGCATGGTTGTGATAGCTAGCCTCTGATATAATTTGAAATTTTAAGACTTCATTTGTTATGGAGTGAGACTTATGGTGATTCTTATATTCATAGAAATGGCATTGGGTAGACGTCGTAGAGACCAACTGAAGAATGCTTTGGAAAATGTGGTTTCACCTAATCCTCGGGTGAAACAGCAGCTAGTGTAGAGCATAGTGCAAGCTTTACAAGCTGTGGAATGTGGGAATAGAAGCAAGGAGTCAAGGAATTTGGATCACTCGGTTCAGTTTCAGAAGTAGAACCCACCCATTTTTTGGGGTGATTCTGAGCCAGAAAGGGAAGACTTATGGTTGAACATGATCAATCAGATATTCAATTTTCTCGAAGCATTGGGAGAGTTAAAGGTGAAGTTAGCGACGTACATGTTGGATGATATAGAAAATTAGTGGTGGGATTAGTTGGTCTAGGATGGAATAGACCAGGGTATGACATGGGATGGTTTTGAGGAATTTTTTAACAAAATATTTTACCCTCATATGTTCAAAATTCAGCACACAATAGATTTCATTAGGTAGAAGTAGGAAAACATGTCACTGATAGAGTATGCAGCTATGTTTATGAACATATTATGATTTTCACTTGAGGTGGAAGCTAATGTGTCCTTGAAGGCATGAATATTTAAAGAGGTATTGAGGTATGAAATTCATTCCAAAATTTTGGTGTTATGTATAAGTGATTATATAGAAATGGTGAATAGAGAATCGGTTGATGAAAGATATATCTTAGGGCTACAAGTGAGGGAATCATTTTGGTACCCATGGGGGATAGTGGGAACTTTAACACAAGGATAAATTGGAAGAGGGACACTTATTTATAGGGTATGAGTATGACTGAGAATCTGATTGAAGGATTAGTGAATCTTCCTTTAAAGCCTTAGAGAAAGGAAGGATGTTTTTAATGTGGTTCTACAGGCCACATGCAGTGGGATTGTATGGCACATCCTTAAGCATGTCATGAATTCAAAAATATGGGGACTTAGTTGACGATGAGCACATATTATCATCCTCAGACATATGGGTAATCCAAGAGGATGATATAAATGTTGAAATATATGTTTCAGGCTTGTGTGATATATTTTTTTTGCTTATGAGAGGACTTACCATTAGTGGAGTTTTCCTATAATAAAAGTTATCAGGATTCCATACACATGGATCCATTTAAAGTGTTGTATAGGAGTCTATGTCGTTCTCCACTATGTTGGGTGGAAACCAGTGATACTTAGTTGGTTGGGCCGAGCCTTGTCCAAGAAATGTTGGAGAATATTAATTTAATCAAGTAGAGGATGGAGATGACACCGAGTTTTTAGAAATCATATGTTGACCATCATTGACGACTGTAGGGGCCCGAAAATTCCACATTTAATATAAATAAAATTCCATCGAACATGGAAAAGAATATAAATAAAATTCACAAGAATATTGATGAATAATTCTCAAATAAATGCAAATTCCTTCCTAGAACGCCACCTTATATGGCAGTCTGTGGCTTCTCAAATTCATTCACTAACCGAGCATTTCACGGAATAGAGGCGATGGTGTCGGCTCCCGTGAATGGTGTCTTTGAAGAAATGGAGGTGTATAATTCCAAACCCATGTACGATGCCCCTACGAACCATGTCATTCAAAGAATGAATGTGGAGAATTAATCCCTTGAAAACAATGTCCCCAGTGAACTAGTTGGTTTGTGGGATGAGATGGCATCACCATCCGTCGCAAATGAAGCCCCCTAATGACTAAGTTCACCAAGGGATCCTACAAAAAGCACTATGTGGACCATTGATCCACCACCCCATCCTCTCTATAAAAAAACCAGGGGTAAATTCATTTAAAATAGCTTGGAATATGGATGAAAAAGAGATGAAGCATGGTGAAAACATAAAGAGTGTGGGAGAAATCCCTTTTGTACCCAAATCAGTTCACGGAACCATCCTAAGAACCATATGTGGGTGGCACTTTGTGTAACTCCAGCCCATAAACCATATGTGTAATACCCTCCATAAAAGATAATATTTGTAGGTAGTGTCATTCATGAAATTGAGATGTCATTTTCTTACCCTACGAATGAATAAAAAAAGGTTTGCAAACCCCATATGAGAAAGAATGTGCACAGACCCCCTATGCAGAAGACAGTTCACGGAATACGCTATGCAGAAGATGGTTCGTGGATTCCCCTATTCAGAAGATAGTTCGTGGAATCCTCTATGTGGAAGATAGTATGAAGAATCCCCTTTGTAGAAAACAGTATCCAGAAGACCCTATACGGGAGATAGTTCGCGACCAGCACTTCACGGAAAATGCTACATAGATAGCTCCTATACAGATTCTCTTACACGTCTATCCCCACGTGGAAACTCCCATGCACCCACACGGTCCATACCATGAGGGTTATACCCCCGAACCCCCACTCAAGCTATGGTCCCTTCCCTACAGGTTGATCCCTTCACTATCGTCACTCATCCCCATGAAAAATGGAGAGTTTCACCGCGAACTTTTTCGACTAGGTAGAAAATATTTTCCATTACACCCTTGTGTTTCCCCAATATCCATCACTTAAATACCATGAGTCGATCTAACCCTCGTGACACTCCTAAAACCCCATCACCTTCCTCATATTCCATGTTGATCAAGAACTCCATGGATAACATGTTTTTTACATGCTTTGACACACTCTTCTCCATCCATCAAAATCTGTGTACCGGGTAATTTTGGATCTTCATAAACTGCCTCGGCCATTCAAAATGGACGATCAATGTCCTAAGGAGACATCTTCTTGAATTTTCACACAATTCTCTAGTAGCTCTGTGTATATTTCCCAAAAAATCCTATCAACCATAGACAAATTCATCCTCATGAGAGGCTTCTCCTTCTTCTGTACTCCCAACGGATTCCAAGACCCATGTCATTTATCCTAATTCGAGAACCCCTAGAATCATGGTTTACACATTCCTTCTCTCTCATATTCAAGGCATGTCAGAACATCTTGACCTAATTATCCTCCAGTTAATCAGGGTTTCTATAATAAGTTTTCCAAACTCTATGACCTTAAACTATGAGCTATCGTCTTTACCACATGACATTAAACTATATGGTATTAGTCCCTAAAACATGACATTAAACTATGATTCCATCTTCCAACATACATGAATTTAAACTATAGTATGCCGGATGATTTCAGATCTTCATAAACATCCCCATCCATTGGAAATATATGTTCAGTGTCCTGAGGACACCTATGTTCGACTATGCACACAATGCCTCAGCAGCTTTGCATATATTTCCGAAAAAAAAATCCAATCAACCAGAGACATATTCATCCTCAAGAGAGGTTATTCCTACCTTCATACACCATAATGGCTTCTATCCCTCATATAATTTCTCATGATCCAAGATCCTCCAGAATCATGGTTTACATGTTCCTTCCCTATCATGCTCGAGTTATGTAGAAACATCCCAACATGATTATTCTCTAGTTAATCATCATCCAAGATATATGACATTAAAATATAGTATGACGCATATGATTCCCAGTAGGGAACTCCCATTGAGGTAAGACCCTAGATTTTATTTCAGGATGTTTCATCAGTTCCCCTCTCTGCCTTCACTCAGGGTGTACCTGGATAGGTTAGTCTGACTATCCAATGTATGAAAACAAAGAAGAGACATGCACATTCAAATCCATACCTCTCTCTTCCTTTGGGCTCTAGTACCATTTATCAGCAAATGATGTGGGGTGTGTAGTCTTCAAATCAATTTCCTCCTCTTTTTTCTCACACCAAGCATGACTCATGTGGGCTTAGAGGTTCGTGGTGATCATGACATCTGTATAACCCCAAAGCACGAGCCTCCTCCTAAGTGTAAGACCCAAATATAATGAACTATAAAAACTCTTATTCCTACTTTGATCAAGATATGTAGGATGTATTCCTAAGTCCTGAACTCAAGGTACATTATCTTTACAATTAATTCCCAATAAAATTACCCCAAACTCGTTAGGGCATCCTTTTCATGAGTAATCCCCAACATTTTTTCTCTCAAATGGGTAACTCCTATGTGTGAGCCCCAATCATGCCCCCACAAATGGACCTCCTAAAAGGTGTAAGTCCCAAATCAAACCGAACTACAAGGGATTTGATTCCCAACTAACTGGGATACATAAGAAACTCCCCTTGAGGTCCAAACCCGAGATCCAAATCACCCTAATGTTCTTAAGGGAAAATCCCCAGTAGAGTCATATCCACCCAAGAGACCATATATCTTCTGGGAATCTCAGGCTACCTCAGCATAATTCCCACACCAAATCTTGACTCGGCATCTTCCTCCTGGATTTCCTCACCACATGACCTTAAACTACATGGATGAGTCCTTTTCACACGACCTTAAAGGGTGGTGTGTCTAGTAAAGTCACACTGAACTTCATTGAATCTAATTACTCTCATGAAGATACATAGAAATCCCATCCTATGGGTTTGATCCCAACAAAAAAAACAAATCATGTCCCCCTGGATGATGGTAAAATCTAGATCACCTCACTACATGGATTATTTTAGCATTGTCTCAACAAATTTCAAACCCATTCATACTTCGATTGATCTTTCTATATAAGGGGTACACCATGAAAACATCCTTGGGAGTGAACTAATGATTCAAAAACATATGAACATTTCTTAAATATAAAAGAGAGTCCCATAATAGGCAATAATTCCCCCCAAAATGGTGTCATGAGACATAACTCCCATCCTCTTGACCAATGGAGTCCTGAAGTGTCATTGGATAAATAATTCAATGGGCATCTGCCTTTAGAATGAATCTCCTTAAGTCATGGATAAAAGGGTCATTGGGTGTTTCTATCTCCAAGAATAAACTCTTTGGAGACCATATGAGGACATCTTACCCTAAATGGGATGATTTTACAAACACTTAACCCCCTGTAATCTCCTTCTAGTACCACTCAACTTTGTCACATCCTTCATAATGTAAAAAGGATTTACTTCCTAGTCCCGGTGGGACCATCTCGCCAAACCTAAAAGGGCATGACACCTGACGTGAAACCCTCTATAATAACAAGAAATTGGTTATTATTCATTAGATTATTTTTTTTTCTATGTTACAATGTGAATTGGGCTGAAATAATGACCATTATCATTCGAGGTGGGTAATCATGTGTTCTTGAGAATCTCTCTGAGGTTAGGACATCATCGGTATGGGATGTAGTGAATGTTATCTCTGAGGTATATTAGTTCTTTTGTGATACTTGAGAGAATAGGAGAGGTGGAATACTAGTTGGACTTTACACCATGGTTTAGTGTAGTGCACAATGTGTTTCATGTGTCATAGCTGAAAAAGTATGAACCAGATCATGACCATGTGATTTGTTGGGATCATGTTGAGCTAGAATCGGATGCTTCTTTGGTGCGTGTTCCAGTGCGGATTGTAGATAGGAAATAGAAATATTTTCATGGTAAAATCATTTATCTAGTTCGAGTTTTGTAGAAACATGGTCAGATTAAGGAGGAGACTTGGGAGTGGGAGAAAGAGATGTTCGATCAATGGCCTAATCTATTTTAGCAAAGCAATGGTTCTCTACTTTCTAATCACAGAAATTCCAATGGTGGGGAGAATTTAGCACCCCCTATTTGAGGTATGTAACCCTTATTTATGTCTTTTTATGTGTGTAAAGTGGTTGGGTAATTTATGGTATAATGTAGAAATGTTTTGGGATGGTTTGAAAGCTTTTATAGGGGTGTATAGTTTGAGCACGATTAGGGTAAACCATGCAAAAAACCCAGGTAACCATGCAACATGAGGCAGTGGAATTTCTCATTGTTGGCGAATGGTTTGTCAAACTATGTGATTCAACCATGGAGGAACCCTTGGTATAGTATCAATCACACGATTAGTGTGCGGTTTGTCTAACCATGCAAGATAACTATGTACAGCTTTAAAATGAGGTTTTAAAAATGGGATCACTTCGTATTTACCCTAAAGAGCCCATTTCTTCACCCATTCAAACCTGAATCAATATTTCTTATTATCAAGGTTTAGTGGGCCTCTCCTGCTCATTTTTGAATTGAATAGAAGGGTTTTTTTGGTGTGGTAAAGGTGATTCTCTTTAGTAAATATATATAAGGAGGTTTTGTGGAGTTTTTACCTAAATTTTTTGTGTTTTTTTTCGTTGGATGATTTCGTCAAAACCCTATGGTAGGTGGCATCACTCTCATATCCATTTTGATAGAACTAGAAGGATTTAATTTCAAATTAATTTTTGTTCCTTGATATTGTTTATGTTTGTGATGTGCAATTATTTTGTGACACCCATCACATGATGTTTTGTGAATTTGGTAAAATGGATTATTGTTGTGCAATGTGCTTGATGTTGGATTTTAAAAATGATAATTTTAAAATCATTATCATGGAATATTTTTTGGTAAGTGGTTTTAAAAAATGGTTTTCAATAAAATGGGTTGTCTTATTAGAATGATATTTGTCATGGATATATTTAAGGGGGTTTTCAATAAATGTTGATTTTATTGGAATGGTCATTACTTGTGTTGGAATTGTCGATTTTTTAAGGTATTGTTTGGTTTTTCAATTGTGAGTTGATGTGGTTTTGATAAATAATTATTATTATGATTGTTGTATTGGGTGGTATAAGCATGGTTTTGATGGGATGGATAGTAGGCATAAAGGACCAACATCAAGGATTGGAATCTGGGCATAAAGTACTGCTATAAAAAGGGTACGGGGTTGGATGTGAAGTTACGCCATCAATGGTAACATTAATCTCATATTTAATAGTTTGAATATGTTTTTGGTAGGTTTACAGACACGTAGAATCATTTTGGTCATGCCAATATGTGTTGGGAAATGTGTAAGGATGTGTTTTGTTGTTTTCTTTGGTATTGTATTGATTTGGGAAAAATATTTTGGTAAGGGTATGTTTGGATTGTTGGAAATTGTTTCCTAGTTCATGGTTTTATATAAATTGTTTTATATAAATTGTGAAAACTGGTTTTATTCTAGTGGTTGTATAGGGATTTCATTAGGGAAAAACCTAATGAGTATTATTACTCACCCCCTACTTTGGCACTTTAGTGCTTTTACAAATTTTGTACCCTGGGACACAGGTTAAGTAAAAGCATCTCATTTTTTTAGTTGTGCACTGTGATGCTTGGGAATTCTTGTGGTACATAGATCATGGAGCGTGGTGTATACATATTGAGATATGTTGTAGCTACTTTGGTTGTATGGTTTAGTCATTTTCTTGGTACTCTGATTTTGTATTGTTGTGGTTTGGTTGTGTTGGTATTTTGGGTATTGTCATATTTTGTAACATTCTTGTCATGAATCATGTAGTGGTTTTGATAAAGGCACATTTGCTTTGTTACTTTCATTTTAAGGGAAAATCATTCCCCAAGTGTTCGTGAGGCCCTCAACATTAACAGTCAGCCTTTAGCACCTCAGAAACATTGATTAAGTACAAGTATAATTCCATAGCCTCTCAAAGTTAATGGGTAGATGCATGATATTACATATAAAATCTTGTTCATACTCTTTGGATGAGAAAAAAGTGTTTAGTCCAGGAAATGGGATAAATACTAGTTATTTTGACTATCATCATAGATTTCTTCCAACAGATCACCCATTTTGAAGGAGTAGAATTCCTTTTACAAAAGAAATAATTGAAATATAAGAACCTCCAGTGGTGCTCTTGGGTATTCAAGTAAAATATATCATCTCTATGTTACCTCATGTTACTTTTGGGCCAATCAAAAATGAACAAAAAAATAAATGGTTTCGAGGGAGATCATAATTGGATTAAATATAGTATTTTTCGGGACCTCCCTTATTTTTTTGATTTATTGGTTTATCACATGTTAAATGTAATTTATATTGAAAATAAGTTTTTTGATAACATATATTATATTGTGTTGGAATCACCTGGTAAACCAAAGATAATGTAATGGCATGGTTAGATCTTACCCAAATTTGAATACATCCTAAACTTGAATTAATTGATGATAAAAGATCACAAACATTAATGAATCCAAAAATAATATTACAAGATTTATAAAGGAATTTATTTACTATTCTATCAAAGTATTAAAGATTTTAGGTTACCATATGGTTATGCTTCTAATTTTTCTTATTGTGTCAAAAATGGATATATTACCAGGTTAAAAATTCACGACTTCCATGTCATAATGGAAATATTGTTGCTTATTGGTCATAGAGGGTTGTTTGATTATTAAATATAGGAAATTTTAACTAAAGTATCATATTTCTTCCGAGATATTGGTGTAGAAACATTGGATTATGATGCATTGAGTATGCTGTAAGAAGATATTCTTTTAATTTTATTGAAATTAGAGAAAATATTCTCGTCATCCTTCTTTGAATTAATGGAACATTTAATATTTCATTTTTCATATGAATATAAATGTGTAGTATATGTAAAATTATGATGTATATATCCATTTTAGAGACGTATGAAAAAATTAAATAAGGAGTTACATAACAAAGCATCAGTTGAATGGTCAATTGTAGAAGAAAATTTATAGAAGGAAATTTCAAATTTTTGCTCTTAGTTTTTCAATAAGAATATCCTTCAAAACATAATTACATGTATCGCAATGATAAAAATGTTTATTATGTCACATACCCTCAATTGTTAGTTTTTAATTATCCTAAGATTGTTTTTTGTGGTTATCGTGAAGGATGGCATTTAGATGAAGAACTATACAGAGACCATGTATATGTTTTTATAGATTGTCAAGAAATGATATGATTTGTGCAGTAACTAATACTTATTATTATTATTTTATATTTTCTTAATATATATGTTCATTTATATTATTTTTTATACTAAATGATGACAATATCAAAAAAAATCTATAAATTACCCCTATTGCTCTTGAAGAATGTCATCAATAGAATTTTTCATCTTGGTTTCAAAGACTAGTATGTTAAGTTGTTTTCTATGGAACATTAAATAAATATTTTAATGATATATATTGTTTATAATTTTTATTGTTTATAGGAAACACAACATGAAATTAAAATTGATAGTCGATTATATGTGATAAAAAACCCTCCATCAAAATTGGTAACATTTTATAATGCGTATCTGGTTAATGGATTTTGATCCCATACACACATATATAGTGAATAAAATAAAATATTGAATAGTGGTTTTTTAAAGGATCTTATCATAAATAAAATGAAGTTGAATTTTATAGTATGTCGGATGAAATAATTGAGTTATGTTATCTGGGACCAAATTATATAACAATGTTTAAATGTCACTGGTTTGATACTGGTCGAGGGTTGTGAGTTTATCCACAACATGAAGTTGTTTACATTAAATATAGGTATTCTTGCATAAAATTAACCATTTATGTTTTCAAATCAAGTAAATCATGTTTATTATATAAATTACTATTTTGTTTTGAGAGATTTGAAAAACAACTAATGTATAATAAAAATAAAATCTCATGAAGATTGGTTTATTGAAAATGAAAATGGTTCTTTAGAAGTGAAGCATATTGAAATTTTTCAAGAAACAACCCCAAGTATATCTATTATCATACGATATATAAATATCGATGATGAACCCCCCCCCCCACATCTAGTTAAGGGAAGATGATATTGATTATTTTGATGAAATAATAAGGGATGATGAAACAAAAGGGTGTATGGAAGTTGATAATTCTGAAGATGAAGATGAAGACATTATCCTCGATGAAAATGAGGAAGAATGTGAGAATGATGTACTATATTCAATTATTTATTAGTTTTTTATATTTGATATTTGTATTAACAATTACTTATAGTTAATATTTTTTATTTCAGATGGCTAGACTCGGTGATATATTTTTTTCATTCACTGATGATAGTAATTATTAGTTTTTTATATTTGATGAATGTATTAACAATTATTGAGAAGTAAGAATACTACATTATTCATTGTATTTATTGTTTTTTTATATTATATATATATTAAAAAATATTTGATGCTTATATTCTTATATTATTGTATTTATTTACGGGTAATTATTATATTCTGTTATATTTTAGTTTTCTATATTTAATTTTTGTATTAACAAGTATTTATAGGAAAAATTTTCATATTATATTATTTATTAGTTTTTTATTTTTTATATATTTTATATATGTATTAATAATTTTTTATAGGTAATATAATTGTTTCAATATAGTTGGAGATGTTCTTGATGATCTATTTCGTTCTCATGCTGATGTCAGACTTCCCAATGGTGATCCTAATTTATTTACTCCATAAGATGCTTCACCTATTAGGAGGGCGTGTGGCACTGCTTGATTTATGATTCCAGGACCTATTACATATACTCATCATCTATTTATATTTATTCTAGTTTATGGAGGTATGTTCAATTGTTTATAGAATTTATTTTATATTATGTTTTTGTATTAATATTGATTATAATATTCTCATTATTTGTTTTTATTTTCATAGTTTTACACATTTATCTATTAGAAGGCTTATGTGGTTCAAAGAAATTATTTTTTTCACCATGGGTGTCATGATATTAGATTCCCACTTTTGTTCATCAGTAGATGTTAGACCACTGGATTGTATTTTATTAAATAATTTACTTTATTTAATTTTTACTTAATTAATAACATAATTTTTTAAATTTTATTATAGAATTTATGGTCTACGATTGATGATAGCCTAAGATCTCCTAACTAGGAGGCATGGGAGATTTGTATACGTGAACATTTTCAAAAGTTTTTACACAACCTAGGAAAGTGATCCATGGATAAATCTTCCTTATGTTACTATTTTTTGACCATTTTTTATTTTCCCATCAACCTGAATATATCTTAGCTCAAGTATGGGATGGATTGTACTTATAATAGATATGAAAGACATTTAGGAGGAGGTCATCATCTAGGCATCAGAACTGAGGGAGGAAGGAGGTCACATACAAGGTTAGGAGTTTCACATTTGGTACACATCAATGACATATGGTAAGTAATATTATTCATTAACGTATATATAAATTAAATGTAAAATTTTTATTACATTATATAGAAATATATTGAACCCTATATTATGGAGTTGGAAGTTTTTGATAATATACACATATATCCTCATAGAGGACATTTTTTGGTGATAGATAGTGACATATTAGGGTTAGTATTTTTTAACAAATTTACTCATATTAATTTAATTATTATTAAAATTTCTAATTTTATTTTAAGGAAACGTATGAGATTACAACTTCTCATTTGTAAGAGAGTCAAGATGAGAGTGAGGAAGATTCCACTTGCGATTCAGGTTTTAATGAGGGGGCTTAGATATAAACAAATATTTAGGGTGTCAAGAATGGTCGGGCGATGGATATTGGTTCACGAATGACACCTACTTATTATTATAGTTCATCTATGATGTCATTAGTTAGTTCAAAGGAAAGTACAGATTCTTTTTTGTAAAATTAAAAGTATAAGAAGAGTTTGAGATCTTATGATGATACAATATAATGAATAAAGAGAGTTAGGGATGAACATGAGCAGTAGTTTCATAGAGATGATTAGATGTTGGAGTATATACGACGGCAGGCCTATGGTGTTGGTATGGAGTTTCCTCCCCTTGATACTTCAATTTATCATCTTCCCACCTGATAATAGTTGATGCTCAGTTGTCTTTATGACTATTATGTATTTTGGATTGATAAACATATTTTCTGTGAAATTATTCAATAATATAATTCTGGTTTTAATTATTTTTACCTTTTAATTTTTGTTAATTAATTTTTTGATTTTTTTAATTTTTTTTAAAAAATAATCGATTATGAAAAAGTAATTTATCTACTACAGTTTATTATTTAAAAAATTTAATTATATTATTTGTGGTGGAATATTAATTCATAACAAATAAGAATTATTTGCAATGGTCCATCGTAAAAAATGCTAATTGTGGTGCCATTTACTACAACACAACATTAGCGATGGATTCCTATCAAAAAATCTTATTGGTGATGAAAATATATCACTAATTTCACATCACAAAAGATTACAAAAATTAGTGTAATTTCATTAGGATATCCAATAAAGACACACTTCATGCCCATGGATGCTAGTTTATTTCTAGAAGTGTCCTTAACGAATGCCTCACAACCCCATACATGAGTATGTGACAACATGGATTTCTTTTCAATCAATAACTCATATGTTATTACATTTGCTAATTTATTTGTCAATCAATGTATAATGTATGTTAAATCCCATAATTCATATCCCAAAAGGATCATGGAATAATTTCACAACTCATCATTGACCCCACCTTTTCCAATAATGTGTGGTTCCTCCTTTTACTAACAACATTCAATTGGAATTTATAAGGAGGTGTGAGTTAAGATAGAATCCTAAAATCCCTTAGATAGTCAATGAACTCTTGGTTAAGATATTATCCACCTCAATAAAGTCAAAGTTCCTTTATCTACTTACCAAGATAATTATATACCTAATTCTTTATCCCCTTAATTATTTCCAAGGATTTTAACATATACCTCATTAAGTTAACACATCCATGTCTTTTAAAGTCATTGGTAAAATTAATTAAGTATGAGTATCCATTTATTGAATTAATTTGAAAAGTTATGCACACATCTATGTGAACATTTTTATAAGATCTATGTCCCTTTCACCCTTTCCTCCAAAATATGATTTGTTCATCTTGTCTTGTAAACAAGAAAGAAATTTATCAAGTGGTTTTAGTTCGAATGAATGTAAATACCCATCTTGATATATCTTTGTAAAACACTTATTTTTATATTACCAATTTGGTCATCCCATGAATTACTTTTATATAAGACATGTAAACTTGATTTAATATAAATTACCAAAACTTTTCCTTTATATTCTATAATATAAAGACTATTTTGAATGTGTTTCATAGCATAACATACATTATCTTTGTAAAAGTGACAACTCTTATTCCTTAAATTGAATATAAATCCATCCATGTCTGAAATAGACATATATTTATAATGTTCTTGTTTACACTTGTAACATAATAAAAATTCTTTAAAATCAAAATCATTCATGTTTTCAAAATAAGGTATTAGTCTTCTATAGACAAGGTTTCCAGTCTTGCATCACTTGTATCTTAAATATGCACCTCACCTTTATAAACCTTCCTAAATTTACTTGGTTATTAATTTCAAATATAAATGTGATCCCCAAAATACTTTATATAATACCCAACCTTTTGAAATAGAAATTTAACTATTGATAACAAATTCACATGAATCATCCTCTAGATTCTTCACCATAATGGCCTGAAGGCCTTCATTTTTATTGATTTTGGATAACCACCCTTTCAAGGGATGAGGGGAACCCTTACAAGGCCCATAGGATTAAATATTACATGGCTCATAGGCTTAGGAGATTACATGACCTAAAGGTCTTAGATAATTCAACCAGACTATCTACAAGGAACTACCTCTCCCCAGAATCTGCATCATGATAGTATCTCTCCACCTTCACATGGTCGTCCGGCTAGGCTTCCCATGCAAGCATAGGCTGGTCCTGATAGCATAGATATACCCTCTCATTATGAAAAATCCATTTGGTTCTGCTCTAGTGATTTCACTTGCTCTGAATACTCCTCTGGGGATGCTCATTTTTTGTAGAGTTTGTCTGGGGAAACAGCACTGATCATGTTCCCTAAAGGCCTTGAGGTGGAACAAAGGCCTTAAAGGTGGCCCGAAATCCTTACTGACCTGAAGGCCTTGGTTTCCAAAAGTCCTAAAGGACTCCAAGCCTAAACCAATGGCCCAAGGTGAACAGTTTAAGCTACTATAGTAACAAATAGTACCTACTACAGTACCAAACAATATCTGCTATAGTACCAAACATTACCTGCTACACTAGCCCAGAATTATGCCTCTTCCCGGTTTCTAATCTAGGTATCGTGGATGCCTTTAAGGATTCGTCACCAACTAGGCTGATTATCATATGTATCTCTAGATTCTTCACTGATGTGAATTTCTTCTTATAATTTCCCAAATTTTGACATGAAAAACATAGTACATATTATTCCTTTTCCAACATCAAGATGTTTCTCCTCTTAGTTGGGAGGTGCATATAAGCCTTGGACATGTAACTGGTATTAGTTCCTTTTTCATTTCCCTTCCTATTATTAACTATAAGTACTAATGGTTTACCACACCCCATTTTCTTATATTCTTGGTGAATCAGTGTGATAAGGTTATGACAAGCTAGATGAAATTGATATTTTATTAAAATATAAGGAAAATACCGGCCTATAGGGCCAGAAGAAAAACATAAATCAAGATATTAATGGGGTTATAAATATTTAATATTTAGATAATACACTCGAATAATATCCACACCTTCCACATGTATGGATCCTAAAGTTGAAAAATAAAAAAGAAGCATCCTGGGGAGCCCTGAAAGAAAAAAAGTCAGCCACCATGTTTCCCTCACACCATGTTTGAGTTATTTCAATGTTGTAGAAGATGAGGCTCCTCAACATTCACACATGATAAGTATTGTTCCAAGGGGTGGAGATACATCCAATAATGGAGTTATAAAGCACCTGGGATTCAGTTTCTAAAAAGGAAATCCTGATGTTTTTGAGACAGAAAAACTTCAGACCTATTAACATAACATTTGCTTCTACCAGAAAAGAGTCCCCAACCCCATATATAACAAAGAAAGTTATAATAATTGATCCCTTTATGTCATAAATAATACCCTTCCCTACATTTCTCACATGTTTCATGACCCATCCATATTGAGATTGAAACATGAACTAGGAGAAAGCGACCAAATTCAACAGCCATGGGATGGGTTGTGGGAAGCAGTTTATGATCTTCTAGTGACCTTGAGAAAACTGAGAAAGGGTGATAACTCTTAGTAACTAAATAGACACACCAGATTAATCAGAATATTTCTGGTTCTGAAAACAATGTTCATAGTTTAATTGTTAATCCCTTCAAACCATGCTTTATTATCACTTTCTAAATACACCAAAACCCAGCAGCAAGAATGATATCCCTTGTCTTATTCTATTTAACATT
This sequence comes from Viscum album, assembly GCA_963277665.1. Taxonomy (NCBI): domain Eukaryota; kingdom Viridiplantae; phylum Streptophyta; class Magnoliopsida; order Santalales; family Viscaceae; genus Viscum; species Viscum album. The sequence continues at coordinate 336,861,264 of OY728159.1, forward strand.
ATTACCCAAATAGTAAAACCATAGATCTGGAAACCTATTAACTATAAAATCATGACAATGAACACAAGTGAAACTACCAAAGGTATGAAACACATTTGATGCCCATTGGATCTCATAAAACAGGTGATGAGAGGACTTAACATTAGGATCTCTATAACAAGTGTGCCTTGAGACGTGATGTATACCCATATGATGGATATTTTCATCTGTTGGAACCACATGGTCTCTCACCCTCCAAATAAGGTATCTCGTCTTTGTGTGAATTTATTCTCCCTATAGCGTATCTCCCCATCTGTCCAACTTGGTCATCGGTTGGAGTTCCCTACAATAATCTTTAACCAAGAATATATCAGATGATGATCTAGTGAAAATAAATTTATCTCGATCCTATGAAAACTCAATAAGCTCAAAGATGGATGGTTTCTATTCATACAAGATTGATTGTATAAACTCTTGATACCTACTTGCTTGCTTGAAAGATAAATTTAGGGATGGGTATCCTAGGAAAGCAAGTTTATATCCAACCCAATTATGATTTCAAAATTTTATATCTTCCTTAATGATAATCCATTGCACAAGATTCTAAATATATGGAGTAAGCTACTATAGCTCATTCCATAATGGAGAATTTCTACCCCTATGTTTCCCCATGTCCATGCCATAATTTGAGTTGATGAATTTTCCCCATAGTGTTCCTCCTTCACTAATCTCCCATGAAATCTTTTCATAGAGGGAATGCATTGTACCAGTGATACTCTTGATTTTAATCTCTCTCTCCCTCACTGGTCTTTCCAACATATCCTATAAAGAATAATGATGTTTCCCCTCATAATGGGAATTCCAGATAAAATCATTCATAATGTTTTCAATGCATGTAATAATATACTTCTATGCCTTTAGTGAAGTGAGATAATTCATGGGTATTGAAGAGAGGGTGTGGTTAAATAGGGTTTTTCTCCATCCAAAAGATAAATAATGGTTCTTTCAATTAGTGATGCATCTAGTGATTCTAGTGAACACCTTTTCAAGGTGATGGAGGTAAATCCTTGATGAGGAAATGGTAATTCCAAGATAATCCATTGGGATGTTGTTTATGTGGATTCCTATGTGTGATTCAATGGTATGCACCCTTATTTTTGCACGCTGACTTAAAATGTAGATGATACTTTTATTCCAGTTAATAAGATGACTTCTCCGCTTACAATAATTATCAAGGATCGTATTTATTCCCTAGATTTAATGCTTTCTTCCATTGATTAAAATGATGGTATCATCCACAAACATGAGGTGGAAAATACTGAGATAGGGGGTTTTCACTGAAAAGGGGTAACACTACCTTAATTTATAATCCTTATTATAAAGTTACTGATCATGTTATACAATATAATAAAGAGACTGGGAGATAAGTGATCTCATTATATCAACCCATAAACTAATTTGAAGTGGCCCCAGTTCTTTCCCATGAACATGATGGACATTATTGGAGAACTAAAGCACCTGAATAAGAGGTCAACCATCCCTATGTATAATCTCATTCAAGAGAGGTAATTAATAATTAAATACCATTTAAGGTAATAATAGGCTTTATCCATTTCCATATTTGTTACAAATTTGGATCCTACCACCCTTTTATTAAGATAATTGATCATTTATTGTGTCACACCTATGGATACATGAATCGTTCTTCCCCTAAAGAATCCATGTTTTTCTTCTAAGACCCACTATTAAAGTTGATGTGATAAACTCCTATTGATTAAGCAATACAAAACCTTTTATGATAAATTAAAAGGAATGATGGGTCTAAAATGCTTCAGTAAATATGGATCTTTGAGTTTTTGAATGATAACCTATGAGGTGGCACTTTCCACACATGGGATACATCCTCCATAAAAAACATCTTGCACCACTTCTATAATATTACACTTAATTTGGTCCCAAGATGCAACATTGAAGGACCCATGGAATCCATATGGGCCTAGTTTATTGGTTGAATCTAACATGAGAATAGATTCATGAATCTATTGTTCATATAGGACTGAATCCAAAAATGAGTTAACATCAGTCGAGACCACTCAGCGGATGGAATTGAAAATATCAGTCTGGCTAGATGGGTACCCTCCTTACATGCGAGGATCGAGACTAACTTCATGGAGAGTCTTCTCAAAATTTCTCATATTATGATTTAAAATAATCAATAGAATCTATAAGTTGGTGAGGATAGTATGAGATATATGTGTAGTTCCTTAGGTATCTTAAAATCCAATAAATAATGATCATTATAGCCTATCAACTTGACTATATGAGGTCTAGATTGTATTCCCTCTAAAATCATTGATGTGAAAATCTCCTTAGTGATCTCATATTTCGCTTGCCCCCCCCCCTCCTAATCAGCATCACAGAAATTGGACAAAATGTTGTATGCATCCATATACTCATGTATATTATAGAGATCAATTGACAGGAAAGATAACATGAGACACATGAAATCCATCACATCATCTATAGGTTTCTAGTAGACGACGATCTCTTCTTCAGTAGCCTCCTTCAAAGGATTATAATAATTAATAGGGGACACCATCACATAGAATTTCCACTCTTGGTATCGTATAATGTGAAAGAACCTATAAAACTCCTAGTAATTAATACTATTGAGGACTCTATTATTCCCCAACAATGATCACAGTGATAATTTTTAGGTCATGTTACTTTCCATTTTCAACAATAAAAATAAATCAAGGTTTAGAAATTAATCTTGATTACCAAAATGAGATGTAATAAATTTTATTTATTAGTCTCTTGTTATTTTATCAAATCCCAATAGCCCTAAATATTGGATTCGGAATATCTTGTATTATGTATATTCTAGTGTCAATGATTCATATTTACCTTCTCATAACCAATATATAGGTCTGACAAGTTATTCAATGTCCTTTAGGTAGGTGGACATTTCCCACTGCATTAACTAGTAGCTCCTTTATCAGTTGAGTGGAATATTTAATACTAAAATCAGGGACTTGTATTTCCTATAAACTTGCCTACTAGTTCCTCTAAGTCTCACATAGGCAATCAATACTTGAAAAAAACCAGGTTAAGTCAACCCAAAACTTTTTGTTATGATTTTTTGATAATTTAAAGTTCCATGACGGAGGCCAGACAAGTACTTTGAAACATGGTTGAATCTTAACATAAGTATTAGAAGGATATAATAACATAATATTTCCTTGATATATTTTTTATATCTTATATTTAAATATTATTTATATTATCATTTTTCATTCTTGTTCATATTATGTAGATTTTACCTAATTTATTAACCTCGTATTGAGAAATTAATTTAAGAATATGTCATTTATTTTATTTATATTAGTGAAAGAAATTTGGTTTTATTTATCATTATTCTTACTGTGTGATAGAAATAACATATTTATATCCATATATAGAATCATTCATCATGAAATTATTAATTTTTATCTTTTTATGCTCATTAACTATCTTATGTGATCGTATAACACCCACATAATTATATAATTAACCGTTCAAGGAAAAAATGAATATATAATGACATGATTGTTATATTTGAGGTATTAGTTGATCCATTAATTATATAATTGATAAATTTAGACCCTAGTAGAATAAATTGGGTCAAGTCTCAACTCATATTGTAGCACCCACCAAATTCTCATGCATTTCACTTATTTGGTTTCATGCTAGTTCTTGACTCAAACCTCGTTGTTATGAACTCATCTAATCTTTACAATGTATACTCATATGTAAATTAGGGGAACTATGGATGTAAGAGTTATATTTTATCACTCAAATGAGGACACATTGGAACTTATAAATTTAAAGAGGGAGGTAAAATTCACAAATAGTCAAAATGATAAAAAATATATTGCATTTTATAATTGAAATTACATAATTAAATTAAATAAATAAACACTCAAACATTCATGGGTCAATATCAACTAATTATTTTTCAATAGGAAACAATATTCATAATAAAATTTAAAAAATTCAAATTTAAACTTGAGGGAATTTTTAATGCATTAAAGTAAAATTAAAATAATTTTATTTAATTATTAATAAATTTCATGGAATCATAAATAATTTTAATAAATTCTTGACATTTAAATCAATTTTCTAAAAAAATCAATGTCCTATAAGAGAAACTAGCTACTTAATAAGTCTGGTTCGCCCAAGTGAGTCAAATCTTGTCCAACAAAGCCTAGCCCAGGTATGGCGACCCAACTGAGTATCAGGTTGTGGGTGGAGCATGCACCCAAATGGGTTAAACAGGGTATCCAGGGGTGTCACCTATATTGAAAAGAAACAAAAAAATCATTAATTATATGGTGGAAACACCAATAGGTTATTTCTATGTCCCCCCCAATTAGAGGGGGGTTTTATCTTAAATAGGGGTGACTATTGTTTCCTACCACGTATTTTTTTTAAATATTATTTTTTCACTTATTTATTCAAAGTATGACATGGTACCACATAGGGTGGTGCTCACAATGTGATGTCCACCCTTATAACTATTGAACTCCCTTCCCCATTCGAGTCACACACTAGTGATTCATGTCAATCATCTCAAACACCCAGTTGTGCATGGGTAGCAGACTAAGCCCCTACCGCATATAAATATATCAAATAAATATATATATATTTCATTATAGATTTCCAAAATCCAAATTGATATTTTAATGGTCGTTTTTACTCTGATTGGTGCACCGATAGTGGTGCTAGGACTACATCAAATACCACTTGAAAAATTCAAGAAACTTTAATTGAAATTTTGACTAGAATAATTCCACAATCACAATGATACCATTGAATGAATGAGGCCTACAGTGGAAACATTAAATTAGATATATTTTTTACCACTGAATCTATTATAAAATACTTGATTTGGTATAGTAATACCAAATTCAAGATAAGGATCTCATGTAGATTAATTTAATTATGAAAACAAAATCCAAAACAAAACCTAATTGGAAAAATGTGATCCTGGTGATATATGCTCTTCTCTAGATCATTGTAGCTAAAATATAATAGATTATATACTCTCTAGATTATAAAAACATATAGAAAAACTCCACAAAAATCATTAATCAATTCCTAAGTATCTAGCATAGAAAATAGGCTTCCTTACAACACACGTACAATTTCCAAAAGATCATGTGATTGATTCCTATACTTAGAACAATTTGTATTTGATCATCTCTCTCTAGAATCCTAAGAGAAGTTAGGAGATGATAAGAGAACTCTAAATTCTTGAAAATGGTCACCCTTGAAATTAATGGCTCAAAAAGATCATAAATAGTTAGGTTTAAGTTTCCAAAATTGGACTTAATCCCTTAGAAAAGTTAAACCACTTAAACTATCCTAATATGACATGAATAACTATGTAAATTCATCATGTATATCATGCCTATTTCATCAATCATTGGTGATGTTATTAAATTTCATGTGATGATCTATGATCCATTATCTCATTTCATTCCTTTAGTAATTATTTAATAAACCATGAATGTTCAGTATTCATTTAAAAAATAATACTTTCACCTTTTGACTTTGTAATTAAATAACTTGTGAATACCGTGATAAATGAATTCAATTCCCATTATTCTAAACATGAATAATATAATTGAATTCATTTTCTTATGATCATTCACTTGGATGTCCATTGTTCCCCACATGTGGGGCCCACATCATTCTAAAATTTAATTCATCTAAATTGGTGTAACATATGGATACGCTTTGTGCATGAACTTCTAGGAATCCATATTGATTTTAGTGAGTCCAAATCATAGATCAATAGATGAATCTAGAAGAACATCATGGACCCTAAATAGGTATGGATTAGCTAATACTACCTCCTTTGAATGATCGTTGTGAAATACAATATATTTTTCTTGATATCTCATCAAGTAGGTTGTATTTCATGTGGAATCAACCTATATATTTGATATATCCATCTTTGACAGTCCATAAATGAATTTTTTGATAAATCTTCATGGTCATGGAATTAATTAGATAGTTCTATTTCTATAAAAAGACCAATGATATTAGCTTTCACTAACTCGATAGGGATAAATATTTTCTTGACTTATTCATTAATATCATATCATTTGTGATTCATGTAACACCCCAAGATTCTACGGTATGCTTCTCTTTGAATAATGCAATAGCGTGTGTTGTACGCAACATCGAGTTCTAACACACCACAACCAATCAAACTAGCCGTTATGAATAGTAATACCCACTTTTTGAAATTTATAAATTTTATTTTTCAAAATGGACTTCATTTTTGGATTAGGAATATCGAAATTATCCTAGGGTGAATTTTTGGTAATTTTCTGCAAAAATTCATTTTTGATGAATAGTGAAACCACTAAGTGGTAGTTAAAAAAACTAAATTTTTCATAAAACTTAATTTTACCGCTTCTGTGAGTGGAATTTCAAAAATCCGAGAGACACGGTTAATATCAATGAGTAAAAGGTGGTTCATTGAGATGAAAATAATTTTTGGTGAATAGTAACTTTTACTTTTATTTACCACGGTTAAAAGTAAATAGGGTAATTAAGGGTAAAAATGATATTAATATTACCCTAACACATGTCCTAATTCTATTGTACAAGTTTATATCGACCAAAAAGAACCTTAGTAATACAATATTATCATTTAGGTCTACTTGGATTAGATTAAGACATTTATTATTATTTAATTCAAAGAAGAGTTAAAAGAGTTAAAATCAAAGTATATTTACTAAAACATTTTTAATATAGGGTTACACATAAGATAAATTCAATAATAAATATTCATTAGAAATAAAAAAATATTTCCTACATAATGATATTTTATTTATAATTTTTAGACATTAAATAATTTAATTTATTTATAACACAATGATAATGCAGTAATTCCCATAATAGTGAAAAATTAAAATAATTGATATTATAAATACCCAAATAAATATAATTTGAGACTTTTTATGAATTAAACTAATTTTATATGTTAATATGACATGTTAGGAATGATTTAATTAACTTTTTTCGAAGTAATAATTCTTTTATGATTTTCACAAAAATCAATTTTCCAAATAGTGTCAAAATTGACATAAAAGAGTTTTTAAAACAAATATTATATTATTAATTGATATTCAATTCCTAAAAATCTAATATTCGGCCAAGAGACTTATATCATGATATTTGTATCATTAATGGACCACTTGGGGGGTCTCTTGGAGGTATATAGTAAGTTTATTAACTATATGATATAAAAATACAAAGTTACATGGTAAATGTCAAACTAATTAACTAAGAGTTAAAACTAAAATATAAGGTTAATATAATGACCCAAACCTATCTAAATTATATTGTTTGAGTGTTGTTCAACCCATCCCTGCCTTAACCTTCAAATAATACACTTTTGAGCCATTAGAAACTGAATATGAATTTATTATAAAATAATATTTCTAGCTTTTCCAAAGGTGCCCCTCACCCCTCTTATAAAAGGGCACTCACCCTTCTCATTAATTCACACCTTAAAATCCATTTGGATCGGCCAAAATCTGCCCAAATACTCACTCAACTTCCATCACTTCATTTTAGAGGAATTCCTTTATTCATAAAGCCAACCTAAGGAGCCCTTTTGATCAAATCAAAAGGAAGAACCCGAAGAAGAGGTAATGTTTTTACCACCCTCTTTCAAGTTCCTTTCTTCTTCAACTTCTTCTTTCTTTCGCATTATAAAATAATAACTCCAGTATATTATATATTCTGTGATGTTATTATAAATATGGTACAAACATATTCAGTATTTTATCCATCCTTTGAATAACATGTCACCATACGTGCGTACGTACGGCTTACCGTCTCCACGTCGTGGTGTAATTGTTATTCAATAAATTATTATTTGAATGGGTATAATAATGATGTGTAATTCATGTAAATAATAAATATAACATGATAATGATTCTGTATATATGATATAATATCCAATTATATATTATTTTAATATCAAAAGGATGATATTGTCGCTCGTGCGTATGTACAGACTACCGTCTCCACGAACGCGATGAGATTCATTCTCCATCGTATTCATTCAAGTCTAATTATCATTTGATGATTAATAATATTATCTAAGGACTTGATATCATTCTGGATATTATTAAGATACAACCTATCCATGAAAAACACGGCTTACGTAACAAAACATATAAAAGAAAACGAGTATGTTAACACCCGAAACAATGATAATACTAAGATATTATTAACAAATCAATGTTAAAAGATCATATATGATATCATATTAATGTATATGATTCTTTTATAATTTAATAACAATTATTTCACCATTATACAGGATTTTAACCTACCCCAAACCAAGGAAAAGTACAAGGTAAGGGGTTTTTCATCTCACTCCTTATTCTCGTGAGATTCATGCCATATTGCCACTATTACCTTTTGTGTGGTGTATGTAATGCCCATAATTGTATACTTTGTGTAATACACTTTAATTTATGTGTATTTACGTATTCATTGTATGATACCTATTTAATGGGTTGTATGTTTCGTAAGTTTCCAAATTGGTAAGGAGTATTTATCTCACTCCTTATTCCCGTGAGATTCATGCCATATCGCCACTATTACCTTTTGTGTGGTGTATGTACTGACCATAATTTTATTCTCTATATAATGAACTTTAATTTATGTGTATTTACATATTCCTTGTATGATACCTCTTTCATGGGTTGTATGTTTCGTAAGTTACCAAATTGGTAAGGGTTATTTCAAAATCTCTTCATTATCTGAGGTTGTTTGTACATAATTATCTACTGGGACCTATTTTATCATCCACATCCATGTTTCTTAAAAATGTATATCAAAACATTCTTACCATTTTACAAAATATGGGTTAAATTCATTTATACCCTTGTTTGAATTTTTATAAGATTTTTATAAAGGAATCTTTACGTAATTTTCAAAACAATGTGCTTTTTAACCTTTTCAACAGAATTAAGGTAAGAATGTTTTTTTAACTTATACAACGGGTGCGTCTATTTTCTACCGTTATAAAATCTTCTAAGCTTCCCTTACAAGCTTATAAAAAAAATTTCAAAGTAAATGTTTTATTTTATAATTATGTGACTTTTAAATGATTTCAAAAAAGGGATATTTCTCTCAAATAGTTTTGATTTCATCTATGTCAACATCCTTTGATGGATTTTAAGCTTATTTGAAGTTGATTTATTATGATACAAAACTTCCATATTGTATTGAAGGTTTTGTGATTTTTTTGACTTCGGATGTGTTATTTTTATACCATTCATGGTTGATGGAGAAATTATTGACATTTCGTATGCTAGTTTTAATACTAATGTTTATGTTATGTTTAAACCTGTTCATATGAGGAATGCATTGGACTTAATATGTGACGGGTGGAGCCCGCTATAGCTCATCGATGCATCGGTAGGTCTCATGAGACAAACTAGTGTCTTGGAACAAGGCCTTGACAAAATCTTATTTGTAGTATTGGCACAAGTCCTTGGATATGTGGTTATGATAGTCTGGCATTATGCATTCCCTCATTATGAAAGTGGTTATTGATATTGCATGTGATTATTCGATTAGTAGAATATCCATGTGAATAAGTAAATGGAATTATTTCATTTTATTTTTGCTATACTATGTTGAAGTTCAAGTTTAAAAGGATTTTTTTTAGTTATACATTTCCTTAAATGTTTATTCTTATTTATGAAAGTTTCCACTATATTGTTATCCTTACTGGGCATTTGAGCTCACCCATTTTCCATGTTTTATTTTTCCCAGGATGTGAAGAAGTAATTTATGAATGACCTGTAGGGATAGTATGAGAGGATAAGAGTGTGTACTATGGAGAATATATTGTTGTAGTTTTCATTTTATGATGAAATGTAAAACTTTATGAATGTATCTAGTTATTCCAAGGCTACTAAACTAATAGATCTTTCGAGACTTGATCTTTCTTGTGATCATGCCAATGTTATGTAATAATGCACCGACTCTGGGTAACTGGGGTTGGGGCGTTACAGTTGTTATAAGAGGAAGTTTAGTACAAACCTTGGAAGCTAGATTTAGATAAACTCTGATTAGAGCACATAGATTTAATATGGACTTTGAGGATTAGTATAGAAGAACTTACTAGAATTTTGGTATTATAGAGATTTTGTGAGTTTTCCAAGCAATACATCCATGTATGGATACGAGCAGGTAGAGGCGACTCTAGCACAGATGTACCTAGGGGTAAAACCGGAAAACACCGCTTTGAGCTAGACTCGAACGAGAACTGGTGCATGACAACGGGCATTGCTGCACTCTTGGTTACGACACTCCCGGGGGATATGCTTAGGATAACTCTCATATTCTTTACAAATCATTATGAAGGGTTTATGAGTATATACTTCCTGAAATAAAACATTTTTATGATTATGGATTATATCCATAAATAGTTCAATTTATGTTAAGTGTTTTATAAGTATGGAATTATGTATTTTGATTCATAAACTGATCTAGTTTATGCCATTATTTAGAAATGGAACCTAGTTAAAGAAATGGAAATAATATCAATGCACGCACTCCATGTAGGGATTTCCCTCCTGCTCAAGATAATTATAGTGGAGCTGGTGATGCAACTGGTGTTGATCAACTAATCACCATACTAGGTCAACTCACTCATGTTATGAATAATAACCTTACCCGTATGGAGAACCCTAATCCGAAGCATGGAGGATCAATGTTAGATCGCTTCATGAGGCAACAACCACCAATGTTCAATGGGAGTACAAATACCTTAGTATCTGAGCAATGGATAAATTCCCTAGAGAAAATATTTCAGGCTTTGGGGAGTAGTGAATGGGAAAGAGTTGTCATGGCAGTTTACCACCTCACTGGAGATGCTGATCAATGGTGGTCATTGATTAAAAACATGAAGGAAGATGATGAAGTATCAAATATGGAATGGAGGGAGTTAAAAGATCTTTTTTTAGAAAAATACTTTCCTCGTGACCATCGAGCTGATATGGAAAGGAAATTTCTAAGTCTGAGACAAAAGGAGGATGAGAATGCCGCAAAGTATGAGGCTAACTTTACAAGGTTAGCAAGGTATGCTGGAGATTATATACGTAACCCAAGAATTAATATTGATCATTTCTTTGATGGGTTAAAATCATTTCTCCGTCGATCATTAGTCTCACAATCCTTCTCGTCGTACTAAGACATTGTCTCATGTGCTATCAAGACAGAAAAGGAATTCTCTAAGTCTTATGACTTTAAAGAAAAGAAATAGAATAATAGATCTTCTGATCAATCTGGGAATGGAAGTAAGGGGAAGAAGAGAAAAGTTGAATATCTAACCTGTAGTAAATGTGAGAAGAAACACCCCAGTAATTTCTTAAAAGGAATGAGAGTCTGTTACAAGTGTGGTGAAAAAGGCCACCAAGCTCGTGATTGCAAGGGGAAGAAGGAAGCTACTAATGTCCAATGCTACAATTGTAGAGAGATGGGGCATTATGCAAATGAATTTCCTAAGAGTCAGGGGAACTTACCTCAGAAAAGGCCAAGGGATCAAGGCCAAGCTTATGTTATCACTACTGCTGAGGTAGAAGCTCCGAAAGACGTGGTGGAAGGTAATTTAATGGTTTCCTCAAGTTTAGAAAATGCATTATTTGATTCTGGATCATCACATTGTTTCATATCTTCCCAGTTTTTTAAGAAAATTAGATATTTCCCATTTGATTTAACAAGGGAGTTTTCAGTTAAAACTCATAAGGGAAGTATCATTGCAACAAATTTTTGTGAATCAGTCCCCATTAGAGAACATAAATGTTTTTTATCCACTGATCTCATCGTTAAACCTATGATTGAGTTTGATATAATCCTCGGTATGGATTGGATTTCAGACCATGATGTGAATATTTATTGTAAGAAGAAGGAGGTTACGATTTTTGATGATGATGATAAGGAACACCTTATCTTTAGAGCAGAATCGTCACCACCTGATTCTTATCTAGATCCACCCCTAGTAGTTCAACTAAATTCAATTATTGGGGAGGAAGATGATGAAATTACAGTGGGTGAGGAAAGGAATGTTCAAATAGAGGATGTACCTATTGTGAAAGAATATGTAGATGTGTTTCTGGAAGATTTACCTGGACATCCTCTAGAACGAGAAGTTGAGTTTTCCATTGATTTAATTCATGGATCAAGGCCTATATCGAAGACCCCTTATAGAATGGCCACTGTAGAATTAGTTTAACTAAAGAAACAACTATAGGAATTGAGTAATAAGGTATTTATTAGCCCTAGTGTCTCTCCATGGGGAGCCCCTATTCTTTTTGTTAAAAAGAAAGATGGATCTATGAGGATATGTATCGACTACAGGGAGATCAATTCTATAACAATAAAGAGCAAGTATCCCCTACCTCGCATTGATGATTTATTTGACCAACTTCATGGAGATCAATAATTTTCAAAGATTGAACTTTGATCTGGATACCATCAGTTGTGTGTGAAGAAGGAAGACATTCCGAAGACAACATTTTGAACTAGGTACGGGCATTACGAGTTTACAGTAATGCCTTTTGGATTGACTAATGCACCCTATGTATTCATGAATCTTATGAATAGAGTTTTCAAGGAATATCTCGATGAATTTCTGGTGGTATTTATTGATGATATCTTGGTATACTCCAAAAGCTATGAAGATCATGAAAATCACTTGCACATTATCCTAAAGACTCTGAGAAGACATGAATTATATGGGAAGTTTAGAAAGTGTGAATTCTGGCTTCAAAAGATTTCTTTTCATGGCCATATTGTCTCTAAAGATGGAATCTCTGTTGATCATTATAAGACCAAGGCAATCCAAGAATGGCCTGCACCGACGAGTATAACTGAGGTACGTAGTTTTATTGGTTTAGCAGGTTATTGTCGACGTTTCATCTAGAATTTTTCCCAGTTGGCTAACCCATTAACAAATCTCACACGTAAAGGGGTTAAATTTGTTTGGACAAAAGAGTGTGAAGAATGTTTCAAAGAACTGAAGAGAAGATTAGTAAATGTTCCTATATTGACTCTACCATTGGGGAATGATGGGTTAGTTATTTATAGTGATTCATCGAAGAAAGGGCTTGGTTGTGTCCTTATGCAGAATGATAGGGTTATTTCCTATGCATCACGAAAGTTGAAAATTCAAGAACAAAACTATCCTACTCATGATCTTGAGTTAGCAGTTGTGATCTTTGCTTTGAAGATATGGAGGCACTACCTCTATGGTGAAAAATATGAGATTTATACTGATCACAAGAGTTTGCAGTATATTTTCTCACAAAAAGAACTCAACATGAGGCAAAGGAGATGGCTTGAATTACTCAAGGATTATGATTGTACGATAAACTACCACCTGGGGAAAGAAAACAAGGTGGCAGATGCTTTGAGCAGAAAAGACCATGGAGTTTTTAACAATGTGAGAATTAAAAGGGATCCAATTTTCATGGATCTAGTGAAGATGGACATGGGAATAACTAGGGAAGGTGAAACATCAATTCTTTTTCAAATGGTTGCCAAACCATCTTTACTAGAAAGAATTAAGAGTTCTCAGACCGATGATGAAGAATTTCAAAAGAAGATTAAAGCTGTGAATGATGGGAGATTGAGAGACTTTGTGTATGAAGATGGAATTTTGAAATTCGGGAAGAGACTTTGTGTTCCCGATATACCTGATCTAAAAACGGAATTGCTAGATGATGCTCATAGTTCCAATTTCTCTATACACCATGGGAGAACAAAAATGTATAGAGACTTGAAGGAACATTTTTGGTGGGACAACATGAAGAGGGAGATTGCTGATTTTGTGTCAAGATGTATGGTTTGTCAACAAGTGAAAGCTGGAAGGCAACAGCCTAGAGGATTCATGCAACCTCTTCCCATACCGGAGTGGAAATGGGATAATATTACGATGGACTTTGTCATGGGGCTACCAAGGACTCCTAGAAGGAACGATGCAATATGGGTTATTGTTGATCGTCTTACCAAGTTAGCACATTTTCTTGCTATAAGAGAAGATCTACCATTGGAACGTCTAGCAAGACTATATATTAATGAAGTGGTGAGACTTCATGGAGTACCCCTATCGATTATTTCTGATCGTGATCCCTGTTTTACTTCAAGATTATGGAAAAGTCTTCAGAAATCCTTGGATACTGAACTTCATTTGAGCACTGCCTACCACCATCAAACAGATGGACAATCAGAACGAACTATTCAAACCTTAGAAGACATGTTGAGATCCTGCTCACTTGACTTTCAAGGTATGTGGGATCAATATTTACCTCTGGTAGAACTTTCCTATAATAATAGCTTCCATTCGAGTATTCAGATGGCACCATATGAAGCGTTATACAGAAAGAGATGTCGCACACCAACCTGTTGTGATGACATTGGTGAAAGAAAACTTGTAGGCCCAGAACTGGTGGAGGAAACGATGGAAAAGGTGAAGGTAATCCAAAACCATATCAAAGAATCTCAAAGTAGGCAGAAGAGCTATGCCCATAATCGAAGGAAGTATTTGGAATTTCAGTCTGGGATCATGTTTTCCTAAAGGTATCTCCATGGAAGGGAGTCATACATTTTGGTACGAAAGGTAAATTGAGTCCCAGTTACATCGGACCTTTCGAAATTCTAGAACGAATTGGGGCTGTAGCTTACCGTTTGGCAATGCCGCCAAATCTCTTCAAAGTTCACAATGTGTTCCACGTATCACTATTGAGGAAATACATGTCTGACCCAACGCAAGTACTCACCTATGAGGAATTAGAACTAGAACCCGATCTGTCTTATTGCGAAGAGCCCGTCAAGATTCTTCATACGAGAGAACAAGTAATGAGAAACCGGACGACTCGTCTGATAAAAGTCTTGTGGAGAAACCATAAGATGGAAGAGGAAACGTGGGAACCTGAGGAACTTATGATGAAGAACCACCTGAGTCTTTTCATGCGATAGTATTCTAGAAATTTCGAGGACGAAATTATTTGAAGGAGGGGAGAATGTAACACCCCAAGCTTCTACGGTACGCTTCTATTTGAATAATTCAATAGCGTGTGTTGTACGCAACATCGAGTTCTAACACACCACAACCAATCAAACTAGCCGTTATGAATAGTAATACCCACTTTTTAAATTTTTTAAATTTTATTTTTCAAAATGGACTTCATTTTTGGATTCGGAATATTGAAATTATCCCAGGGTGAATTTTTGGTATTTTTTTGAAAAACTTTATTTTTTGATTAATAGTGAAACCACTAAGTGGTAGTTAAAAAAACTTAATTTTTCATAAAACTTAATTTTACCGCTTATGTGAGGGGAATTTAGAAAATCTGAGAGACACGGTTAATATCAAGGAGTAAAATGTGGTTCATTGAGATGAAAATAATTTTTGGTGAATAGTAACTTTTTACTTTTATTTACCACGGTTAAAAGTAAATAGGGTAATTAAGGGTAAAAATGATATTAATATTACCCTAACACATGTCCAAATTCTATTGTACAAGTGTATCGCAACCAAAAACAACCTTAGGAATAAAATATTATCATTTAGGTCCACTTGGATTAGATTAGGACATTTATTATTATTTAATTCAAAGAAGAGTTAAAAGAGTTCAAATCAAAGTTTATTTACTAAAACATTTTTAATATAGGGTTACACATAATATAAATTGTATTATAAATATTAATTAGAAAGATAAAAAGATTTTCTACATAATTATATTTTATTTATAATTTTTAGACATTAAATAATTCAATTTATTTATGACACAATGATGATGCAGTAATTACCATAATAGTGAAAAATTAAAATAATTGATATTATAAATACACAAATAAATATAATTTGAGACTTTTTATGAATTAAAATAATTTTATAGGTTAATATGAAATGTTAGGAATGATTTAATTAACTTTTTTAGAAGTAATCATTCTGTTATGAGTTTCACAAAAATCAATTTTCCAAATAGTGTCAAAATTGACATAAAAGAGTTTTTAAAACAAATATTATATTATTAATTGATATTCAATTACTAAAAATATAAGGATCTTCCAAAAGACTTATATCATGATAGGTGTATCATTAATGGACCACTTGGGGGTCTCTTGGAGGTATGTTGTAATTTTATTAACTATATAATATAAAAATACAAAGTGACATGGTAAGTTTCAAACTAATTAACTAAGAGTTAAAACTAAACGATAAGGTTAATATAATGACCCAAACCTATATAAATTATATTGGTTGAGTGGATTTTGACCCATACCCACCTTAAACTTTAAATAATCCACTTTATATCCATTAGAAACCGAATATGAATTTATTATAAAATAATATTTCTAGTTTTTCCAAAGGTGCCCATCACCCCTCTTATAAAAGGGCACTCCCCCTTCTCATTAATTCACACCTTAAAATCAATTTTTCTCGGCCAAAATCTGCCCAAATACTCTATAAACTTCCCTCACTTCATCTTATAGGCCTTCCTTTAGTCATAAAGCCAACCTAATGAGCCCTTTTGATCAAATCAAAAGGAAGAACTCGAAGAAGAGGTAATGTTTTCACCACCCTCTTAAAAGTTCCTTTCTTCTTCAACTTCTTCTTTCTTTCCCATTATAAAATAATAACTCCAGTATATTATATATATTGTGATGTTATTATAAATATGTTACAACCATATTCAGTATTCTATCCATCCTTTGAATAACATGTCACCATACGTGCGTACGTACGGCTTACCGTCTCTACGTCGTGGTGTAATTGTTATTCCAACAATTATTATTTGGATGGGTATAATAATGATGTTTAATTCATGTAAATAATAAATATAACATGATAATGATTCTTTATATATGATATACCATCCAATTCTATATTATTTTAATATCAAAAGAATGATATTGTCGCTCGTGCGTACGTACGGACTACCGTCTCCACGAACGCGATGAGATTCATTCTCCATCTTATCCATTCAAGTCTAATTATCATTTGATGATTAATAATAGTATATAAGGACTTGATATCATTCTGTATATGATTAATATACAACATATCCATGACAAACACAGCTTACGTAACAAAACATAAAAAATAAAACAGTAAGTTAACACCCGAAAAAACGGTAATACTCAGATATTATTAACAAATAAATGTTAAAATATCATATATGATATCATATTAATGTATATGATTCTTGTATAATTTAATAACAATTATTTCACCATTATAAATGAGGTTAACCTACCCCCAAACAAGGAAAATTACAAGGTAAGGGGTTTTTCATCTCACTCCTTATTCTTGTGAGATTCATGCCATATTGCCACTATTACCTTTTGTGTGGTGTATGTAATGCCCATAATTGTATTCTTTGTGTAATAAACTTTAATTTATGTGTATTTACATATTCATTTTATGATACCTCTTTAATGGGTTTTATGTTTTGTAAGTTACCAAATTGGTAAGGAGTTTTTATCTCACTCCTTATTCCTGTGAGATTCATGCCATATCGCCACTATTACCTTTTGTGTGGTGTATGTACTGCCCATAATTGTATTCTCTGTGTAATACACTTTAATTTATGTGTATTTACATATTCATTGTATGATACCTCTTTCATGGGTTGTATGTTTCATAAGTTACCAAATTGGTAAGGGTTATTTCACAATCTCTTCATTATCCGAGGTTGTTTGTACATAATTATCTACAGGGACCTCTTTATCATCCACATCCATGTTTCTTAAAAATGTATATTAAAACATTCTTAACATTTCAAAAAATATGGGTTAAAGTCATGTATACCCTTGTTTGGATTTTTATAAGATGTTTGTAAAGGAATCTTTACGTCATTTTCAAAACAAGGTGCTTTTTAACCTTTTCGACAGAATTAAGGTAAGAATGTTTTTTTAACTTGTACAGCGGGTGCGGCTATTTTCCGCCGTTATAAAATCTTATAAGCTTCCCTTACAATATTATAATAAAATTTTCAAAGTAAATGTTTTATTTTATAATTATGTGACTTTTAAATGATTTCAAAAAAAGGGATATTTCTCTCAGATAGTTTTGATTTCATCTATGTCAACATCCTTTGATGGATTTTAAGCTTATTTGAAGTTGATTTATTATGATACAAAACTTCCATATTGTATTGAAGGTTTTGTGATTTGTTTGACTGGGGATGTGTTATTTTTATAACATTTATGGTTTTTGGAGAAAGTATTTACATTTTTTATGCTAGTTTTAATATGAATGTTTATGTTATGTTTAAACCTGTTCATATGAGAAATGCATTGGACTTAATATGTGACGAGTGGAGCCTGCTATAGCTCTTAGATGCATCGGTAGGTCTCATGAGACAAACTAGTGTCTTGTCACAAGGCCTTGACAAAATCTTATTTGTAGTATCGGCACGAGGCCTTGGCTATGTGGTTATGATAGTCTGGCATTATGAATTCCCTCATTATGAAAGTGGTTATTGATATTGAATGTGATTATTATATTAGTAGAATATCCATGTGAATAAGTAAATGGCATTATTTCATTTTATTTTTTCCATACTATGTTGAAGTTCAAGTTTAAAAGGCTTTTGTTTTAGTTATACATTTCCTTAAATGTTTATTCTTATTTATGAATGTTTCTGCTATATTGTTATCCTTACTGGGTATTTAAGCTCACCCCTTTTCTATGTTTTATTTTTTCCAGGATGTGAAGAAGTAATTTATGAATGACCTGCAGGGATAGTATGAGGGGATAAGAGTGTGGACTATGGAGACTATATAGTTGTAGTTTTTATTTTATTATGGAATGTAAAACTTTATGAATGTATATAGTTATTCCAAGGATACTAAACTAATTGGTCTTTCGAGACTTGATATTTCTTGTGATCATGCCAATGTTATGTAATAATGCACTGACTCTGGTTAACTGGGGTTGGGGCATTAAAATGCACTTAACATATCCTACCTTTTTCGTGATCATATTTCCTCAAGGTTATCATTAATACATAAAATTATGGAATTCATGATACGCATTAATAATAATCTCAAATCTAATGAAAAATACACACATTCATAGATAATAATATCCAATGACATATAAAACATGTGGAATAATTTTATGTGGTTCAATTATCATAACCTCATATCGTGGGGATTACCATGAGAGAACTTCAGGAGAAGAAGGTTCAATGTCTTATGAGACTCCTCCCCCTAATTGATTGTATCATCTGTGTCTAGTCATATAGTTTCATCCGACCATATAACATATATTTAATAATATCATTAATATACATCAAGTTTCTCATCATGGGAAGGAACTTCTATGACTATTAAATGTGGCAGATGCTCTAAGAACATTATCATATTAAAATTCAATGCATAAGAACAATCAACATATGATAAGAAATTTATTAATATTCAAAAGAATGAATATACAGGTAATCTAAAGTACAAAGTAGTTGGTGGTAAGTCACCAAATAGAACATAAATTTTATTTATAATTCATTTATAATTAATATTTTTTTTGATTTTAAAATCACCTACATCTTTTAATATATAAATGTTATGTTTTGAAACAACTATTTTTTAGGCCATCTATATTATTATTTGTTTATTATTTTGACTAATTATTTTAATTATTTTTTACATTATTAAGAATTATTTATTATTTTTAATTAGTATTAATGAATATTAATTATTAATATTAATTATTAATTATTAATGAATATTAATAATTAATATAAATTATTTTTCATAATTATTAATCAATTATTAATTAATATTTATTAATATTAATTAATATTTACAAATTGAATATTAATTAATTAATATAAATGAATATTAATTAGTGATTATCAATTAATGAAAAGGAGGAGACTTCCTCCTACCTGTTAAAAAACTGTAAGAATGTTGGATTTTTTTAAAGATTTATTTGTGACGGAACATAATCCCACAAATAGTTCCTAAAAACTAGTTTTTGAAATGAAATTCATAGTCCATTGCAAAAAAGTTTTCCATGTAAGTTATTTATAATGGAAAGGACCACCTTTGTGAATATTTTTGGTGGGTTTTCATGGTAGTGGTGAGATATGTTATATATGACTATCTTAAGGCTTCTGTTTCAAATAGTGTATTCGATTAAAAAATTTCTATGATGGAATTGAATATTGAATCGCAAATATATCTAAGAGTAGAAAGTATTTGTAATATAATGACATATTATTTCATAAATACTTTCTATGTGAAGAATTAATTTTGACAGATTGCATCATTCCATCAAAAATAATTTTGGTGTAGAGATGTATTTGTGACAGACTAATTCAAAGAAATTAGTTTTTCAATTACCGAGAAAGTACTAATGGATATTAAATTATTACAATAGAATGAAATTTTTTGTAAATACAACATTCATCACAAATAATTCATACAATGGATTTCTTTTCATGGATAGATTATCCAAAAAATTCATGAAAGATTCGGCTATATATACAGCACTACCCTCTCCCCCACTTCGTGTGGCTAAGAGTGGTTATCTCTCATTTTTTACATGAATCTTCCCATTTTTTCATTTTACTTTTTTATAATTAAAACTTTGCATTCAAAATTTATAGATTATAAATCTTCTATTTTCAATCTAGATTGTACTTTCAAGGTTTTGGGTGTCCAGATCTACATTTCATAGTAAAAAAAAGGTATTCCATTGGACTTTTTTTTTAATAATTGGTATTTTTTTAAAAGAGTTTTTAAATTTTATATATATATATGTATTAGATGATCAGGGGTAAAATTATATTCAGACACACACAAACCTCACACAAACTGGATGAAAAGGTAGGTCATATCCCCTTATGGGATAACCCACCCATTCAGCCCTATTTATTTTTATATTAAAGGCTTTTAGAGCAATTATTACAAGGGCTAAAGGCCCATTAGAATTATGTATGACTTGGAACCTTAGTTATATCCCAACTCTCTTGATCCACTTCTACTACGTCCCTTTATCATATAGAGAATATTCAACCATTGGTAAGCCACCACCAATCAACTATAGTCCACCAGGGAATAACTACCACTGGACCAGCATCCACCATTATCGAGAATAAACATCTCCATACCACTATAGACAGATGCACCATCATACCTGGATTCATCCCTAAACCAATGTTGTATTTCTAGATGATCCATTATCCCTATATTTATTATACTATAACAGTCTCTAGCACTTAATGTGCTAGACACCTACCTCAACTGTCGAGAGGAAGCCACATCCACAACCCCACTTTCGTGTGTCGGCCCCCACTACTGTAAGGCCATAAATAATTTATAACATTTACATAATCAAATTTGGAATTTGTTTCAGAAGGTATAATTAAGTGTCCATGTAATAAATGTGATTTCAAGATATTTAAGGAATTTGATATTATTATGCTTCATCTATTTCATTTTGATTTTTTAAAAGATTATGTTTTTTGGTATGAACATGGATAATTTAGTTCATTAGAAGGTACACATTATTTTTGTTCACAATCCATCATGATATCAAATTTAGAATAAGAGTTTGTTTTCCGATATTTTTGAAAAATAGACACTTAAAATGATAAATCGAATCCAAAATTGGAACCATATCAATTTTATGACTTTTTTTAATATATTTAGGGGAAATGATTTCTTGGATGAATGATAAGAAAATTGGAATATGTTACAAAATTTATGGATATTAAATCAGATTTGGTAATTTCAAATAATTTAAAAAAATATTTTTTAGGTTAAATCACTGTTACTTGAGGGAAATATATTGCCTATAATTTTTATGAAGAAAAGAAGTTGGTCCATATTTTGGGTATTATATATCAGATGATTCATGGTTGTTAAAATGATTATATCATATATTATAGTGAATATGAGTCATTAGTTAATTATCCAAAATGGGGAGAATTTTGGTATAAAAAGGAAAGTCTATATTTTTTATTATTAAACTGTCGATCAATTTTATGATTGCACCTAGATCACTACATTTATTAATGTTTCAAAACACAAATGTATTGATGAAATAGTATAAATAAAATATTTTTTTTAATAAAATCATAAATCATCCATGTAAAGGTGATTCATAGAAACACTTTGATTAGGTTCATCTGTCCTTTTCTTTAAAACCTCATAATGTGTGGTTAGGCCTCTCTACTAATGGTTTTTATCCATTTATCTCATATGGTAGTCAATATTCTTATTAGTTTTTTTCATAACACCGTACAATTTACCTCCTTTGGATGTTGATAATGGAACTATATATATATATATATATATATAGTGTTATTAATTCCAATACATCTAAATAAGAATATTTATATTTATTTAAATCCACTAATTAATGTGTTAATTGTATTATAGAGTGATGGTATAAGTAATTATAATGGGGTTCCATACTTTATTTTTACAATTAAATCTACATTACTATGGGAAATCAGTGACATTCTATCATATGAAAGGTTATCTGGATTGAGTTCACATGGTCCACAATCATGTATGTTGTGAATGGGTAATAAAAAAATTATGATTCTTAATTGAATAAAACCTTGTTTTTTTACTTTCATTAAGGATTTATTCATGTAGATTATCATTTATGAAATAATAGAAGTTGTTTTACAAAAGATAAAATTAAACTAAATGGACCTCAAGTAGTGATCTTGGGTATTCATGTAAAACCTATCATCTCTTCATTACCTTATATTGCCTTTGGACCAACTGTAAACTAATAAGAAATGAGTACCTTTGGGAGAGATCACAATTGGATAAGTGTATTATTTTTTACAACCGTTATATTAGTCTGAATTTTTGGTCAGTCGCATATAAGATGTCATATATTTTAAGAAGAACTATTTTTCAAACATAATTTATAATGTATTAGACAAACCTGGTAAGAAAAAAGATATTGTAACGGAATGGTTAGATCTTACCCAAATTTATAGGCATCCCAAACATGAGTTATTTTAAAATGAAATATCACAGAATTTAATGGATCCAAAATAATATTATACACTTTTTAAATAAAATCATTTATTTTTTAGTTATTAGATTACATATTTGAGGTTCCCATATGGTTATTCCTTTAACTTGTCTTATTGTGTCATAAATGGTCATATTGTGGATTAAAAATTAATTATTATCATGTCGTAATAGAAATATAATTTTTGATTCACCTTAGAGGATTTTTCCATTCTTAGATTTGGTATTTTTGACCAAATTATTATATTTTTCATATATATTTATGTTGTAACATCAGACTATGATGCACTGAGTATGCTATAAAAATATATTTTTATGATTTTATTTAAATTTTAAAAACAAACCACAAGCTTCTTTGATTCCATAGTACATTTTTTATATGAATCTAAATGTGGAGTGTCTGTATAATTGTGATGGATGCACTCATATGAGAGATACACACAAAAATTAAAAATTTATTTTAATAGGGCATCAGTTGAATGTTCAATTATATAAGAGTATTTGTAGGTGACAATTTTGAATTTCTACTCTCATTATTTTTAATCTGAATATTCTTCAAAACATAATTAAATGGGATTAAATGAGGGAAATTTTGACAATATCTTAGACAATCGATTATCATTATTTAACCAACATGATCTTGGTTTTTGAGGTGATCATGAATGATGGATATCATTTGATGAAAAATAAAGAGCTCATACATATGTTATTTCTAATTGTGAAGAAATAACCTAATTTATGCAGTAAGTTTTATTTTTAACTATTTTTTCATTATTTTTTAAAATAAATTTATTTTAATTATTTTTTAGATTATATGATGATACTATCAAAAAAAAATTCAAAAAATTACATTGGATTCTCTTGAAGAATGTTGATAGCATAATTTTTGTCTACTGGTTTCAAATATTGATAAATTGAATTGTTTATGATCAAACCTATAGAAGTGATTTATTATTTTATATATTGATTTTTTAAGTATCAAAGCATGTAAATAAGATTTATAATTGATTATGTGTATTATGTAAACAACAATCCAAAATTGGTTAAATCTTATAATTTGTATTTGGTTAATAGATCTCGATTTCATACATGCACATATAGTGAATCAAGAAAGTAAATGAACAATGGTGTTTGTTTAAAAGGATCTCATCACTAACAAAGTGAAGCTAAATTCTATGGCATGGTGGATGAAATAATTTATTTATGTTATAAGGGAAAAAATTACGTAAATTTTTTTAAAAGTTATCGGTTTGATACTAATCGAGGGTTTCACATTCATTCATGACATTGAATCATTGACATTAAATATAGATTATTCTTTTAGAAATTTAACCATTTTTGTTAGTACATCAAAAAAATCATGTTTATTATACAGATTATTGTACTGTATAAATAGATTTAACTGGCTTGTGTTGTATAATAAAAATAAAATATCATGAAAAATAGTATATGGAAAATAAAATTAGTTCTATTGAAGTGAAAGATATTGAATGTTTTCAAAATAAATTTCTAAATATATATTTTACTTGGAAAGAAAAAAATATCAATGAAGAAACCCCATATATAAGGTATGATGGTGTTAATAATGTCAATTATATTACCAATAAATTTGAAAAAAAAATGGATGATGAAATTGAAGCTTCTATAGAAATTGAAGACATTAAGGACTGAGATGAATACATTAACACTGATGAATATGGAGATGAAGACAAATACTAATGAATTACATTCTCATATAGAAATTTATGTCATTGTTATATTTTATAATTATACTAATAATTATTTGTAGGTGAAAATATTTTTCATTTTAGAATGTTGGATAACATATCGATGAGCTATTTCATGCCCTCATGGATTATAGGCTTCCTAGTGACCATCTTGTTGGCCCGTCATCTAACCCACAAAATGATTCCACTACACCATCAACTAGGAGTGTAACACCCCAATATTTTAGGGTGTTTTACTTTAAATAAATAATTTATTGAGTAACATGTTTGACATGCATCGTAGAAATAAAATGTACCGTGATAAATTTTATTGAGATAAACATTAATACATTATGAGAATGTAATAACGTAATAAAAAGTTAAATTTTAATTAAGATATTTTATTATATAAATATTTTTTTATGTATACACAATTATTATTATAGGATGTATTTATAAAAATAAAATAAATATTTTAATATCAATGGATTAGTAAAGATAGATTTTTAGAATATAGATAATTAATCATCCCGGTATTTCGCAAAGACTTTTTAATATAAAAGAAAAAATTTTCAAAGATATATTTTTTATAAGTATTTTCAATTTTAAATTAGTATTTACTAAATAATGATTTTAATAGATTTTATTTGTAATATTTATAAGAAAAATAAATTAACATTAAAATAATAGTTATTACTTGGAATGTAATGAAAAATCATTTTATGATTAAAATTGTATTTTTTTTAATAAATTTCAATTTTATCAAGAAAATAAATATATTATGGTTTAATAATGATAAAATATATTTTCTATTTTAATAATATATTGACATTAATTTTATTACTAATTGATAGTAAATTTTAATAAGAACAGTTAATATTTGAAAAATGTCATTTTCTTATAAAAATGGTTTCTCATTATATTTTATGTATCAACTTAAAATTAAAATTACTAAGTAGTATAATTTTAATTTGATAAAATTAAATTTATTTTTTGATTCACTATGAAAATATTGTCTTTGGATAAATTTTTTATATTTTTCTAGAAATACTGATTTTTAGTTCCATAGTACAAAATACCATTTTTACAAATACTGTGAATTTTTATGACATCATTAGGATGTATTCATAGATTACAAATTTATGATTTTTTTTATAATTAATTATTTATTTATTAACTAAAAATATACATTCAAAAAATTAATTTGAAATTTTAACTCAATTTTTGAAATTTTTGAACCTAGGTTATATTTTTTCAAAAATTGTTTTTATACCTTACACATTTATAATTTTATAATTAATTTTTTTCAATATTATAAATTTAATATTATAAAAAGGTTTTAATATTATAAATCATATTTTATAAATTATTTATTGAGTTATAATTCATTTTTAGTCATAAAAATAATTTACTGAGGTTTAAAAATGAGTTTTCATGGTAAGAGTAAACTATGGTAAAAAGTTAAATAAAGGATAAAAGGCCTAAAATATAAAAGAAATTATCCATTATTTGTGTTTATAGGAGGTATATTACCAAATAATTTACACCTCTCTATTTTCCCACTTTTGGGGTCACTTTCCTTGAATAGTTTACCTCTAATTACAAAAACAATTACTCCTCTTGCTTTAAAAATAAGTATTCCACCACCCTACTTATCATCACACCTTAAAAATATTAGTTTGAAAAAAATTCCAAACCATAAAAATATACTCTAATACATATCTTACAGGTCCTTTTATAATAAAAATACCACTCTCTAAAGGATTAATACAATTTACAAAGGAGTTGTTCTAATAAATATGGTAAAAATTCTTAACCACCCCTTTTTCATTTATATTTTTTTATTTCTTATAATAAATCATCTAAATATATTCTAAAAATAATAGAAAAATTAAATTAGTATCATAATTATGCTAAAATGTTATTATGTTAAAGGAATAACCATTTTCTACCTTCCTCCCAACCATTCAAAAAATGAAAATTTCATGCATGTGTATGTGTGGACTACCACCTCCACAAACATCATATTTCGTTTTTCATCACATCCTCAAATAGAAGGTAATAATAATTTATTTGGTGAATAAATATTATATTTATAAAATAATTAACATTATGATAAGATAAATTAGAATCTACCTTGATTCCCTCATATTCATTAGAAAATGAAAGCATCACTTATGTATACGTGTGAACTCCAACTTCTATGTATAATGTGTTTCATTTTCCTCACCACCTTTCATGGATAGTTCTAAAATATATATTATATTAAGGAGTAATATATATCATTAATATTTTTCTTAAAATATGAAAATAAATTGATGATTAGTATAAAGTGATCCATTGATATCGGTAAATTTCCAAAAACATGCTCAACATAATTATTATTCTCTCAAACCATATCCATAATTTCCATCAAAAGAACTTGGGGACATGGAAATCATTGAAAAAAATGATTTAATTATCTTTTATAATCTTGTAATGATGAACCTAATATAAAATAATGGGATTTTTTGTCTCCATTGTGAAACATGTTTGAAATAATAGAAATTACTAAAATTCAATTATAAAAATAATCATTAACCCGTTAGTTAATGTATGATGTGTTATTATAATTAAATAATATAAAATTTAATATATATGATTACATTTTTTAAATAATTTATTAATATTTTTATGTTTAATATATAGAATTCTAAATTGATTTGTAGAAATTGGTGTAGAGGTAATGTATTATCATCTCAACTTTCTTCCATTGATACAAACATCATATTCACCACCTATTCCTTTTTGAAAGGTTTATATATTTCTATATGGATTAATTTTATCTTAAAATTAATAAAATATAAGGTATTTAAAAATATATCTCAATTTATCTCGTTAAATCGGTTTGATTCAATGGTTACTTTAGCTATAAGGGTTTCTTATTAATCTCATTTTCAAATCGAGATTGTTACGAAAAAAATCTAATCTAGGAAAACATTTTATGAACTTTACCACTAAAAAATCATCCATTTTCTTCTCCTCTGGTCATTATTGGTGTTATAAATTTTCTATTTCAACTTTATTTCCCATGGTAAATAATCTACCTATTGTGATTCTTGTGAGTGAAACTGGCCATGTCGCTTCTTTTTAGTCAGTAATCTTCTTCCACTACCTCTATATTCATTGAATGATTTTATATATGTACTTATTGATACTTAAATAATTGATTAATATTGTTTTATACTAGTTTTAATTTCTTTAGAAATGTATTAAAGGAATAATTTAATTTTTTCCCCATGGTTATTTTTTATAAAAATGTAAAAAAATTATCCATTTTTAATATTTTCCATGTTGCCACATTATTTTATTACAATTATTCTTTATGATTCTTACTTTAATTGTTTGAAAATAGTTTTAAAATTAATATTAATTATT
Source organism: Viscum album (assembly GCA_963277665.1). Lineage (NCBI taxonomy): Eukaryota > Viridiplantae > Streptophyta > Magnoliopsida > Santalales > Viscaceae > Viscum > Viscum album. The sequence continues at coordinate 336,889,466 of OY728159.1, forward strand.
ACTGGTTTTCAAAATAAAAGTATTATTTCTTATTTTTTTGAAAGTGACTTATACAATAATCATAAAAATGTGTTTCTAATCTATGTCAACATCCTTTGGCATTCCTTATGTTACAGTAGGGATGTGTTCTTTTTCTAAAATGAACCTTCTTTATTTGGATGGATTATAAAATGTTCTATGGATTTTTTTATGAAACATATCTCTTTTCCATATTTTTGTTAAGAGATATAGAAATATTAATGCTTTCATGTTCTTATAGCATATATATGTATGGTTTTCTTTATATGATAGTTGGGCTTGGAATTATATATTTCCCTAATGCATTGGGTAAAGTATGATATCTAATTAGAATAGTGTGGGAGGATAAGACATAATTATGGATCCACTATTTTATGGGAGTTAGGAACATTATTCTTAATCCACTATGTTATGGTATGTAGAAACATGATTCATGATCCACTATGATATGATTTATATGCTTATGTTTGTTCCACATTAATTGTTTTTCATCATACCCATGTTATGTTGGATTGTGTCTTATTTTATGATAAGATCCTTGATTTTCATATTATGATCCAATTTTGGTATGATCACATAATTTTATGTTCATATACGTTGATTACGTTATTATAACCACATGTATATCATATAATCACTTATGATCTTTATCATTTACCCTTAAAAAGCATCTGGGCTCGCCCTTTCCTATGTTACTTATCCCATGTTATGAAGAAGATTGTTACATAGGATTTGACTAAAGGATATCATGTAAAAATACTTTTATGGTATATTTTGAAGACATTGTAGAATAAGATGATTATTTATATAATCTCCAAATACACTAAACCATTGGGTTTTGGGTGTGATTAAATGAGATATATATTGAATAGTCATGTAAAATGAAGTATTATATATGTATTTTTAGCTTGGGATACTTAAATTCGCATAAAATAAAGTTTTTTTTATTTTTGGGGACTATTTTAGTTATTTTGGGGTATTATGATTAGAGAACATTAGTGAAAGCCATAGGGACAACCCAAAATATAGGAAAACATCAAAAATTTTGGTAAAGTATAGAGGTTTCGGTTTCCTATAAATTACATCCACATATGGATAAAAAAGTGGAATAAGGATCTGGAAAAAATGTGCCTAGATGTAATGACCCGAAAAAAAGGTTGACTGGGTATTTACTCGAACTTTACTTGGGGAACAACATGTGGTCCAAATTGCACAACTAGTTTGAAACTCCCATGAAATATTCTTTGGTTGATTTTCATTATCTTTATGAACCATTATGAAATATTTTATTATGTTTTTGTGGATTTGATGTTGTGTTATTTGGTATAATGGATTAATTAATGCTAGGATTGTAAGTTGAACAACATAAATATCCTTGTGGGTTGAAAGGTTATTTGGTGACATAGAAATTTAGGTTATTTTTGGAAAATATTATTATCTTTTTTAGATTATATATGGTTAATATATATGTTAATTGATATGTAATTTTATTTATAAAGGTTATGTTAAATTTTGGGTGTATCTATTTCAATGATATCTGGTTTCAGAATACAGTGATAAGGTTCATGATAAAATTTAGTTGATTATTTTTTTGATTAATTTAATAAGAATTATAGAACCCAACTTAAATAAAACCCATTTTTAAACCATAAGTACCATAGGTTGAAGTAAGGTTACATAGGATATGATGGTATAGGATTATTAATTTATATATGTTTCCTTTTAAATTAATATTAAATTGGATATATATATATATAAATTAAAACATGCTATAATAATTTTATAATTATTAACTTTTTTATATATATTGTTATTAACTCGCAACATTTCCTTAACAAAGATAAATTAACCATTGAGATGGATGAGAAAAAGTTGCACACAACCCTCTTTTATCTCCTAGAGGATTTAATTACAATAATAATTGTAAAATATAGCTCATGTGATTTAAAAACATTTTTCAACATTCAACATACATGCATAAAACGTTACAATATATCCCAATCATCTTTTATACTTTGATATAGTAATGGATTATGGGATAGCTTTGAACATGTTTTAAAAAACAAAATCTCCCATATTATTAATTATATGAAATACCATATGAAAATTTATCAAGTTTTTACAACGAATGAATTGGAAAAAGGACTGTCAATCCTCTATTCGGTAGTAAAAGGGATTGATCTTTAAGAAACATATGAATTTGACTTATTATCTGCATTTTTTAAATATCATAATTATCAAACATTATTTAACAAAATCAAGTAAAAATATTTCATAAGGTTTTATAGAAAACAAGTTCTAAAAGATATTCAACACTATATATTAAAAACACAAGATTATTTACAATTTTTAATCTCTACTAACATCCTTTTCAGTTAAAATGTCACATTTTACATTTATAAAGGAATCTGAAGAAATTGGAAATGTTTTGACACATTATAAAAACACATAGACTCAACTTGGTGTATCATGGGTCATATGAATTCATAATTGAGATTATAATGACTGGTTATCCATATTTGAAATTTATGTATAAAATATTCCCCTATCATGGTGAAGAGAAGAAAATTGTGGGGATACAATTTATTTTATGAGGGTAAAATATAACACCTTGAGATTTTAGAATATGTTTTAATTTAAATATATAATTTACTAAGTATCTTATATCACACGCAACACCAAAATAAAAACAATAGTGCTAAATTTTATTAATATAAACATTAATACATTATGAGAATACAATAATGAAACAAAAAGATAATAATTAATTATGATATTCTATTATAAAAATATATATTTTTTGATGAATCACATATTATTATTATTGGATGTATTTAAAACATTCAAAGAAATATTTTAATATTAATAGATCGGAAAAGTTAAATTTTAGAATATAATTAATTAATTATGATGGTGTCTGAAAAATAATATTTAATATAAAAGTAATATTTTTCAAAGAACAATTTTTTAAGTTTTGTTTATTTTTAATTACTCTTAACTAAAGAATTATTTTAATGAAATTTATTGATAATATTTATATGAAAAATAAATTACAATCCATCCAATAGTTTCTACTAGGCAAGTAATAATATTAAATTTATTTTATTCTTAAAAATGTATTTTTCTATAATTGTCCATTTTATGCGCTATGAATTTTTATTTTAAGAAACTACATATATTATGGTTAAATGATGATAAAATATATTATTTATATGAATAATATATTATCACTAAATAAATTAGTAATTGATAGGAAATAAAAATAAAAACATTTGATATTTGAAAATAGATTATTTTTCTTATAATTTTTTTTCACTATATTTTCTGTTTCTATTTAAAATTTAAATTACTAAAGTTTCAAATTTAATTTTAAAAAATTAAATTCATTTTTTTATCCAATGTGACAATATGATATTAGTATTATTTGTTGATATTTTTCTAGAAAGGCATATTTGTATATCAGTAGTATAAAATAACGTTTTTACGAATACGGTGGCTTTTATGACATCATTTGGCTTTAAACATGACATGAAAATTTATGAAACGTTTTTCTAAACTATATGTATTTAATAAGTAAAATTATAAATTTAAAAAATATTATGTTTAAATTTGAAACCTTTTTTAATTTCTGGAACCTAAGTTGTATTTTATTTCTAAAACTGTTTTTATGCATTATAAATTTATTATTTTAAAATTAAAATTAATCAAAATTATAAATTTAATATTATAAAATAGATTTAAAATTTTAAATTATAATTTATTAATTATTTAATAAGGTAAATTATTTTTTATTCATATAAAAAAATACTCAGATTTGGAACTGAGTTACAATTGTAAAATTAAATTATGTTAAAAAGATAAACTAATGGGAAAAACCAAAAAATATCTCAAATATTATCCATTATTTATATTTATGATGTGTTTATTAACCAAACCTTACCCCCTCTCTATTATTATCTACTTTTATATCCACTTTCAATGAATAGTTCATCTCTTCTTACAAAAACGGTCACTCCTTTCACTTATAAAAGGAACACATCACCACCCCATTTCTCCTCACACCTTAAGCCTCTTTTCCTAAAAAAAATCAACCAAAATACATTATAAACACTCATATACATGTCCTATAATAAATTATATCATAAAAATATCACCCTTAAAATGATTAATTCAATTTATAAAGGAGTGTTTCTAAAGAGTAAGGTAATCATTTTTAATCACTTTTTTTTTATTTCTATACCTTTATTTTTTCTTCTACCTCCTATAAATATATTATATTAAAGCTAAAAATTACCTAAGTATCATAATTATATTTATGTTTTATTATTTTAATTTAATAATAATTTTCAACCTTCCTCCCAACCATTCAAAAAATGAAATCTTATATTATTTTTGCATACAAAATACTACCTCCATAAATGACGTATTTCATTTTTCATCACTACTTCACATGGTTGGTTATAAGAATATATTTAATTAATTAATATTATATTTATGGATTAATTAATATTAATTAATTATAATTAATTATCTACACTCATTCCCATCCATTCATTAGAAAATGAAAATATCTATGGTGCGTACATGCAAACTACCGCCTTCATGGAAGGCAAGTTTCATTTTCATGACCACATTACATGGATGATTGTAAAATATATTTTATGAATATATATGATATTAAGGAGTAAAATATATCAATAATATGTATCTTAAATTGTGAAAAACAAAATTGAAGATCATTATAAATTAATCAATTGATATTGATAAATTCCTAAAACAAACTCATCATAGATCTCTTTCTCTCGGACCACACACAATGTTTCTATAAAATGAAGATGAGGATGCTTAAAATTTTGAAATAAAATGATTTAAATATCTTTTATAATTTGTTAATGATAAACCTATTTTCAATGAATGGGTTCCAAAGTCACCATTATTAAGCTTGTGTAAAACAATCAAAACTTTGAATAGTTGGGGATGAAAATTGAAGTACCTTTAGAGTTATTGATGAAGTGGTTATTGGTTTATATTTGTTTTAAACATATATGAAGAGTTTTAAAGATGTTTATAAGTATTTTTTGATATTTTTAGTCAATTATAGGTGGAAAAATGATTCTTAATCCATTATATTCTTAATTTAATTATTCATGAATTCTGATTGAGTTTGGTCAAGTGGTCGATTAGTTTCTCATGTGGTTGATCAGTTGGTCATGTGGTCGATCAATTTGGTCTTGTATTTGAAAATTTTATAATTTTTTCTATCATGTGTTCAAATATTCTACCAATTTTTCATGTTTTTTATCAGTTGTTCATGTTTATGATTAGTTGGTCTTATGGTTGATCAGACTTCCATGCACTCAATCAGTTGTTCATGTTATCAATCAGTTTTTTATTCATATGCTTAGTGAAATGTTCATGAATTGAATCCACATAGTAAATATAAAATATTAGTTATCTTTAAATAGTTGATCTGGATTTTTTTAGTATCTTTACATGGTTTATTTTCCTCACAGTCAGTCACATTTCAAGTGAGTTTACTAGGTAAAAATATGAGTTTACATATTTTGTATATTTTGAATAGATCAAACTCAATGATGCTCAAGCCAATATTTAAAGAGTATAACATATAATCTAAAGTGTAATTCAATCTATTTAATGTGATTTTTGAAAATTGTTTATTACTATTCACATTTTTTTGAGGTTCTAAGATGGTTTATCTGAAGAGATTATACTGAGATCAATGTTAGGTCTACTGAAGAAGATACCTTAGATATTAAATCTAGAATGTTTTTTTGGTGATGATTTAATATTCTGGAGTTCAAATAATAACTTGAATATGGGCATTAATTTATTGTTATTATTATTATTAATTTGTTTTTTTTTGTTGAGCTGTTTTGAGAAATTATTATGTTGTTCAAGCAGGTCAAAGAAGATAGATCTAAAATTTGTTTCAGTGAGGAAGATGGTGGGTATTCTTAGAATTCACTATTTTTAAATTATTCTAAATTTTAATTGAATATGTGAAATATTTTGGAATTATTTTTCATTATAGAATAAAAAATAAGGGTGTAGGTTATATTTTGTTTAAACATGTAGTTATTAAAATTGAAGAATATTCAAAATATCATGGTGCATGTTTCCAAGCCAAACTGAATGAGGAAATAAAGGATGATTGTTTTATACAATTCCATTTTATAATAATCTAGAATAATGTGTTATAAATTAAATTGATGAAAATAAATAAATTATTTTATTTTAAGATCTCATAATATGCGAAGTTTTATAATAAAGGGGTTGTGGGACCCTATATATTGAAGCTATTGAGAAAAATAGTGTGAGTAAAAAGATAAAGTCTAAAGGAAAAGTTTGAAGATCATATTATATATTTATTAGATCTCATGAATTCAGTGACATCATCAAAAACTTCTATAAAATACACCTATATTAATGGTTTTAAACCATTCTTATAGTCTTGGGAACCATTGGTATAATCTATACCAATGGTTCCCTGAACCATTGGAAAATGAGATGTCGGAATAACTCTATACCAATGTATTTTTGGAAATAATTGTTATAGGGGGTTCATATTTGAGGTTACCAACAATTTATGTAATCCATTGATATACATGATATACCAATAGTTATAAAAACATTTGTATAGGATATAAGTTCATACAATTTCCAACCAGTTTGTATCTCCACCTTAAGAACCATTCAACTAATATATTCCAAACTAAAAACAAATTTATGTCTTAAAATAGTCACAATACACAATTAATATAAAAACTATATTATATAATTCACATTTAATCCATTGATAATTTAAAAACAACTAAAAACACATATAACTTCAATTCCCATCATCAAACACCACTCACACAGTCATTTCATAAATATAAAGTCAGACATGTTGGGGATCAATATCTTCCCCATAACCATGACTACCATCCTGGAATTCACTTTCATCACCATCATCACAAGTGTACTCACTAGCATCATTTATTCCTATATATTCATCTCTATCACCATCTGGAAATTATTTACCACCCTGACCACTAAGACTATCATCTCCACCATTGGGTGCATCATATAAGGATTGCATAATTGACATGCATGTATCAAAAACTATAGTGGTATTTTGTGGATGTGATACATATAAATGTTCCATGGATTTCATAAACTACTCATTAGCCTTTTAACTTATTTCATGCTTTCGTTTTTTCCTCTGATACATCTGTATAGGCCTATCACAACTCATTGCTATCAAAACTATTAGACGTGTTTAAAGTGGGCCAATATCTAGTGGGGAAGATACTCTTCCTAGGTTGAAAACAAACTCTCCCATGATACTAATCACCTAATATCTATCTTAAATGATCATATGGACTTTATTTTTCATCTATTGTTTCATCAATTTCCTCGAAATCATGTATTATACAATATAAATGAGATATTAGGTTAAATATAGATATTTAAATTTTAAATAATAATAATAATAATATAGTCTTTCATGCATATTTTCATTTACATCACTCACATATTTCTTGTTTTTGTTCGAGCAAAACAAGTTCACCTATGGAACACACACTTATATATTTAATACCACTCACTATAAATGAAATTTTTTGTAATAAAACATTATTAACTAATATTTTATTGATGATTTAATTTGGTTGTGAAAAAAACTATTATAAAAAACATAATATTTTGAGTATTGGTTCATGAAAAGGTAATCGTTTTAGGTTAGAAGTTTTTTAAAATGAGTTGGTGATTTAATTTAATCTATGTAAGGTATATAAGGATAGTGAGATTGATTAATAAATTTATTAATTTGAAATGAATTAAACTAGTTTCAATTAATGGTTTTAATATTTTTTAATTGTTTTAGTTAATGATATGAATGATCATAAAATGAGTTGATTGTTTGGATGAAGTTATATATATTCGAAAAATAATTTTAAATTTATGGTCATCTGTGGATGTAATATTTTTATAAAATTATATCAACTATAATAAAATCAATGAGTTTTTATATAATTGGTTTCATGATTTTTTTTGGGACATGTTTCAGATAAAAGAATTACTTTTTACCCAATAATTTGAATTTTTGGTTTTCAATTTAAAAGGGATGAATTTATTAAATTTAGAAATTAAAATGACTATGTAACTTAAAAAAACATGATTTAGATTTAAAATAATGATTTTCACAAGTCATATTTTAAAAATTATATGGTAAAATTAATATAGATTAAGTATTATGTTAATGTTTTTGTATTTAGAACCATGGTTTTTGTGGTTATCTCTTAGGATGTTTTGAATTAATTGTTTCTTTCATTTATTCTTTTAGTTGTGATCATTTTGGTTTTTCTTGATTTGATGAGTGACTGACTTTTTTAGTTTCATTTGGTATGAAGAAGAAATTTTTGAATTTTATCTTAATTGGAATGATAGTTGTGATTTCTGTTTATATGTGTGAGATGAATTTTGGAATGTTTTATTTAATATGAAACCATTATATATGGTTTCTTTAGGTATAATTAAGTAGGGGAGTTTTGGTTTGGGTGGTTATTTTAGATTTCATCCCTTTTTGGTTGATGTTTGGGGTATAAACAGAAAGGAGAAGTAGTTTCTTTGATGGATGACTAGTTTTATGGTAATATAGATTGAATTTTGGTAATAAAGGGAAAAACCATGTGTATCTGATCTCTAATATATGATTGGGATGTAATTTGATAGTCTTGGGATGAAATTTTTTTGGGTGTTGATGTTTTTGGGTTTGATTGGTTCTAAAGTATTATATTCCACCCTAATAGTTTTATAATGAAATATGTGATAATATACTCACTTTTTATTCATCAAACCATTTCCTATAGATTGTATTTTTTTGTCTTTATTTGATGAGTGATTTAGTTTTTAGGTTGTGTTTAGTAAGAATATGAAATTTGAGAATTTTATGTTAAGTGGAAGGATTATGTTGATTTTGGTTCATATGTGTGAGATAGAGTTATGAATGGTTTATTTAAGTTGAAACCATTATATATGGTTTCCTTGGATGGAATTAAGTAGGGTTGTTTTGTTTTAGGTGGTTATTTTCTATTTTAACCCTTTTTGCTGGATTTTTGGGGTATAAATAGAAATGATAAGTGGATTCTATTATGGATGAATTTTTTGATGGTTATATGGATTAAATTATGGTAATTTAGTGTTTAAGACTATTTATTTTACCTTAAATAGATTATGTAAATGTTATTCAGTAGTCTCAAGAATAGAATTGTGGTTTTTTAATATTGAGTTAGCTAGGTTTGATTGGTTTTAAAGTCTTTTACTAAACCTTAATAGGGTTACAAAGTAATATGTGATAATTGTAAGAGCCTTGTTTTTATCTCAGATGTAGAGTCTTGGGGGTTTCTAGGGATTGTTCAGAACCTGAAACCAAGATTTTGGGAGAAATAGACTGACCAAATGGTTAGTAGAAACCATGTAGGGTTGGACACATGATTACTCCTAACCATGCAGAGCTAGACTGTGGCATGAAGTAGGGTGCATGGTCTACCCTAACTATATGCCAGGGGCCACATGCCTGTGAAAAATTGTAGACATTATTTCATACATGTTTTTTCACGGTTGGCACATAGTTTCCTTAACTGTGTGAAACAAACCTTGTGAAATTCCTCTCCCTATAGTAGATGGAACATGGTTGGTTCATGTTTTGGACAACATTGTATCCAAACCATGCGACCCAATATTTTTTGTGAATTTACCAAACTACCCTTAGTGGCCTAATAAACTTACCCCTCTTATCTTATTCTGTATTTCCAATGGATAGTAATGGGTTTCTCTCCCATTTTGATCCCTCTTCAAGGCTAAACTAGGATCTTCCATATTTCTTCTGTACAGAATTCGATCAAAGAATCGTTTGTCTCATTTTATCCACATCAGTAAGATCTTAATTCCTTTTTATTCATTCATCATTCTTATTTCTATCGATGATGCTATTTAGATACACGTTCATATTTCTCTTTTTTAGGTCATTGGTTTATTCTTAAGATCTCTTCAAATCTATTCTAAACTAGAGTTTGATACTATATGAGGAGGGTCATACGAGTATGAGGAAGGTGGTCTATAACTCATCCCTAAATATTTTTTATTTTATAAATTGTCATGTGTGCATGTTGATTTCATTAGTCATTGCATTTTTAACTAATGTTTATTTCTTATAGTAATTAGAACTATATTCTAAGAAACTTGTTATAAATGTTATCCATCATTGTAGGTTACGCCCTCAATTTCAACTAGCCCAAGTAGGTTTATTTCCATAATTATACTTTTCGTAGTCTGTTAAGCCTATTTGTGCCACCATTTGGGTGTGCCTTAAATTGATCTGGATAATGGTAAGTGTTATGTTATATTAATGAATTTTTTATTGCTATCATGTGTATTATTATCACTTTACCTCCTAATTTAAGTTCTTCAACATGATTAATCAAAAAAATGGTAATGTAAAGTATAGTTATATATATGACATGGCCTAATTAAATGTAATAGAATTATTTGGTTGAAAATTCATAACACACATTTCCATTATTAATGGAAGTAAGTAGAGTGAACTTAATTAATTGAATATGAATTATGTGAATTAATAAATGGTTTCATGTCCTTTAGCCTTGTCACACTAATGAAAGGTATGGAATGAACCCTTCGACTTATTTATAAGGAATAACTATTTCATGGCCTTAAATAATTAATAAATTAAATAAAAAGTTGACTGTTATATACGAATCTTGAAATTATTATAGGAGTGTTCAAACTCAAGTTAGCCTTTGATTCTCAGGGGAATACCTTTAGCACTCATGGATGCCATTCTGATTCAAGGATGTTGGGTGCCAAGGGTGAGACCCACCTTAGAACCGGATCCCTGTGTTTTAGTGGATTCCTTTTATGACACAATAGGATCCCTCCATTATTATTATTATTATTCCTTGGATACACTCCATGGATCCATTATGATGTCTATGGACATGAGGAACCTTGGATACACCCTTGGGGCCAATCACTGGTTATCCCATTTTACCTTGGTTGAATTCCTTGGAGTCAGTTGGAATTCCATTATTATGGAATTCCATGGGTGATTCCCCTTGGATTACACTCTAACCCTTATATATAGGATACATTTTCTTACCTGAGTTGGTTTGATCCCTGAGTTCATAGATTCCTTGGTTATTACCTTGGATCCCTTTCATTATTTTTATCATCATTGATGCCTTGTTACATCTTGGATCCTTCACTATTATTATTATGTCTATATTTCAGTGCTAGTTATGCCTCATGTGACTAAATAGGAACATAATTAATAAATTAACTGGTTACATGTTCAGACACCAGCTGAGGTTTAAGAAGGTACTTGGTTTTTTACATTATTTTACTTCTTTACTTTTATATATTAATTTTGGTACATTTCTTCCATTTATATTACATGTGCTGGATGTTATATATGTTGGTGGTAGTGGACTACTGAGATTTATCTCAAACCCTATTTGAGCTCCATTGGTACTCGGGCATACTACATGGAAGCATATATTGAAAAATGGAAGCATATATTGAAAAATGGAAGCATACTGATTTAGACACTTGATTGCTTTCTTGCACTAGGATAGAGAAGGGTAGCAAATGACTAATATGGATATCATAATGATTAAATAGTTTTTTGGATGCATTTTTACTTCTTTTGTATAATACTACTACCTGCTGCCTTGTACCAATGTTTTCAAGTTTAATAGAGACATTTTATGTATCATCAGCTTTTGTATATTTATATTAGTTGATTCAGTTATAATTACTTAAATATATTTATGTTGTGCCATCTATAACTTATATTAGTTTTTATATTTACTTGTTATTATATTTATCTTATGTGCTGCACTCTGGTAATGAGGTAATTGTCTCCCCACAAAAACACCCTTGGCCATCGCTGCAATTTGGCAACCTCTAGCATTCGAGGAGATGCGCTTGAGGCTATTTGGCCCATCAGGATTGGGGCACATCAGAGTGGTGCCTAGGTCCAGGATGTCACAAATTGGTATCATATCGGTTCATTTGTTTCTTTATTAATTGGAGACAATAGTTTAGAGATTAAGAAATCTTGTAACTTGGTTATAAGTCATTCTTGGGCATAGCTAACCCATGTTGGGGGTAAATGTCAAGTTTCCTAAATAAGAATTGTTTATCACCTTTTTCATTTTACAGTTGATATCATTTCCCCATTGGGTGACACACATGCTATGTGATGGTTTTTATTATTCTTCTAATTTATGAATCTATTTAATCTTTGGCTCTATGATATGTAGGAAAGGATCATCAATCATGTATCATCGTAGGCACCTAGAATTCACCTGCCATGCATATACCATGCCATATATATGAACTTCACTGCTTTCATTAATTTTTTTCTAGTGATTGTTGAGTGATCCTTGTTTATATATATACATTTTTATTTCTCCTTGGCTATGATTGAGTGACTTATAGTTTCAATTCATGAGTTGCATGAGCCCCCATTGGTTGGAATGGGTAATTTATTGAGTCGAGCCATTAGAATGAAATTAAATAGATGTCGATTTTAATGATAATGTGTGTTGGACCTAATTCACTTGGAAAGGAGACCCATTCTATATGAACCTGGATATATGAAAATAATAAAATGAAAAATTTAAAAGTGAAAATTGACTTACTAAACAAAATGGTTTCCAATAAATGAATAGGTAAGTTTCTATTGACCTTTCACATACCGGAACCCCTATAATTTAAAAAATAACACCAACAAATACCTGGACTCCTAAATGGGTAGTTGGGGTAGTATACCATGGGTAGTGAGACCTTTCTTTATATTCAGATTCTGCTATATCTATTTATCTTCTCAAAGGTTATTATAAGGTGTGTTCTTGGCATTTATAGACCAATTAATCCATGACATCCTCGTGTTGTGCATCAGGAGGGTGGAGACGACCTTGCAACAGACATGGTGTGCCCTGTGCTTCCAATCTTACCATCCGGAGTTCCAGTTGAGGAACCTATTCTATACCTAATGTGGTCACTAATGATTAGCTTCATGATTTTTTTACATCTGATTCAGTCTATGCAAGGTGCTCTACAACCTGTACCTATGATGGCTGATCTGACCCATGGGTTCCAGTAGTAGCATCGTCCTACCTTCTTTGCGGATGGTGGTTCATGAGCTATTTATAGTTTTTTGGAGTCCACCCTATCTATATTTGAGCATCTGAAGATTCCTCTAGATCATAGTTTCAGAATTTCAACTTAAATTTTTCATTATTCAACCAAGCACTGGTGGGATGTGATTACCCATGCTGGTCTCCATGAGGGCATGGTATGGGCTGATTTATAGACTTTTTTTTATGATCACTCCTTTCCTCAGATGCTGAGGGATGGCCAAGATAGATAGTTCATGCTTCAATAGTAGGGTTTTCTATCAGTCATGGAGTATTTAGTGTGTTTTACTAAGCTTTATAACTTTTCACCACATCTAGCTGGTGATGAGATTTTTCATGCGAGATGCTTTAAGGATGACCTTCAATATTCCATTTTTACTTAGGTGAATGTCCTTCACCGATCTACCTTTTCTGAAATAGTAAATAAGGATCTTTTCACTGAGCACAAACTAAGGGAAGGTGATAGTATCGAGCATAGTGGACTTGTGTCAAGGCATGCCAATATTTCATTCAATAGTCGAAATACATCCCTTAAGGTTTCTCATTAGGGTATTGGAATTCAGAGTACCTGTACCGGTAGCTCTGTGGTGTTCCATTAGTATGGATGATAGGGGAATCTGAAGCCTCAATGTGATAGAGACCCTCTAGAGTTCCAGGATTGCAGATGTATAGGTAATCTTTAGAGATTCTATTGGGCCTTTCTACCAGCTTCTAGTGGAAGATGATCTATATCAGCTCCACCTTCAGGGGTAGGTTTGTTTAAATCACATCTGGTGGGAAGTTAGAGTAGCATAGTCAGGACTGGTTGAGGAGGATCTCATGGTCATAGTAGCCAGAATTTTGATTATCAGTAGTGCCAGTTGAGTGGTCATACTCAGGGTAGTCTAGATTTAACATAGGGTCGTGGATCATTTTAGTTTCATTTTTTATATTTGATTCCTAAAAATAATATTGCATTACCATCTACAGTATGAGGTACTATTCTAGTATCCTTCAATATAGTATCTCCTTTTTTTATATAGGTGCTAAAGAATCCTTCATCTCTTTATCTATCGTAAAGAGTCCTAGGATGGAAATAGAGTATTACTTGTGTAATGACCCTAGATACACTATTGGAAGTATAGTCAGAGGGAATATGCTAATGTAGGGACTTCCCCCTTAAGGTGGGAAGTTACCCTTTCATGTGGGATCTATTTTTTCTCAAGATGATAAGCATCGATGAAATTATTGAGATGGATCAGTTGGTCCTATATCATACCTTTGTAGACTAATATCACCATTGGGTATAGTTTACATCACCATAGGGTAGTTGTTATCTATATAAGGGTGAGTGGGATGTCTAGGCTATTAGATCTAAACCAAAGTATCATGGGATAGATGAAGTGACCTCCAAGATATCTAATCTCTTCATGGAGGATCAAGGTTTACATCAGGCTGAATTCCCTTCGGTAGTAGATCATTTTAGGGATGTCTTCCCAGATTATTTTTTCATCTTAACTCATAATAGAGTGGTGAATTTTATGATTAATATCTTTCTAGGAGTATCTATAGTTTCCATTTCTCCATTCAATATGTCACCTTTTGAGGTCCAGGAGCTTAAGTGACAGTTTGAGGATTTAGAGGCCAAGGGTTTTATATGGCCTAAAACTTCTTCTTGGGGTTCACCTATTCTTTTCACCAAGAATGAAGATGGGAAACTTTGTTTTTTCATGGATTATAGATGGTTTAATTAGATTATTATCAAGAATCTATATCCACTTCCTTGAATATATTATATCTGTGATCAACTCCAGTGAGCTTGGGTGTTCTATAAGATCAACCTAAGATTGGGTTATCATCAGGTGTGAGTCAGACCTTTATACATACCTCATACATCTTTTCATAGTAGGTATGTTATTTATAAGTATCTAGTTATTTCATTTAGTGTTAAGAATGTGCCTTTCATTTTTATAGCTTTGTTGAATAGGTTGTTCCACCCCAATTTGTATTCTTTTGTCATGATCTTTTTAGTTGAAATCTCGGTGTATTATCACACTCATAAAGACCATGTTATGCACCTTGAGATCATTTTGAGTATACTAAGATAGTATCATCTTTATTAAAATATTTATAAGGGCCACTTAAGGATCAAAAAAGTTCACTTATTTGGTCATATTATCTCTGAGTCAAAAGTATCTGTTGACCTAGATAAGGAAAGTGTCATAGTTTCCTGGGATCATCCCAATAATGTGTTTTATATATGGAGCTTCTTAGGGATGGTTGGATATTATAGGTTCTACATATAGGACTTACCACACCTTTATTCACCTATTATTGGTCTTTAAAATTAGGGTGTAAAGTTTCTATGGTCATAAGTTTATAATAAATACTTTCAGGATATGAAAGGAAGTCTTGTCTCGGAACCTTTTCTGATTCCTATAAAGTCTAGAAGAGGATATATTGTGTTTTGTGATGCATTAGGAATTGACCTAGGATCATTGTGAATGTAGTATGATAGATTCATTACATATGGATCTCAATCTTTGAGGCCTAAGTAGTGAAGCTACATTATGTATGACCTCGATCTAGTAGCATGTGTCCATGCCTTACATTACTAGAGACACTATCTGATGGGTGAGCACTCTATGGTGTATATAGACTACAAGAGCCTTAAATATATATTTTCAAAACATTAATTAAACCTTATCTATCAAACTTGTGTCGAATATCTTTATTTATTCGAATTTTATATTGCTTGTACACTTGGAAAGGGTGATGTGGTCATTGGTGCACTGAGATAGAAAACTCAGGAAAATGTTTTATAGGAAGCTAGTTATGAATGGAAATTGACGGCCCTAATATTTGAGATATAACTATTGTTTCATGATAGTCATGAAAAATATTATCTTTCGTCCTTGGAAGTTACCTCTTCACTCCATGAGAAGTAGAAAAGTAGGCAGTTTTCATATCCTAATGACTTGGTTATTTGTGAGATTATTTCAGGAGATGAACCGCCTCCATATTGGTCTATGGACATAGATGACATCCTATGTACTCATGGACATGTCTGGGTTCCTATTTATATGCGAAAAGAATTGATGTGTGAGTTCCACACTTCTTATTGGGTATCTCATCAAAGGATCTCTGAGATGTATTGATACATGTGATGTTAGTATTAGTGTCCTGGGATGAAACATTAGATAGCAGGCTTTATCACTAGGTGTTCCACCTATCAGTAGGTGAAGGAAGAGAACCATAGACCTATACACTTGTTACAGATACTTATAATCCCAACATGGAAATGGGAAGATGTTTCCATGGAATTTTTATTTGGTTTACTGGTGTCACCTAGAGGTAGCGACAATGTATGGGTTTTCATTGATAGACTTAAGAAATTATCACACTTTCTATCTAAGAGACTTTATCAGTTGATGAGCTAGGAAGACTATTTTCCCATAATATAATAAATTTACACGGGGCCCCTCATATTACCATTTCAGATAGGTATTCTCATTTCAAGTTATTATTATATAAAGGGTTATAGAAATCTATGGGTACATATTTGATTTTGGGCATAACCTTTCACCCTCATAACAACAATCAATCAGAACAGATGATACAGGTTTTAGAGTAAATTCTTTGAGAATTCATCCATAATTTCAGTGGTTCAAGGGAGGATCATATCCCTCTCATTGATTTCACCTATAATAATATCTTTTAGGATATTATTTGGATTTCTCATTTTGAGGCCTCATATGGTAGGTCATCCACCCCTGTACTAGATAGAGGTAGGAGAGGAAACCCTACAAGGTTCTTGTCTCATGAAAGAAAATTCAAAGTAGGTTCATCTGATCAAGAAGCATATATTTATTTCTCAGTCTAGAAAAAAAAATTATTCCAATTATTATAGATTACCTATGGAGTTTGAGGTTGGGTATCATGTTTTCTTCTAAGTATCGGCCAAGCTTTGGCATAGATAGATATAGAGATAAGGGAAGTAGTCACCTCATTATGTAAGTCCATTTTAGATCTTGGAGAGAGTCGGGTTAGTATCCTATCAATCATTACTACCTCAGAGGTACTATAACATACATTATGGCTTTCACATTTAATATCTTTGATGTTATCATTTCGAGCCATCTAATAATTTTTATCCTAAGGAAGTTGAGTTAGATGTCGATGCTTCATTTAAGGAGTGTCCAATACGCATTGTTAAACAGAGTATGAAGGATCTCTGAGGCTAGTATTTCCCTTTATTATGGGTTCAATGGAAGAATGGTCATGTACAGGATGAGACTTAGGAGTGGGAGGCTGACATATGTGCCTAGTGGCCAGATTTGTTCTCGAACAGTGTTTCACCACCCTTGGAAGGTGAACTGGGGGACGAGTTCCTTTAAGGGGGGAGATAGTAAGAACCCTATTTTTATATCAGGTATGGATCCTTTAAATTTTAGTATAATTCTTAATTTTGGATCTAATATGGATTCCTAATGAGTTAATGGGTGTCCCAATAGATTTTGGGTCTTTTTTAGGAGCCCAAAACCCATATTTTGGGAGAAATATACTGGCCGCACAGTTAGTAGAAACCTTGTGGGGTAGGTCGTAGGGTTACTCCAAACCATACAAAGCTCGAAAGTGGGGTGAATTAGATAGTCCATTTTTCACTAACCATGATCCAAGGTCCACACGCCCATATAAAAATACAAAATAAATATCGTAGAGGTTTTTTGCACAGTTGGAACACGATTTCCCTTACCAGGTGGATTAACAATGTGAAATGGCCTCCCTACAGAAGATGGTGCATGGTTGGTGCATGGCTAGGCCAACTGTATAGCCAAACCATGCAACCCATGATTTTTTTTGAATTTAACAAACTACCATTAAAAACTTAATAAACATACCCCTCTTATACTATTAGATATTACTAGTATACAGTAGTGTATTTATCTCATATTTTGATCCCTCTTCAAGCCTGAGCTATGTTATTCCATATTTCTTCCATTTAGAGTTTGATTGAAGCATAATTTTTCTCCTTGTATTCATTCCAATAATATATTAATTCCATTTTATCCATTCATCATTCTTATTTCTATCGAATATGATATCTAGATGCAATCTCATATACCCCTTTTTCAGGGCATTGGTCTGTTCTTCAGATCTATTCCAATCTAGGCCAAACTAGAGTATAATACTAGATAAGTATATTCATATGAGTATGAGGTAGGTGTTTTATAACTAATTCCTTGAGATTTTTCATTTTAAAAATTTTCATTTGCGCACACCGATTTCATTCGACATTGCCTATTTAATTAATGTTCCTTGCTTATAGTCATTAAAAGCTATTTTCTAAGCCTCTTATTATAAATGTTATCCATCATTGGAGGTTATGTCCTCAATGTTTATTGCCCCAAGTAGGGTTATTTCTATAATTATGCTTTTAGTATCTTGTTAACCCTATATATGCCACCATTTCGGTGTTCCTTCACTTGGCATTGATAAAGGTGTGTGTTAAATTAAATTAATGAATTTTTGATTGCTAGAACGTGTACTATTATCACTTGAACTCCTAAGGTAAGTGCTTCAACTTGATAAATAAATAATAAATGTTAATGGAAGGTAGATTTATATATATGACTTGGCCTAATTAAATGGAATACAATGATTTGGTTACATGACCATGGAAAACCTTTCCTTGATTAATGGAAGGTAGCGGAGTGAACCTAATCAATTGAATATGACCTATGTGAATTAATAAATGGTGGCATTTCCTTTAGCCTTGTCATTCTAATGAAAGGTATGGAAAGAACCCTTTAACTTATTTAAAAGGCATGACTATTACATGGACTTAATTAAATAATAAATTAAATAAAAAGTTTCCTATTGTATATACACCTTGACATTATTATAATAGTGTTCAAACTCGAGATAGCCTTGGATTCCCAAGGGAATTCCTTCAGAACTCGTGGATTCCATTTGAATTTAAGGATGCCGATTTCCAAGGGTGGGACTCACCTTCGAACCTGATCCTTGTCTATTAGTGTATGCTCGGTATGACACCATTGGATCCCTCCATTATCATTATTAGGATTCCTTTGATACAATCCTTGGATCCAATATTACATCTAAGGACATGTAGTTCCTTAGATACGCCCTTAGGCCCAATCAGTACATAAACAATTTTACCTCGGATGAATTCCTTAGACTCTGTTAGAATTACATTATTGTGGACCCTTGGTTCCCATTTTTCCTTGGGTAATGACCCTTGGATTACACTCTTAACCTTATAGCCAGGATATAGTTTCTTACCTAAGTTGGCTCGAACCCTGAGGTTATGGATGCCTTGGTTATTACCTTGGATCCCTTTTATTATTGTTATCATCATAGATTCCTTGTTACATATTTGATCCTTTACTATTATTATTATGTCAAGATGTTAGTGCCGGTTATGCCTCATGTGAATTAAATATATAAACTAGAACGTAATTAATAAATGAACGGGTTATATGTTTGTTGACACTCCATTCCATAAAAGGGTCTACGAAATTGCAAAGGGATATACCTTAGAAAGAAAAGGGGAAAATATATGAAGAAAATCAATAGTTGCAAAGGCATAAATTTTGGGTTGCCTTAGTCAGACAAAAGGGTGTTGGTGTGCAGCCTACTTGTGCACCCCAATCCGTTGTGCAACCTACTTGCGCGCCCAAACTTATTTCACCCAAGGTCCTGTTTTTTCCTATAAATAGTCCCTTAGGGTCTTCATTTGGAAAGACGAATTTCCCTGAAGCCCAATTTCTACTCAGTCTCCCTAGTACTTTTCCCCAGTCTTCTGAAACATTCAAGGTAGTTCTTAAACAACTTGAGCGGAGGATTTAAGGGAGGATCATTGGACTTAGGTCCTTTTAGTGTTTGAAAACCATAACACATGCGCACCTAAAGCGCCCAACCTCCCCAAATCAGAAATACTTGTGCACTGCCTATTCCTTTAATTAGAACTTGAGTGACCTAATTCTGGGATCAATTGTGAATACTCTTGAAGGCTTGAGCAAGGTCTCTCCCAAGTATTACCATACAAGTTGTTCATCTCTTAAGTGAACATCAGGTCACCCAAGCCTACTTATGTTCCCATACTTGTGCTCCCTTCTCTACTTGGGCTCCCCTATTTGATTCACTTACTCTCTTCAGTCTAAAATCCATCAAGCCTTCCTCAAAGCCACTCATAGAAAGGCTTCTTATTTATTTGTTCCCTTGTCTGAAAGGGATTCTGTTGAGACCTCCACCAAAACCTATTGACTTAGCAAACCTTTGGGAAAGACATATCAGTGTGTCTCCTATTCAGGTTTGTATAACCATAGTCATAGATTTCCCACATTTTTTGCAAAATGGGGTTAGGGTTCATGGAGTGTTTATGGGTTTGTATATCCACAGTCACATGGACCTTTCTCCCAGGAACAGTGTTGGGAAGATCCCGGTTTTGAGGAGGGTAGGTTCCTGACCTCTCCCTTCTTGAAGAGACGACCCGGAACCTCAGGTATCTGGTAGGGAAGGTACGGTTCACACATACTTTTCTTCCATTTTTACAAAGGATATGTCTCCCTACCCTACCAGGATCAATTTTAGGGAAACCATCTTAGAATAATCTCCTATATTTTATTGCAGGAGGTAGAATCATTGCTCCTCTATATTTTGGTGCCAAAGACTAGAGGAGAGATGGGAACAGGGAATCTCGTTACCCTTTCCCTATCCTGTTGAGCTTTTTCACCATGGTCAGCCATCCTGGTATAATCCCCTAACCATCATCCCTTCCTCCTTTAATTGGACCCTTGTCCAATGTAAAGTGAATAGAGGGAGGGATCGTCGCCTCACCCTTTTCTCAGGTCAACTCAGCCTCGTTTCCACAGTCGACACGCCCTCTTCAACTAGAGGAGGAGGAAAAGTGTGAAGTGTAATTGTTGAATATTTTACATCCTCTTGTTTCTCACATTGAGTATGAATCATGCGGTCTTAGAGATTCGTGATGATTACAACATTTACATAAACACTCAAAGGAAGGAACTACGAGAACTCTGATCCCTATTCGAACCAGGATACGTAGGAAGCATTTTTAGGGCCCGAGCTCACTGGATATCCTCTTCAAGAATCCAACCCTAATTCCCTTAATCTGAGCATCCTTCTTAGGAATAATCCCCAAAGTAAACCCCCAAAATCATCAAGGAATCATTTTCATGAAGTAAGCCCAAACTCATTTCTTTCAAAGGACTATACTCTCCAATGATATTTATAGAACTATGTGAGCTTTGATTCCATTCCACATGGGATATGTAGGAAACTTCCTTGAGGTTCAAACCCAACATTTCAAAATCTTCCCTATTCTATTTGGGCCATATTCCCAATAGGGTCTAATCTTACTTGGAAACTCACATCCTTTCCAAGTTTATTGGGTTGTTTCTGCATAAGTCCCTCACCAAACATTAACTAAGCACCTTTCACTTAGATTTCCTTACCACATGAAATTAAACTATATGGTTAGGTCCTTATCACATGACCTTAAACGGTATGATGTGTCCCATTAAGCGGAACTGAACTATGAAGGTTTTGATTCCTTTCACAAGGATACATAGGTAACCTATTTCATGGGTACGATCCCAATATCAAAACAAGACTTCATCTCCCTGGATGAAAATAAATTCTAGAGTGCCCTGCTAAGTGGCTAAAAAACTAGTATCATCATAATGACGATTAAAAGAATCTTGAAAATGTATATTAGAGGATACCATTGTTGGAGAACCTCGAATACATACGGATATCTTCATTAATGAAGAACCTGAAATGTATACTGATGATTCTGAATTTTACACATGTTAATATTTTATTGTAAATTCTAAGGAAAAATTGTGTTATTCTTGGTGAATTAATAAGGATTAATGAAAAGAAATCTTAAATTTACAAAGAGAGTCTTAGAGTAGATAATAATTCCCCCAAGGGTGTGATGAGTTCGACCTCCCATCCTCTTGACCAATGTACGTTCTTAAGTATCATAAAGTTTAAACATAACGAACACCTACCTTTGGAAAGAAAGTCCCCTTTGGATAAAGAACTACTGGATGTTTCCGGTTCCATGAATAAATCCAATGGAAACCTCCTGGAAGCAGCGATTCTTAAAACTAGAACACATGTTTCAAGGAACAATGAAACAAAAATGGTGAACCTGACATGAATCCTTAACCAATTTAATAATGTAACCCACATGTAAGTCCCCAATCAATTGATAAAGGAAGGCCAGAAAAAGGAATAAATCATGCTTGTATCCGTCTAAAAGATGTTACTTTAATGGAGTTTATTTTTGTTCAAGTGTTTTATCAGAACTCTCTTCACTCCAAAATGTTTTTATTCAAGTCAACATATGTGAATTTCCAATTGTTGCTCAAGTTGGATCCTCATCCAAGGAAAGGACGTTATCACCCATCCAATGTCTTTAACAATGGGTCTTCAACATGCTGGTAAAGGAATATCATCATTAAGGTACCATTCTAACTTTGGAGGCTGCCCGTCAGGACCTCCAGGTCAATAACAATCCTCGATCGTCCGGCCAATGATGACCGATGATTAAAAAGCAGACAGTTCCAACCACCATCTTCAAACATTTTGGGTGCTTATCCCTGAAATGAAACAACCAGTCCCTCCCATAATATAGGGAGGTGAGTCAAGAGGTCACTCAGGGGATCGATTCAAGAATGAAACGGTACTTCCTAGGGACTCCCACCAACAATCGCCGCCAGCAGAATCACGTAGTAGTAAACCCCCAACATGATGGGGATATTGCCTCTGGACTTTCATCCATGGTCTCTCAGACATAGGCACGCAAGACGAACCACCAAGGACAACTTCCGGTCAATAGGGAGCAGTTTCTTACCTCTACCACATCTAGAGAATCCCATAAACCTAACTTGATGACAAAGAGTGAGCAGACACAAACACCAGTCCGTCCTAATTTTGTTGTTCAGAAGAATTGCTTGGTAGTAACCCACCAATACCACAAGATAAACCTAGTGGAGTAATGTGAACAAAAAAATACACATCTTTACAAGTTATTATCCAGTCTGCAGGCTCGTCTAACCTCATTTAAAGAAGCCCGTAAATATTATGTGGTGATGAATAGTAAACAGAAACATACACCTGCTTACAATCACCAATTCTTCTAGCAGTCTTGCCTGCCAGTATTGAAGGAATTTCATCAACTGTACTTGAAAGGAAATATCCAGCAGGCACATACACCTACTATAATTCATCAATCCTACCAAAAATATCATTTGGCAGCACCTAGAGATGACAATCAGAAAGATCTAATGACAAATCTGGGGAAAACCCAACTCTCTTCCCCCATGCATGAGTACTATCAATACCCATTGATAGGAAAAGGAGTAAAGGAGAAGGAACATACACCTACTCCTGATACTGAATGGAAATATATTCCTATTTTGGTCTCTGAAGTCACCAAACACATCTTATAAATGGTGAAAGGGAGAACACAAATTCCCACCCATATTCTGGAATCATGCTAGAATATTATAACAACTACTTCAGAAGTACTAGGGGAACAGACACATAAATTTGTCCCCACACATGGGATGACCGATCGGCATGACATCTCGGAGTAGATACAAACCTTTTTTCTAATCCAGGAGTTTCATGGGGCATACTCCCCCATATCATATGGACAATAAGATCGGGAACATACACCCTTTCTAATTGGGGGTAATCAGTCCGTTCTGATAACCAATCCAAGGAAGGCACATACACCTTCCCATGATAACCACTTATCCCAGAAAGTGGCCCCAACTATGTGTAAGAGAACATCCAAGAAAAAGACTCACCAAACACGGTTGAAAAATCAACATTCAAGCAGTAATCTAGCTCCTCTTAATACTGGAGTTCTTGAAGCCCTCAGACATTTATCTATTGCAACTCAAGATCCTATCCTCTCATTAACAAATTATGAGAGTGGTAGTAGTAATTCTGAAGTTCTTCATCAGACACTTCATCATGAAGGCTTTATTTATGAAAATTCGGTCAATCCAGAGCCCATATCTCTGGATGAGAGCCATGGTAACCCTCCATGTGGCCAGAAGACTAAGGAGAAAGAGGATTCATCCCTTACTGTAATCCACCATGGTGGTACTCCCCATGATGTAATTTTCTGTGAAAGTCCTCTCCACAGCAGTATTTCACATTGACAAGATAATTGTATAATTGATAATGTAGTGATGGTAAATCCCTCCTATCTCGAGGAACTTTCAAACAAAAGGTCAGTCATTTCTATTCCCTTGTCATTGATAGGTGAAACACTTTCTCAACCAGAAGAAATATTAAGGGAACAATCATTCTCCAAACCTCCCTTAGGTCATTTTCCTTTTAATACAGAGAATCCACATTGGTTATACTAAGTGGAAAAATCTCTATTAAAAGATGATGAAGATATGTTAAACATGATAAAACAATTGGCTAGTGGAGAAATACTAGTCATGTTCTATCATTTAGAAAATTCCCAGTATAACATTCCAGAATTGGTGGTAGAAGATTGCATTCATGATATCCTTCTCAACTTATAGAAGACTCTTCATCATTTGAAAACCAAAGTATTACTCTATGATGAATATCAAAATAATGTAAAGGTAATAGAACAGTTGCAACACCTAATTGACTTGGCATATCTCTTTTTTTCCCAACATCCAAAGGATGAAAAACAACATATAACCCTTCAGCGTGAATTCCTCAATGATCTAAAGAGGCTACACCAATTAATTTTTGATGCCCCATCTAGTGTTCATATCATAGGATGGGGTGCACATGGAGCATTTCATTTCACTTCACTCCAAAATCAGCAAATTCTTCCAAAATTGGTCTCATGCAATGTTATTTCCCATGGTCGGCTATAATCAACAAATTTTGTATGTAATCGAATGTATGCTGAAGAACCGGCCTCAACTAGTTCTCATCACTGTCAAGCCCAAAGAAAAAAAGTTGTTGAGTTACTTTTACATCAAGCATATGAGAATCTTGAGAAGGTGTCCCATTTAGAGGATATCAGCCGTCAAATAATGAAAATGTATGAAATAACACAGCGATATTCTGAAACATGTTATTTGAGTAATTGTCATATAATGCACCCAAATAATGTTTAAACCAAAATTTGCAAAATCAAAAGAGCAGTTTTACGAATTTCTTCCATAGAAGTTCAAGAATCACCCCAGCTTGCAAGGCTGGGGGCTCATTTAATTCAACCTTCAAATTCATTAAACAAAGTTCATAAATTTAAAGAAGAAGAACAGGAACATCTCTAGCCTGCAACAATGGGGGATTTTTCACATCTAAATTCCCCTCCTAAATGGAAGTCAGTTTTCTCCCGATTAAGGAAGAAGCCACAAATAAAGCACGCAACTGAATTATCTGAGGATTCCCTTCGGGTTACATTCTGCCAAACAGTTCCCGTGAATTCATTATACAATGGAACAGAGTCTCATGGAAGGTACAGAGAGAGACAATCTTATAAAGATACTGACATAATTCCATCAATGCATTATGCATCAGTAAATGTCATTAACACCCTTGCAGAAGATCCACTAGAAAATAAGTCTAGTTCAGGGGAATCAGAAGATGAAGTTCTTGTTCATAATATGGTATGAAAATGAAGAAGGTGTACCTACCCGAAATCAGAGGCTTACCCAAAATCTTGGTATTCCTTCAAATAACTAACTCCCACCCCTCTGAAAGGCGTCTAATAAGGAGAAAGGTAAAAGTCATATTGCATCTCACTTTTCCACTAGACAAGGTCAATCTCTTTCTCTTGAAGAGATATTTTCACAGCAAGAAGAGGAAATGAAAGAGTTGAAAAGACTCAATACAGAGTTACTTGAAAGAATCATTTTTGTTAAACGTACTTCCTAGGCAGGTCCTCAATGTGCACGTCCTATAGGAACTCCTCAGAAAAGAGGATTTGTAGTAACTACATATGCAGATAATGAATTCTCTATACTGGGTACACAACCAAGGATTAATCAAACACATCCTGATAGTCCTATTCCCATGGGTTATCCAATGAAAATACCAGTACCACCACCAGTGTTTTCATTGGTCATTACACCATCTCAAGCTCTATTATTTGTACCTTCATAGGTTCTAGCTCATCTGGATATTCCCCAAATGCTTATGAACACAATTGAGGCATTAACTACTCGATTAGAAGCTATGGAGTAATAACATGCACTAATTCATCTAGAAAATAAATATTTCCTTGAATGGGTGGACTTAATTTCTCCCCCACCGAATTTTGTGAATACTAAATTCCCAATCTTTAATGGTTCAGGAGATCCGAAACAACACTTGACACATTTTGTTTCTCATTGTGACCCTATGATGGTGACTCCTCAACAACAAGAAGGAGTAAAACTCAGGTGTTTTGTGCAATCTATATAGGGACCATCTTTTTCTCGGTAAAAAAGTTTTCAATCCCGATCAATTACTTGATGGAAAGATCTTGGTCAAAAATTCCTTCTTCAGTTCAACTCAACATTACCAAAGACGACAATTTTTTATCTTACCAATTGAAAACAAAGTGAGAATGAAATAGTTTCATATTTTACTATGCGATGGAAGGATTAACATATTCCTTATGTCTAACACTCCCTCAATAAGAGATACTACCAATTTGTGTGGAAAATCTGCGTGATGAGTTACACACACAAATGATCCTTGTAAAATACAAAAGAGGGTTTTGAGACCTTACTTCAATTTATCAATAGATAGAAGATTATATTATAGTGACTAAGGATAAAACTCATTTTATTCCATCAGCTCTAGGAAGGATAATGGAAAAATAAGAGACTGCTACCGTTACACTCAAGAAAGCACATGTACCTACTTCCACTTTAAAAACTTCATCATATCGAAGGGCTCCGCCTCTAGAGCGTCAACAGTAATGACCGCCTTGTAAATGTGATCAAAGAGATCAAAAGAGAAAACAATTTGAGGAATTAAAAATCAAAGTTTAATCCTATCGGAATGAACAAGTTCTTGGTTACTTCATCTCAGCTCTGGATAACAATTTATTTCAGTTTCCAAAGCCGATAAAACCAAACAAAGAAGGAGATGAAAATCTTCTGAATTATTATCCCTTTCATCAGACATTGGGGTATCCTATTCAGGAGTGTTTTTTTCAAGGAACTCCTTAAAAAATGGTAGACTCTAGAAAGATGAAACTGAAAAGTTCATCAGCCCAGGTAGCATGTGTTACTACTACTGATCCAAAGGAAGAAGGTGAATGGAAGGAAGTCGAAAATAAAAATGTGCAGAAATATGATGATTGGATGATTAGGAAAATGATCAAACCAACTCATTCCATTTTAAAAACATAGTTGAAACAACCAATTATTTCTTCCTCCACTCCTACCACAACAAAAACACCTTCATCAATAGATCATTCTTCAAAAAAGAAGTCCTCTAAGAAGTGATGTGATCAGAAGGACAAAGAGCGGTCAGAATAAGATGATCTCGTGTCAAAGAAAAAAGTTTTCCTTGTCCCTATAAGATTTAATGACATCTGTTTCAAAAGCACGGGAATCGCCCGAGCAAATGGCACAACCATAACTAACCTGTCAGGAAGAATCTTCATCATATGAAGAATTGATCTTTGGTTCTCTCAATGTTATTCACTTAACCGATCCTTTTTCCATTGATGATTCTAATTATAATGATCCATAATTCCATGTACCTAATTAAGGAACTAGAGGAAGATGCCAAGGTCGAGGATATAGGGGAATATGTGGGAATTATAGAAACCACCATTTTAACTCTACCCCTATTCGAACCATATATGCGGCAGAACCTCGTGGAAGATCCCTTCAGCAGGCTCAATAAGAACAAAGAGTTTCTTCCATACAAGACAGATTCAGTTCAGACATGATTATTTTGGAGGAGCGATTAAAAGTCACACCATCTTCTTCTCAGCAATTAGATAGACCTAGTCAGTCTAATCTACCAAATATAGGAGTATTTGTAGCTTCTTCTCTGACACAAGGTTCATCTACATTAGAAGAATCAACTTCCAAGGAACCTGAAAAGCCACATCTCCATGCTGGTAAATGAAGGCCTTTGGACCAAAAGTATGATGTCTTGAAACAATTTTCCCAAGTACCAGACAATTTATCAATTCTAGATTCCTTGAATATATCAAAATATCTTCAAGAATCACTTATTGAGGCATTGTCAAGTCATCAAGAGTTTGAAACCGAAGTTTTTGTTGCTGAGGTTTACCGTATAGAGAATGATACTACAGAATGTCATCCAGTCATATCTTTTACAGATGAAGATGAAGATGATGTTGCACATGGAAATATAAGACCCTTGTATTTATCTGTCAAGATTAATGACATGGACATTCAACAAGCCTTCATTGATAATGGATTCAGAGTCAACCTCATTCCTTTTCGTACACTTCGTTGGTTGGGACTGACTGAATATGATTTATCTTCTTCCACTTTAATGTTGAAAGGGTATGAAAATAATGAGCAAGAACCTATGGACAAGATTACACTCAGAAATCAATTTGGAGATCTTGTGTCTAATTCAGATTTTATGGTTGTTCATCAGAACACAACCTTCAACATTCGACTTGGAAGGCCTTGGCTACATCAACATGCGACCATACCTTCATCATACCACCAATGTCTTAAATACAGTTTCAATGGTCAAATTGGGACATTTTATTGTGACAAGGCTCCGTTCAAAATGTGTGAATCTCAATAAATTGATGCAATGTTTTATCACACAAAAGTAATGAGATCCATGAAAAAGGAGATAACCAGAGATAATGATCCAAATGGTTTGGAAAAGATTCCATAAAATCCATTCATACATTTGAGTAGAGATTATGTGTTACCCATCAATCAAATCGAAAGGGTAAATCCAAATCTAAGCACTCATCCAGTGACTTCAATAATATCAATTGCAGAAATTAAGCCTGACAACATGGGAGAAACTATTGACTCATCAAATAGTGATGGAAGTTTAAATGAAG
The DNA here is from genome assembly GCA_963277665.1 of Viscum album. Classification (NCBI taxonomy): domain Eukaryota; kingdom Viridiplantae; phylum Streptophyta; class Magnoliopsida; order Santalales; family Viscaceae; genus Viscum; species Viscum album. The sequence continues at coordinate 336,918,755 of OY728159.1, forward strand.
ATATCTTCATTTCGTCCACTGAAGTATATCAAGCCTCTACTTCCTCAATCAGAATAGAAGAAGTTGTAGAAATTCAAAAGGAAGATAAAGATGTTGATTCCCAATCCATTATCTCCTCTTTATTACCCAAAAAATACCCTTCATCGTCAGTAAGGTTAGATATAGTGGCTTCTTCATTAGGATGTTCAAATACTGACTCCTCCCCTAAATCTGGAAGTTTTTACTCGTCATCTACTATGCAAGTAGAAACAGAAGAGGTAACACATAATGAAGAGTAAGAGGAAGATCTCAATGATGCTCCTCCATCATTTGGGGAAGTTGTCTCTACCACTGTGGATGAGCTCGGAGAAATAAATTTGGGTACACAAGAAGATCCACACCCCACTCTAATTAGTGTTTCCATAACCTATGAAGATAAAGAGGATTATAATTCATTTATAAAGTAATATTGAGATATATTTTATTGGAATTATACAGAAATTCCAGGACTTAATCCTGATGAATCCACTCATCATTTGGGTTTTCCAGAAGAACATTGCGGATTCAAGAAGGCAACAAGAAGAACACACCCAACTCATGCCTCTTAAATTGAAGTTTACGTTGATAATATTATAATGGATAAATTTTTCAGGGAGGTTCAATATCCCAAATGGCTGGCCAACATTGTCCCAGTGAAAAAGAAGAATGGGAAAATCATAGTTTTCATTGATTTCAAAGATATTAACTAGAATTGTCCTATATATGATTTTCTAGTTCTGATCACAAAGATTTTAATTGATGAAATGGATAGCTATGAAGCTCTTTCATTCATGGATGGTTACTCTGGGTATAATCAAATCTATATGGCCCCATAGGATGAAGAATCTATAGCCTTAAAATCCCCTCAAGGTGTGTTTTTCTATTGGGTAATTCCCTTTGGATTAAAGAATGCAGGTGAAACAAATCAATGTGCCATGCACCATATCTTCAAAACATTCTTAGGGAAATTTTTTGAATGTTATGTAGATGATTTTGTGGTCAAGTACGTACAATGCTCCAATCCATTGGTTGATCTGGAGATCATATTCAATAAACATTGGCAACACAATTTGAAGATGAACCCCATGAAATGTGCTTTTGGGGTAACCTCAGGAAATTTCCTCGGCTGTATTGTGCACCATCAGGGTATTAAAGTTGATCCTGAGAAAAAAAAATCAATCCATGGTATATCACCTCCTCGAAATTTGAAATAATTAAGAGGACTCCAAGTAAACTTAGACTACATTCAGATCTTTATCACCAATTTGGAAGGCAAGTGTTTTCACATCACCAAATTAATGAATAAGGGAGTCACCTATCAATGGACTGAAGACTACCAAGAAGCATTTGATACCCTCAAGAAATATCTCTTGAGTACACAGGTATTAATGCCACCTATTTAAGGAAAATCACTTATTCTCTATGTGATAGCTTTAGAGCGATCACTGGGTGCCTTACTTGCCCAAAAGAATGATACTAGGAACGAAAACATCCTTTACTATCTCAGTCGAACTATGCTTGATGTGTAAACTCGGTATTCAAGTTTTGAAAAGTGTTGTCTGGAATTAATCTTTTCATTACAAAAATTGAGGCACTACCTTCAACATCATGAGGTCCAATTGGTGTATCATAGTAACCCACTCAGATTTATCCATAGTCGTCCTATGCTTACAGGGCCTCTGGCACGGTGGGCAATTATTCTACAAGAGTTTGATATCCAGTTTGTGCATCAGAAGGCAATAAAAGTCCAAGATCTATCTGAATTTATTGATAAACATCTATATGTGGAAGATACATCATTAAATACTAAACTTCTTAATGAAGAGGTATTCTCTATTCAGGATAATTCCAAAACAAGGGAGATGTACTTTGATGGTGCCTCCAAAAGTCCAACAAGTAAGAGAATGGAAAACCCTAAACTCAATAATGCTGGATTCGGAATTTTCCTTATTTCCCTAGAAAATTTAGTATTTCCTTACTCATTCCTATTGTCAAGAGGTGGTACCAACAATGAGGAAGGATATCAATCTCTCATCGCAGGTTTGGATTTGGCCCTTTAGGTATAAGTGAATCACTTAAAAGTTAATGGTGATTCAAAATTAGTAATCAAGAAAATCAATGGGGAATATTCTATTAGAAAAGAAGATTTAATCCCTTTGTGTGATTATGTCAAAGGGTTAATGGATGAAATTCCCTTAGAGCAGACCTTGTCTTATGTCCCTTGATCACAAAAATGCCCAAGATGATGCACTGGATAATGTAGCTACAGCCCTGGAAGATCTAAATCGGGATGAGACAATCATTAACATAGCCCATAATCATGTGGTCTCACCCTTCGTTCGGTCCATAATAGAGGAAATTAAGGATATTACCTCTATTTCTGATCCATATTATCATACCATGTGATAGAGAACACCCATCATGGAATATCTTTAAAATGGAATACTTCTACCTGATAGGGATGAAAAAAGAACAGATCCGAAGATGAACATCTAATTTTACTCTTTGTGGTAGTCCAGACCACCATAAGATCCTTTACAAATGAGTCTTCAATGGAATCCTTCTCAGATGTATTGGTGGAGAAGATACTGCAGTTTTCATGAAAGAAGTGCATTTAGGAGTTTATGGTGCCCATTAGTCTGGGCCCAAACTCTCTAATCAGATTCGAAGGCCTGGATAATTCTGGCCTTCAATAACATAGGATTGTACAAATTTCACTAAGAAATGTCATCTTTATCAAGTGCATGCCAACATCATTCATCAACCCCCAGAGTTTCTATATATAGCTAAATAATCTTGTCCATTTTCCACATGGGGAATGAATATAGTAGGACCTTATCCTCTAGCTACAGCTAAGAAGTTCAAGAATATTATTACTGCTATTCAATTATTCTCTAAATGGGATGAGGTAATACCTCTCAGAGAATTAGGAGCTAAAAGAATTTTTAGTTTCTTCAAAACTAACATCATTACTAGATTTGGTGTCCCTCATACTATTTTGACAAAAAATGTCACCAATTTTTGTTCTACAAAGATAAAAAAGTTATATCAGGAACATAATATCAAATCCAACCATTCATATTGCTATCATGCAGCGACCAATGGACAGATAGAATCCTTCAATAATACCCTATCATATATAATATATAAGATGGTGGATAAAGATAAGAAATCATGGCCTAATAAACTTTTGAATGCTTTATGGGATTATCATACTACTGCCCGTACTTCCACCCAAGCAACTCCCTATTAATTGGTATATGGAACAGAAGCTATTTTTCCAATAGAAATGAAATTTCATTCACTCAGAGTTTCAATCTGTGATCAGTTGTCTATAGATGAGAGGTCTCGGAAATGGATTGATGAGATGGATCGGTTAGACGAAAAAAGATTGCATACGTTGCATCATTTATAAGTCTATCATAATAGAATAGTGCGATCTTTTAACAAGAATGTTTTCCTATGTTCATTTATTCAAGGAGAATTGGTATTGGTCTTTAGGACTCCAATGATACTAGGAAAGAAACATCAAAAGATTAAGCCAAAATGGGAAGGACCTTATTAAATACATAAGGTTTACTCAAATGGAACTTCTGCCTTAATATCAATGGATGGAGATATTGTTATAACTCCAACCAATGCAAGATTATTTAAGAAATACTTTGTGTAATTGCACAAATAATGTCCTTGCTACAAGACATTAAACTACACCATGCCATTATCCTAGCTGCATGACGATAAACTGCATAGTATCTTTCGTCCTTGCTACAAGACTAAAAACTGCACAGCCCCTAATGTCCTTACTAAAAGACTTAAAACTGCACAGTACAAAGTCCTAGTTGAAAGATGTTAAATTTTGTAACAACCATAAGCGTCCATGCGGCATGCCATTTAAATGTGTAGAATCTTCTTCTTTGTCACACTACGTTAAACTCCATGACGCCACTTGTCCTTGTTACATGACATTAAATTATACCATTAACATATTCTCTATTTGACATTAGGAGTTTCCGTAATCAAGCATCATGGACATTATTTCTACTCCTTAGTGGCACATGAGTCCCTTTCTTCCCTATGTTTGAGTCAGATATGCATAGGGACCTTGTTTCAAGCACTACGTATGGCTTGATTCTCATCTATTTGAGACACGTAGAGACACCTGGATCTTCAATCTTGGACCCAACCGCAATCACAAAAAAATTTATTTCCCTTTTTATTCTCCTGTATATGAATTGGATCTATACAGAGTGCTTTTTTAAGATAAATTATTTGATTTTCATACTATCTTGTGTCTTAAATTTAATCATTCTTCTAGAATGTGTCAAAACCCTCCATCTCCCATGTCAAACTCGATTGGTGTGAGAAATGATTGTTTAAAGAACTACGTATTTCTTGATTCTCATCTATATAAGATACATAGAGATGCCTAGATATTCAATCTTGGACCCATCCATGATAAAAAAAACCTTATTCTTTATATTAGAATCACACCTTCTTGGGGTATGTTTAAAGAATTATGTATGGCTTGATCCTCTCCCTTAGCAATACATCTAGTGACATATGGGTTTTATCTCTTAGTCCATATACAACAATTATTTATTTTCACATCAGTTCATATTCATCCTTATTGGATGATGTTAAACTGCATGGAAATCTAACACCCATATTCTTCACTTGTGTCACCTTTGTGTTATAAAAGAATCCCTTACTACTCCTTATTTCTCACACCGAGAATAGATCACATTGTCTTAGGAATTTAGTAAAAGGGTTATTTATATAAATAAGGTCTCTCAAATTATTATAGGGTTATTAATGTCCTCACTGTATGACATAAAACTGCACAGTATAATGTCATCACTACATAACTTAAAACTGCACAGTATAATGTCCTCACTGCATGACTTAAAACTACATAGTATAATGTCCTTGTTGCATGACTTAAAATTGTACAATATAATGTCCTCACTACATGACTTAAAACTGCACAGTATAATGTCATCACTTCATGAATTAAAACTACACAGTATAATGTCCTCATTGCATGACTTTAAACTGCGCATCACAATGTTAATTCAAAAGGAAGCAAAGAATGTCCCCATTTTACATACGAATCAGATCTATGTAAGGGATTCCAAATTCATGGTCAATACTGATTCAAATATTACTCATATGCATTGAGCATTACCTACTTCCATATTTCAAAATCCTAATCTTGAATATTTTCAGATCTTCATAATCTTTCTTATGGTTTCTGGTGACAGAGTTTCCAATTCTTGGGAACCCTTTTGCATTACTATGCATCGCGTGCCCTTAGGGGGCCTTTCATAAGTTGCCTATATAATAGGCATGTCAGTCAAAAGATGACATTATTTGGATATGCAGAATATGCCCCAATTGGCCCTGCATAATACATCCCCCGTAATGGGTTTGTCAAATGATAGTAATTCCGTTCTTGGTTATAGTGTCTTTGTTCCCATCAAACTTTGATGACAATATATAAGAATCTTTTTTTTAAACAGTCATTCAGATATATTTGTCCCATTATATTTCTCTCTATCTGAAACACTTCAAGACCATGGTTTACACATTTCCCTCTCCATGTGTCTAATGCTATATGAAATAACCTTGGAATCACTTGGCCACATATCATATATTGTTTCCATTTTCTGGTCCTATTTGTATGACCTAAAACTACAGACACCACATATTTTACATTTGGGTTAGAACTTCGTAAAAGTCCTATTACTCTAATTCTTTGGAAATATTGGTTGGAAATACCTTCTCCATATTCAGGTACCTTTCTCTATAAACCAAACTTTGTGCTTCAGAAAATATGAATCTCCATAAACATTCTTTGGATTTTAGAAATAGAATGTCAAAATTTCTAAGATCTCTTTTTCTTGACTATACAGTATGTTCCCATAGGTGGCCTTGCAAAAGTTGCCTATATAACGAGACTTTAAGCCAAAAGATGACACTATTTGGCTATGCAGCATATTCCCCAGTTGGCCCTGCACAATACAGCCCTCATAACTGGTTTTTCAAATAATGGTAACTTTATTCTTGGAAAAGACTTCCTCTAATGCCTTTTCCCCTTTTCCATATCATTTTTCAGAGCTAGAAATTCCCAAATCACATTTTACAATTTTCCCTTCCATACCTAAATATAGTAGTTTGTTTCCAAACAAATTATTATGAAATTGGGAGAGTCTCATGCCTTGGTCAAAGCTAAAAGACCTTAAATTAAATCCACACAATGTCCTCACTACATGACTTAAAACTGCATAGTTTTATCTCAGAAATTCCCCTTTCTAATAAATTTCAACCATCCTTTATACACCAAATTTGTATAGAATTGGTTTTCCAATTCATGACATATGTCGGCATAAAATATCTCTTTTATTTTTAAAACCCCTTTCCTTGGAAAAAACACCCACTATGGTCTTTAGTTACTCAAATATTATTTTCCCTTGTCTATCAACAGTAAATTGATAAATTATTAAGAGATTTTTTAATTGACTATGCAGTATGTGCCCTTAGGTGGCCTTGTATAAGTTTCCTACATAACGGACCTATCAACCAAAAGATTCCACTATTTGGTTATGCAGAATATGCCCTAATTGGCCCTGTATAATATAACCCCTATAACAGGTTTGTCAAATAATTCTAACTTCATTCTTGGAGAAGACTCCCATTATGTTGACACAAGAATTAAATTTGGTGAGCATAAAAATCATGACTCAAGATTCCCCATGGAAATTAAATAATATTAAAGCAACTCTTAGCCACTGAGTCCTGTTTGGGATCAAATTTCAAAATTTATGGTCAAATCTATTTAGACCTTAAACACTAGCCCTTTATAGTTCAACATTCATGACTCTAAACTTCCAAACACAAAAGATGTGGTACTCACCAGATTGAGAACTCGAAAAGGGAACTCTGAACAATAGTCAAGTCCCAGCTCACTAAACTTACATTTTGTATAGTTTAGGTTATATTTACTAATAAAAAGTGAACATATTTAAAGTTCGTAGGGTTGTCCATATAACCCTAGAAAAAATAAAACTATGCTTACTAGGCCCAATGGACTAGGTAAAACAAAGGTAGTTAGTGAAAGTGAAATCAAAAATGACTGAAGACAAAATGGTTTTCATTTATGAAAATTTTCATAGAGGAAAATTTAAAAATTGGAGTCTCTCTCTTGTTAGAAATTAGGAATTATAAAAGGATTTATACATAACTCCTCATTTGATTGACAACCTTTTGAGACCCGTCAGCTACCTATTGAAGTTCATTTATTTGACCATCTCTGCTCTCGTCATCATGATGAAGTGATTCTCTTGCATCATCAATGGATTTTTCACCATCTTTCTGGACTTCTACTAATGAGTAGTGAAGTTGTTCAAGCTCCCCTGTAATGATATCTAACTCTTGTTGAAGGAACACCTGCTGAACAGTATTTTCTTTAACTGTCTACATCAGTCCCTTCAACTTTTCAGTATGATTAGCCTCATCATGGGACAGCACTGCTTGAAACTATTCAATGTTGATCTATAGTTTGGATTTTATCAAGTCTTTCCAAATATTTTTCTCTTTCCCCCACCTTTGAATGATCTCTTTCACTACAGTGTGAATTTTGTGGTATTCAAAACTGCCAAATCCTAGTGTGATTAACAGAGATAAAAGTCATATAATTCTTGAAGGTAGTTCCTCAAGGGGTATCTCAGATATTATATTCCATATATTCTTCCATGCTTTGTGGCATGCAAGATGAAGAGCATCCTGCAGTTCTGGTTCTGATTTAGAATCACTGTCATAAGGAGGAATGTATTCTAGGATTAATGCACTTAAGGAATTTCCATGTTCTACTCCTTCCTGAACAATGGTTGTTTCACCTTCTAATATTTTTTGGGCTGAGGCATAGGTTTTACCTCCAGAACTAGCCATTGAAGTTGATATCCCTATATATTAAATCAAAAATTATGGTTATGGTTAGATTCAAGAGATAAAAAAGTAAATGTAATCACAATATCAGTATCTCTTACCTAACAGTAGGTCAGCATCTTGAGAAGACTCTTCCTAAATATTCTCAGCTTCAGCAATTTTTTTGACATCTCTGGATGAGGAGTTCTATCTTGGATATTCTCAGGATCCTCATAATGAATCTTAGGAAGATATACTTTCTCAAGATTCACTTGATACAATGTCTCTGAAATGATGGGATTGGCATTAATATCAATGATTCCATCAAGTATCATTGTGGTATCAGTTTCATTAGATGGAACTGCATGTTTCAACCAACCATGGTTAGAAATTTAATCATAAGAAGATTAACATGGTGAATAATGAAAACTCACATTCAGTTGATTCTATATAAGAAACTCCAAAATCTTAAAAATCATTGGGTATATTAACATGTTCTAATACTTCTTCAAAATACATTCCAAGGTTCATCATTTCATCCAATGATATCTCATATCTGAGGTTAGTCTCACCTGTGGGAGGAATTTGTGTGTTTGCTTCGCAACCTTCCTTCGGCAACCTTTGACCCTGAGTAGCTTCCTCAAAAACAGTTGTGGGGTTAGCATTATTTGTTTCCAGGTATTTTGGTGCATGTGATGAACCTAAAACATCACAAGATAGAAGTTAGTCGTTGTTACGTTTGATGCATTATGAAGTATTGTTGATTTACCAAAAGCCTCCTATCCTCTGATAGTAGGAACAGGAGCAATACTGGGAATAGATGTTAGTTCCCCAGGCCTCAATGCCTCCTCAGGAACCATCAGATTGATAGGAATTTGTGTCTGTTCAGTAGCACCCCCCTTAGTTCCTTGAAGCTTATCAGTAGTTTCTTTTAAAGAAGAAACAAAAGATGCCCCTGTAATTACAAGAAATGTAAACACTTTTTCATGAATAAAGACTAAATTCATGATTATCATGGAGACTTACCACTATAAAGAAAGAACCTAACCATGGCTCTCTTTCTTCGGTGCTTTTGCTTTTTTGCCTTCTTAGGAGGGTTTACATCATCATCTACAAATACAGGTATTGGAGGTCCCAATACCTTCTTAATTTCATCCTCCATGGCCTGTTGGCTCAGAGATATCTCTCTCGATTCATAGGGTGATCCGATAGCTCCAAGAGTGGTGCCTCCAGGACAATATTGTGGTGAAGTAACTTTAGTTTTATTTCCTTTAACCAGCTATAAAATAAGATGATGTTTCCCCTAAGTAACAATGTTTTGACTAAAATTCAAATTGAAAATTAGAATAGAATGCAAAAGAAAGGAAACCTACATCCTCAAGATCTACAAAGTCACACCATTCTTCATCTAATGAAGGACTAATCTCTTTAGTGGTACAGCGATCTATCATTTCATTCACCCGATTTGTGGTAAGAATTGATTCATCAGTGGAATATATGAGAATTTCATTCTCTCAAATGTGGGTCCTCACCTCATTGGGATTATCCTAAAAAATAATGTCAGAAGAAGCCCATAAATTCCCCATTCCTTAAATATGTAGTCCTTCATAAAAATCCATCCACATGGTTTTAGAATCACAATATAGACTCTGCCATGTTTTAATAGCCTCTGGTCATATGTATTTAGAGTGTATATTAGTGGGTTATGAAGAGGATCCTATAACCTTGGATTTGAGTTTCTTCCTAACCCCCACAGTCATGGATGAGGGATGAGAAAATGGAACTCATCGCTCTTTAGAATGATGGTGACCAGATCACCTCAATATAGTTTCTGTTGGGATTGATGGAGTGGCTCTTTTAATTATGGAAGGAGGGTTATATCTGGCCCAACGTCTATTTGGTGAATTTAGAGCATCATCACCTCCACCCTCTGATTCTCGTGAGTCTTCCCCTAATAATGAAGATTTACCTTCCAAATGAAGGTGATCTCTCCTGCTACATCTCTTCAACCCCACTCGAGGGACAGTATGATTTAATACCCCATCAGGTTAAGATGAAACCTAGTTTTCGTCATACCAGATAGTCAATCTTCTTACTACATCAGTGGCAGGTAAATTAAAAACTACCCCACTCTTCTCTGTAGATGTCAACAACCATAGTTGTCGGGAAACCATCAGGTGTTGCTCTAATCTGACATGAACATGAGGGGATATAGTATTATGTTGAAAATATTTGAATTGATATGCAAATCTATAAGAAGAATAGGACTCACATATGATTTCTCAGTCGATTCTGGTGGCCAACACGCCATCTCTACAAGCCAACATATATGCCCTCAACTCTAAACTGGCCATCCCACCATCAAAAAGTCTCCCTGTTGGCAGATTCCCATAATGAAAGAAATGGAACTCCTTAGGAATGATCAATCTGGGATTGATGTCATAAGCATTAAGAGACAGGGGTGAAATACCAGAAAAAGCCTGAACAGATGGTCGGAAAGGACTTCCAAAAACTTATACCCCACTATGTACAGAAAAAGTTCTGAAATGTGTAGTGATCCATCCCCACAACACTTGGAATGGTCCCTCTATTATGAAGAGAGACTTTCCTTTATAAATGTGCCACAAATACCTATGAATCTTGTCCAAAACAGGAGTGGTCAACCCTACCATCCTTTTCTCTACTAGTTTGGCCACAATAATAAAGGTTCCTAGCCTCACACCCCCTTTGGAGTCTCGGACTGGTAACAAATAGAAACTGAGCCACATGGCCAAGAAACAATCTAGAAATGTTTTGTAGGAATTTTTGGGATGAATTCATATCCTCACATATCAAACTCTCCTTTCTCCAATGTTGTCCAGAAGGTGTTAGAAGTACCTCTCTTCTCTGCCCTTGGAGAGCTAGTCGGACGAGTGCAGGTGGGACCCTTTTCCTTCTTCTTTATTAAGAATATTTCCATCCATTCCTCTGGATGAATATCTCTCCTAGAGTGAGACTTCATGGTGGTCGTGTTCCTAAGTTTGTTAAATATTTTCATCAACTCACAAACCAAATCTAGTGTCTTCTCTGAGTCATTCGATGTCACCTTGGGAGGAATAAACTCATCATACATGTCTCCAGGGATTGGAGCTCAGGAAATCTTGTAAACCTTCCATAAGATGATACCTACCTCACTATGTGTTAAATGGAAAGATTTAGTCTCTAGACTCCATCATCTTAATAATTCCAAGAAGAAATCATCATTCTTGTACACATAATTTTTCCAAACACAAACGGCCTCATAAATCCCGATGCCTTTCAAGTCATCTATAAATTCTACATAGGTCTTATGAACCCATTATGCCCACATCCATGCGGGTTTTACACCTCCTCCTAAGAATAAATCCCAACTCTTATTCTGAACCTTGGACTGATCCATCTAAGAATCCCGAAAGATGGATGAATAACAGTACAACTTCAGCTTGGGTGTGTGTGCCTTCAAATCCGGAGTATATGGGCTATGATGTATGATATGAGCCTTCTATGATGTCCCAGCATTAGAAAATGAACCCCCAACAGAAACATTGGACTATGAAAACTTGGTATAATCCTGAAACCAATAATGTGGGACATAGATCTTTGGATCTGGAATATTGACATTCTGCAGATGGCCATAACTATAAAAAGGAAGATAGGTGCTTTAAGGAAAGTTAACATGATACTTCTTCAAATATTTTTCTCAGTCTGGAAGGGTGGTATCACAAACATCCAATTAGTCATTACCGACGACATTCATCATGTCATCAATCCTCTAGCTGAAGAGATCATCAGTAGTTCGAATTTATTTGGGAGCCATTGAACCTACAAAAAGGACAGAAATCATCTTTTAAGTAAGTTTGTTTTTTTGTGTTTTTACAAAAAATTGGCAAAGTCACTAAGGTGCGCAAGTATAAACTTGGCGCGCAACTATAGGTTGGCACGCAAGTATGGCGCCCCATTAATAGAGCACAACTAAAAAAACATACAGCAAAAGTGTAACTAAATAGAAGCGTCTGATCGAGAAAGAGCTTGCGCGCCGAGAGCTGAAATTCCAAAAGTCAAACGAATTTTCACAGAAGTGAAGCCCATATATATAGGTGATGCATGCCACCCTGTGCCCCACAAATTCCGCGCGTTGCAAACTTTCATGCCTCATTACTCTTTTCTTTCTTTTTCATTACCTTACCTCAGTATAGGACCCTCTTTTCATTCCGGATCCAATTCTGAGGGGGGGATTTTGTTGACACTCTATTCCATCAAAGGGTCTAAAAAATGACAAAGGGAAATACCTTAGAAATAAAAGGGAAAAATACAAGAAGAAAACCAAGATTTTCAAAGGCATAAATTTTGGGTTGCCTTAGTCAGAAAAAGGGGTTTCAGCGCGTAGCCTACTTGCGTGCCCTAATCTATCACACAGCCTACTTGTGCGCCCAAACTATTTTCATCCATGGTCCTGTTTTTTCTTATAAATAGACTCTTGAGGTCTTCATTTGTATGGAAGAATTTCCCTAAACCCCATTTGCTACTCTGTTATTCCTAGTACTTCTCCCCAGTCTTTAAAAACATTCAAGGTAGTTATTCAACACCTTGAGAAGAGGATTTAAGGTAGGATCATTAGACTTAAGTTCTTTCAGTGTTTGAAAATCATAACACTTGAGTTCCTAAAGCACCCAACCTCCCCAAATCAAGAAATAATTGTGCGCCGCCTATTACTTTAATATGACCTTGAGCACCCTACTTTTGGGATCACTTGTGAATACTGTTGAAGGCTTGATCAAGGTCTTGCAAAATTATTACCATATAGGTTGTTCATCACTTAAGTGAACATCAGGTCGCCCAAGCCTACTTGCGCACCCATACTTGTGCACCATTATCTACTTGGGTTCCCCTCTTTGATTTACTTAATCTCTTCAGTCTACAAGCCATCAAGACTTCCCCAAAGCCACTCATGGAAAGGCTTCTTCTTCATTGGCTCCCTTTTCTGGAAGGGACTCTATTGATACCTCCACCAAAACCTCTGGAATTATCAAACCTTTGGGAAAGACATGTCAGCGTGTCTCTTATTCGGGTTTGTATATCCACAGTCAGAGGTTTCCCACATTTTTTTCACAATGTTGTTAGGGTTCATGAAGTGTTTGTGGGTTTTTATATCCATAGTCACGTGGACCTTTCTCCTAGGAATAGTGTTTTTAAGTTCCCGGTTTGAAGGAGGTTTGGTTCTTGGCCTCTCCCTTCTCAAAGAGATTACCCGGAACTTTAGGTCTCTCGTAGAGAAGGTACGGTTCACACCTACTTTTCTTCCTTTTTAACAAAGTAGAAGTCTACCTCCCCTACCAGGATTAATTTTAGGGCAACCATCCTTGCATAAGCCCCTAGATTTTATTGTACGAGGTACCATTATTTCTCCTCCTATCTTCTTCGATGCCAAAGACCAGAGGAGAGATGGGCACAGGGACTCTCATTACCCTTTCCTTGTCCCGTTGAGCTTTGTAACCATGGGCTTCCATCCTAGTGTAAGACCCTAACCTTTATTCATTCTTCCTTTCATTGGAACCCTATCCAATGTAAAGTGAATAGAGGGAGGGCTCGTCACCTCACCCTCTTCTCGGGTCAACTCAACATCGTTTCCACAGTTGGTGCGCCCTCTTCCACTAGAGAAGGAGGAAATGTGTGAAGTGTAATTGTTGAATCTTTTACATCCTTTTGTTTCTCACAACGATCATGAATCACGTGGGCTTAGAGATTCATGATGATTACAATATTTACACAAACACTCAAATTAAGGAACTACGAGAACTATGATTCCTGTTCAAAAAAAGATACGTAGGAAGCCCTTTCAGGTCCCGAGATCACTGGATATCCTCTTCAAGAACCCAACCCTAATTCCCTTAATCTGGGCATCCTCCATAAGAATACGCCCCAAATTAAACCACCAAAATCATCAAGGCATCCTTTTTAGGAAGTAATACCAAAATCATTTCTCTCAAAGAACTCTACTCTCCTATGAGATCTATCAAACTACGTGATCTTTGATTCCCATCAACTTGGGATACGTAGGAAGCATCCTTGAGGTTCAAACCCAAAATTTCTAAATCTACCCTATTATCTTTGGGCCATATTCCCAATAGGGTCTAATCTTACTTGGAAACTTATATCCTTTCCAAGTTCATTGGGTTGTTTCTGCATAAGTCTCACACCAAAATTTGACCAAGAACCTTTCACTTAGATGTCCTTACCACATGACATTAAACTGTATGGTTAGGTCTTTATCACGTGACCTTAAAAGGTATGATGTGTCCCATTAAGAGGAACTGAACTACGAAGGTTCTGATTCCTTTCACAAGGATACATTGGTAACCCATTTCATTGGTACGATCCCAAAATCAAAACTAGCCTTCATCTCCCTGGATGATAATAAATTCTAGAGTGCCCTACTGAGTGACTTAAAAACCATTATCATCATAATGATGATTATTAGATTCTTGAAATATTATATTAGAGGATACCATTAATAGAGAACCTCAAATACATATAGATATCTCCATTAATGAAGAAACTTGAATGCATACTGATTATTCTAAATTTTACATATGTTAATAAGTGATTTTAAATTACAAGGGAAATATATGTTATCATTGGTGAATTAATAAGGATTTATGAAAAAAATCTTAAATTTATAAAGAGAGTCCCGGAGTAGACAATAATTACCCCCAAAAGGGTGTGATGAGTCCGACCTCCAATCCTCTTGAATAATGTGGGTTCCTAAGTATCATAATGTTTAAACTTAACGAACACCTACCTTTGGAAAGTAGGTCCCCTTTGGATAAAAAACTGTTTGAAGTTTCTGGTTCTATGAATAAATCCAATGGAAACCGCCTGGAAGCAGTTATTCTTAAAACTAGAACACACGTTTCAAGGAACTATGAAACAATGTTCAAACATTGGCTGAGGTTGAAGCAGGTAATTAGGTATTTATGTTACTGTATTACTTTACTTTTATATATGTATGTTGGCACACTATTTTAGTTTATATTACATAGGTTGGATGTTATAGATATCATTGGTGGTGGTTTACTAAGATTTATCTCATATCCTATCTAGGTTTCATTGTTACTCAAGTAGACTATATATATGTAGGTGTTGAAAAAGGGAATCGTAATGCTTCAAACATTTGATTGCATGGTTTCACTAGGATAGAGGTGGGTAATAGATGACCGATCTAGGGATCCAGATGCTTGGATAGTTTTTGGATTCCTTTTTTCCTATTTTTATATTATTGTTACCTGATGTATTCTATTTACCTATTATTATAGTTATCCATTATGATACACTCTGGTAATGAGGTCATTGTCTCCCCACAGACACACCCTAATCCCTCACTTCTATTCAGTAGCCTCTAGCATTTGGGGAGATGCATTTGAGTCCATGTGTCCCACCGATCTTGGGGCACCTATGAGTGGCACCCAGATCTAGGATGTAACAATAATATAATCATTGTTTTATTTCTCAAACAATGGAATATTGATTATTTTGTTTTTATTGATTTTATGGGTTATTGAGTTTTTAGGATGGATTTGGTATGGAGATGAAATTTGTAGATTTTATATTAAGTGGAAGAATAGTGTTTATTATGGGTCTTATGTGATAGATAGATTTGGGAATGGATTGTTTAGTATAAAACCATTATATATGGCCTATTGGATGGAATTAGGTATGATTGTTTTAGTTTTGATGGTTAAATTAGATTTTATCCCTTTTGGTGGATGTTTGGGGTATAAACGGAAAAGAGAAGTAACTTCTTTGATGAATGACTAGTTTGATGATCGTATGGATTGAATTATAGTACTTTAGGGATGAACCATGTGTATTTAATAATGAATATATGATGGGTATTTTATTTATTAGTCACTGGATGAGAATTGGGGTTTTGGGTATTGAAGTGGCTAGGTTTGATTGTTTCTAAAGTCTTACACTATAGATGAATAGTGTTATAAATGAATATGTGATAATATACTCATAGTTTTAGTCATCAAACCATGGAAAATTGATTGCATTATTTTATCAGGTTTTGATGAGTGGTTAATTATCTAGTGTTAGTGTTGGGAGTTTATTATGATTTCTAATATCATTTTTTTTTATTAAAGTGGTGTTTTGTTCAAAGAACAAAACACTAAATTTATTGAAGAGAATGATTACATGAATCAGAAAGATAGAATTTTTTTATAATCCCTATCATAAAGAGAAAGTAAATCAATAGGTAGTTATTTCAACCAGGTTATGTTATGATTGAATCCCATATTAGCAAGGCCATTTTCAACCTTGTTATCTTCACAAAGGATATTCTACTATCATTTATTTGTTTCATTTTTTAATACTATAAATACCTTAAATTGATTTCTATTTCTAAATTCATAATTATAATTTTTCTTAGAATCATTTACTTAATATGTAATTGTTTGTTATTATGGTAGTAAAATATATAAAGTTTTTATAAATAATTCTATAGTCGCTATTTTATTTTTTATTATTTATTTATTAATGAAAATAATATTATTATCATATCATTCTTTAAATTATTCTTTAATTTTTTCATTTTATTCATAATATTATTTATGATTGTTTTGGTTATAAAATATAAACAATTATTTTTATAAAATTTTGTTTTGTAACATCCTAGACTCCATAAACTCAGAGTCAATAACTATATTATATTATTGGTACAGAGTAAAATATTTCTTGAAGGATTTAATAGTTTAGTAGTCATGGAAGACTATATATATACATATATCACACTTCAAAACACAAGATAAAACATGAAAACATTATCAAAACATTATTATCCCTTCCATCATATCCTTGAAAATTATATATAGTCATCCTCTAGGTTTTCTGAGGAAAGGAAAACAAGTAAGGGTGAGCTCAAATTATTATTAAAGAGTAGCATACAATGGAATATTACATGAAATAAACATAAAATAAGTGAAATAGGAAGATTAAATAAACACCATGAATCTATAATCAAGTGAAACTAAGAGGATACTATATCCAAGAAAATAAATTGCAACATGGATAACAAGAGTCATTAATCTCATACTTGTGGAATACATAATTCCAGACCTCAAAAACATACTATCAAGGACTTGTTCCAAGAGACTTTCCTATCATGCTAATAGGTATACACCAGAACCCAACTTATTTTGTATCATTAGATCTGTTGATTCATCAAGGTTATATATAATTTTGGGTCCCACCCATCCCCTGATTAACTCCAATACATTCACCATAAGATTAATCATGTCTATTCATACTATTCCCTGAGTAACCACTTTTATATCAATATATTGGGAAAACCCAACATCAAATACTTCTCCATTTAATAAAATAATGTGAATGTCTAGGAGAACATCTCTTAATCAACTTAGAACCCATGGGGTATAATCAAAATAAAAATTAGTACCCTTATCAAAAAAATATAAGGGTGAGGGTAGCTTCATTGTGTTGGTTTATCCATGAAAGATATTAATTGGGTTCAATAGTTTTAATTAGTATAATACTGAGAAATTTTTTTGAAAAAATAATTCATCATCGTTCATTAAGAGTGTGTTAATATTACAACGTATATCCCCAATGAGTGTCTCTCTAGGTGTGTAGTCTTAGAATCACTCATCATGCATCAAGGTGATGATTGATTAAATACTTAACTAACCATTTTTAGGGTGATTACTCCTAGGTTTATCTATTACACAACCGCATCCAATTTATAGTATCCAAACATAGATGCATTTGTTAGGAAATTACACACACTTTTACTTTACCAAAATATAGGATGGTTTTCTACCATGAAAAAAGTAACTCCTAGATCAAAATAATATAATAAAGGGAAAGAAATATAGAATTTTAAATATATTAAATTTAATGAGTAACATGGAAAACATTACTCCATGTCAATGTAAGCACTAAAAAAATAAAATAGGTTATTATTATAACATGATTCCCAAGAATGACAATTGAGACACAAAAATCCAACTTATGTCTTGGGTAGAAATACAATCATAACCTATTAAACTAGAGGGATTAAACTTGATAATTAAATACCATTAATAACTTAATTTCATGATATAACATCCCAAATAGGTAGTATATATAACACATAATGGAAATCAGGTTCATAGTATAAAATATGCCTCAAAGAGAGGAATTTGATATGGAAACCCTTACGTTATTCTAGATTCATTCTGTGCACCCACTTAACATACTGAATATTAAAGTTTAGTTTCTTTAATTAATTATTAGGAACCTTATTCTTATTTATTTAATTTAATATGGACCATTTATTATCATATTCTATTTATTTATTATATAGTTTTCTTTCAAATGTCAGTTACTTGAGGTTATTCAGACGATTGTTTTGAAACTTCTTATATATGTTGACCACAATAGAAATAATTGGAAAATAATTTCAAAATATCTAGATTCATAATAGTTTTATGGAAATAATTTTTATATATTAAATAATTTTTAAATTTATCCATGAGGGGTGGTGATGACAAATGAATCTCGTTGTTCGTGGAAGTGATAGTTCACACATAGACATGATTAATGTTTCAATTTATTATTGAATGAGTAGAAAAGAGGGTAAATTATAATTTTATATTCCATAATTATATTAATATTATATAAATCATATTTATTCATCCATTACATTATTTTTATCATCTATGAATGGTGGTTTTGAAAAAAAAATAGAACACCTCGCTTTGTGAAGGTAGTAGTCCACGCAATGCACTAATGATGATTCTGTTTTTATTAGAAGATGGAGAGGAATAAATAATAGTTATTAATTTAATATAATGAAATATAATTTTAATTAATATACTTATTTTATATATTTTTATGGATATAAAATATTTTTAAGAGGAAGATTAAGGAGAAAAACTTAATAATGTGATCATACTTGTGTTAGCCTGAATGGACCGAAGGCCTTCTTTTTTATTTTATTATGGATAATATCCCTTTTAAGGGTTTAAGGGGAACTCGTACATGACCCGTATGCCTAAGGCACAAGGCCCAACTGACCCGCAATACATGACATGAAGGCCCATAGCCATACCATGCCCAATACATGACCCGTAGGCCCAACCTGCTAGAATTGTCCCTCCCCAGCTTCTACGTCATTGATTACCTAGCTCCCCACCTTGAATTTATGATCGGTTAGCATTGTCCCATACAAAGTCGCACAGTGCCTGGTCCTAATGGTGGTTTCCACAGCCTCTCATTCTTCCAATCTTGTTAGCTCTACTTCTGGGGGATGATACTATTGTTGCTCTGATCCTCTTTTGGAGACTATTATGTGTGAACTGGGATAATCCATGGTCATTGTGGCCTGAAGGCCTTGTGCCCTGAAGGCCTTTGATGACCAGAAGACCCTTGAGACCCATAGGCCCAAACCGGTGGCCCGAAGGCCCAAATTGGGTGAATAGTTCTGGCTGCTACAGTACTGCTATACTGCTACAGTAACCCAGAAATTAGCCTCCACCCGGTTTTGAACCTGGGTCTCTTGGATGCCAAGAAGGATCCCTTACCACTTGGGTACGGGCACGTTGGCATCATACTTGTGTTAGAGATTTGATATTTCCTTAGAAATCTCCTTATAATTTAAGTGATTAAGCTAACTTGGTGTGAAAAGGGGAGTAATATAGTGTGATGGACTTATAGGAGAGAATATTTGGGCATATTTTCATGGCAATTTATAATGGGGGTGTAAGTTTGAAATGGTGTAAGTGATCCCCTTTTATAAGCGATGAAAAGGGAACTTTTGGAAACAACCTTTATATTTTAATAATTCTATGATAATATTCCAAGGTAAATAGCTTGAAAGATTCAAAATAATGGATTTTTTGGCGTATTTTGGTCAATAAGGACTCATAAAATCCTTTCCATACATTTTTTAAACATGTTAAAGGGGTTTTAAAATTAAGTTTTACATTTTACTCTTTTAAATTTAAACTAGGTACCTAGTTTTTAACTAAGTGATTTTATATATTATTTATAATATAACATAACCCATATAACAAAATTTTTGTGATATTGAACCCAAATTTACCATTATTTTATCCAATTAAAATTCTAAATATTATCAAATTATCTTTTAAATTAAAATAGATAATGTTTTGAAAACTATATTAGTACAAAAAATGACATTTTGACTATTTTGGATTTAGAATCTTATTTATTATTGATTATAAAATAACTAGTGTAAATATATTTATTTATGTGTTTATACATAATATTATTTAAATTATTTCAATTATTTCAATTTAATTTATTCAATATAAATTCCATGATATTAATACAATGATAATTTTAAAATAATAGTTTTTCTATTATGATCATAATTAGTGTCAATCCTAACAATATAAATTGAATAAACAAAAATAAAATTAACTAAATTAAATAATATAAAAATTATTATATCAAATATAGGAATCATTTTATCAAATTAACTTTCTATATGTAGGAAAATTAATCTTAATGCAAGCACACGTAACGTGTAAAAACCTATTTTTTATAAAAATGTAGTTTTAATAATAAATTTTAAGTATAGGAAAATTTTATAAATGTTATTTATTATAATAATTTTATGAATTTAATAATTGATTAAATAAGATTTATGTGACATTAAAATAAATCCAAAACATAATTTCCCTATATGTAAATTTAATTAAAGAAATAGACAAAAAATAGTTTCTATAAAATATTACATAATTTTCTAAAATTATATTCATGGGTTTTATAAATTTTAAAAGTATTTTAAAATTTTTATTTTACTTTATAAATATATTTTTTTTTATTAAATTTTTCAGAAACATGAAGTCATATATTAGAAAAATGGTATTTTTTACTATTCACCTAAAATTGACTATTTTAGAAAAAAATATGACAAATGAATCTTAAGATAATTTTGATATGAATAATTCAAAATGGAATTAGTTTTTTCTATTTTAACTTCTAAAATTTAAAATTTAAATAAATTCTTGAATAAAGTCTGTTAAAAGGTCCATTTGTGCAACAGTTTTTGGATGTAGCACTTACCTTCTATAGTAGCATCTCAGGTATTAAATTATCCCCCTTAAATAATTTCACCCAAAGAATTGGGTATATATCAGCTATTGAATAGATGTGGATACTACCTCTTTATAACTTCTTCAGGATCCCAGGTTCCCTCTTTTAATTTTTGACTTCTATGAAGGAATTTCACCAATTCAGTTGTCTGATTATGCAACACTTTTCATCTCATGTCAAGAATCTGGATAGGATCCTTATTATAATACAAGTCAAGAACCAACTCTATTCTCTCATATGTAAGTACATGTGTTGGATCTGAAATGAATTTCCTTAGTAATGAAACATGGAAGATATTGTGTCCTTTATAAAGGTTGAGTGACATATCTAATTGGTAAGCTACAACCCTAATTATTTATAATATTTCAAAAGGCCAAATGTACATAGTGCTTAACATACCCTTCTTACCATATCTTACAACTCCCTTTCATAGGGAAATATTCAAGAATAAATGATCCCCAACTTGAAATTCTAATTTATTCCTTCAACTATCATCATAACTCTTTTTTTATACTCTATTGAATAGTTCATACTTTAACAATTTTCACCTCCATGAGATCTGATCCAACTATGTTTCTTTCTCCAATTTATTCCCAACATTTTAGATCATGGCACCTATTCTCATGAAATACTTTATTTCATTCCATCTAGATTCTCAAATGGAAGCTATTATTGAATAAAAACTCCACTAAAGGTATATAATGATCCCATGTACCTTAAAAGTCAAGGTAATATGGTATCATCATGTCTTCCAATTTTTGGAATATTCTTTCATAATCCCCTCTAATCTAAGGATGACAGGTGGTTTTTAAATATATATCAATATAAAAATCCCTTTGAATAATCCTACAAAATTTCTGTGTTAACCAAGTGTCATGATTACATAAAATCGATGGAGGTGTCCCAATAAGCCTTATGATTTAATTGATATAGATAAAGGTCACGGTGCTCAAGGGATAGATCTATACTTATTTATAATAAATGGGAAGCCTGAGTGATAAGTTCAATTATGACTTGTATAAAATCATTCTTCCTTGGAGACTTTAATATTCTAGTGACAAATTCCATTGTAATATTTTATTCACCATCATATTGAGATAGGAATATGTTTCAATACTCTATTATGATATTTTATTTCATCCTTTACCAATGAGAATATTAATAATATCAAAACATATTCTGAAATTTCCCTCTTTATTACATCCCACAATAAATGTTCTCTTAAATCCCTATAAAAGATTTTTTCTACAAGTGTGTATAGATAAATTTTAAATATGTGCATAATCTAGTAGTTCTATATTCAGTTATGGTATGTATGGAACACATAACCTCTTTTGAAACATCAATACTCTATCTCTATAGATAAAGTCTATCAATTTCCCATTATTTACTACTTTAATCTTTTTTTTTCAAGTTCTCATAATCCAATTGGGACTTCTCATTCCTTTCTAGTGAGGATGATTTAGAAATTTCATAGAAAAGTAATGATGGATCCCCTTTCCTAGAAATCACCATACTGATATTTACTAGATCTTTATATATGGATCATTTTTAATCTTTATCATCTTCAAAACTCCGTATTCTCTTCTAATCAATTCACCATACACCTTATTCACCTTCCCATGGGGGTAGTGTATCAAAAAATAATAGTTCTTTAGTAGTTATAACTATTTTATTTTCCTCATCTTGAGATCCATCTATGATAATATATACTTAAAACTATTTTGATCTATATTTATTTTATATTTTACCATAGAGGTAGTGTATTCATATTTTCAAAGAAAATATTATATATTTTAGCTCAAAGTAATTAGTTTGATAGTTATGTTCAATGATTTTCAACCACCTTGATGCATAGTTAATGACTCTATCATTCTGATAAAGGACACAATCAAGTCCTTTCTTTGATGAATCACTATAAATTACAAATCCTTCCTTAAATAATTATAATGATAACATCTATGATTAAATAATTATCCTCTTTATCTCTTCAAAACCTTACACACCTTCCCTTTACCATGTGAATTTAACCCCTTTACATGATAACTTGGTTGATAGGCTGACCAGCTGGAAAAAATCTTGAACAAATCACCAATAGTAACCTACTAAGCCTAAGAAACTTTAGATATTGGTTATGTTTGTCAATTTAGTCCACTCTTTGACTACCTTGGCCTTTGATGGGTAAATAGATATTATATCCTTGGATAAAATATAACCAATAAAAGAAAGTTTATTGAGTCAAAATTTACACTTACTGTACTTCCCATATAATTCCTTTCTTCTTAGGGTCTCTATAATTAGTTGTATATAAATCTCATTATATTCATAGCTCTTAGATTATGTAAAGATATCATCATTTAATACCACCATAATGTTAGTAATATAATCCTTTAATACATTATTCATCATATTCATTAATACAAAAGGTTCATTTATCAATCCAAAAGGCATTACCATAAACTCATAATTTCCATAACTTTTTTCTAAATTATATCTTCCATATATCATCCTTATTCACCATTAACTGATGATAACCAGAGTGAAGATCAATCATTGAAAATTATTAGGAAACTTTAGGTTTAGCACATAAGTTATCAATTCATGGAAAAGGATACTTATCCATATAGTAATAGAATTCATCTCCCTATAACTATTGCATAGTCTCACAACCCCATCCTTATTTTTTTTAATAAAATAGGGTCTATCCAAGGTGAAACATTTCGTTGTATAAATATCTTATCACAAAACTCCCACAACTATTTATTCCACTCCACAAACTCTAATGGTTCTATTTGATAAGGATTTATAGATATATGCCTTTCATCATGAGTGATTTCAATAGAGAACTCAACTTCATGCTTCAGTGGACGACTAGGTAATTATTCTGGAAAAACATCAAAGAAATTGTATACCATTGGTAGATAATTTCTTCTTAGTATACCTTTATTATCCATATATTATTCTTGATATTCCAATTTACCCATAACTCAATTAAGGATAACTGTTGGGGTTGGGTCTTGAAACGACTCAGAAGATGAAGTATCCCACTTAGAAATAAGGATTCTATTATACCTTAACAAATAGTAATATCATTAACTTTAATAGGACTAACATCCCTAAATTTACTATGAGTGTCGATATGGATCTAATTCCTCTCATTATTCACTATATTTCTACAATGGAATACTCATAATTAACTCATGACATCAAATTACAAAATAAAATTCCAATTATTTTTTCTATATTAATCCTTAAAAATATTGATGGTTTTTCAAAATACTTGTGTAATCACACTTGGTTCATCTAAATATTATCCTTAAGGTTTTTTCTAAAATTTATTTAATAGAAAATATAGCATCTCAGACTCAAGAAATAAAAAAGATGGTAGTTATATTATATTATTGTCATAAATTTCAAGAGTTCCTTAAGGATCAATTGGTTTATTTGTCTCGTAAGAGTATATACATACATACATTACACTTGAAAACATAAGATACAACATGAAAACATTTTCAGAACATTATTATCTATTCTATATTATCTCTAAAAATTATGCATAGTTATCGTATAGGTTTCCTGGGGAACGCAAAACAATTAAGGATGAGCATATATTCTTAATAATAAGTATTATAAAATAGAATCTTACATAAAATCAACAGTGAATAAGTTATATGGAAAGAATAAATGAACAACATGAATCCATAATCAAATGAAATAGATGGAATACTATATCCATGAAAATAAATGAAATCATAGATAAAAATAATAATTAATCTTGTATTCATGCAATGCATAATGATGGACATAAAAAACTTGTTGTCAAGTCCTTATTATAAGGCACTTTCCTATCATGGGAAGATGCATATACTAAAACCCAACTAGTTTTGTCTCATGAGACATGTTAGTGCATCGATGTGCTATATAATTTTGGACCCTTCCCATCACCTGATTAAGTCTAGTGCATTCATCATAAGAGTCATCAAGACCTTTCATACCATTACTTAATGAACTAATTTCTAAATAAGACATTTATATCTATATATTAAGAAATACGAACATCAAATATGTCCTCATCAATATAATAATGTGGATTTCTAGGATAATATCACTTAATAAACTTTGAATATATGGGTTATTATCAAAGTAATAGGTAGTACATTTATCAAGGAAATATAGAGAGGATGATAAATTTAATGTTAAAGGTTATCCATGTAATATTATAATTGGGTTTAATAGTTTTAATTTATATGATACCAATGTAATCATAGGAAAAATACTTCATCAAGTTTCATTAAGAGCATGTAAAAATCCAAATCATATCCCCCGAGAGTGTCTCACTAGGTGTGCAGTCTTTGACCCAGTCATCGTGTATCAGGGTAATGATGGATTCAATGCTCAACCAACCATTTTCAAGGAAATTCCCCATAGGTGAATATGTTCCGCAACCACATCCACATTCTAGTATCTGTATAGAGATATATTTTCTAGGAAATTACACACACTTTTACTTTACCAAAACATAGGTTGGTTTTTCAACCATGAAAAGGGAAACTCTTAAATCAGATGAATATAATATAGGAAAATCAATATGAAAATTTTAATATCATTATTAAATTTAAAATAAAATCATGGAAATTCAAGCACCATACAAAATAAAATAGTTTGTTATTATAACACGAGTCCCAAGAATGGCAATTGAAATTGAAAAACCTCACTTATGAATTATGTAAAAATTTAATAATAACCTTTTGAATGAGAAGAATTAAAATTAATATTAAATAATTTGAATAAATTTATTTCATTATATAACATCTAAAATAGTAATCATATCCATTATATAAATTAAATTAGGTTTATAATCCAAAATATATATCAAAGATAAGAATTTGAGATAGAAACCCTTACGTTGTTATAGCTTCATTATGTGCACATGATTAATATCCTAAAAAATCAATTTAAGTTTATTATAAACCTTATTAATAACCTTATTATTGTTTATTTAATTTAATATTTCCCATTTATAATCATATTCAATTTATTTATTTTATAGTTTCATGGACTATGTTGGTTACTTGAGGTTATTCGGTCAATTTTTTCAAAACTTCTTATGTATGTTGATCATTGTAAAAAGCATTGTAAAATAGTTTCATACTATATAGAGTTTTAATATTGTTATCAAATTAATTTTTATATATTAAATATATTTTTAAATCCAACAATTATGGGTGGTTATGAAAAATGAAATTCATTTCTCATGGAGGTGGTAATTTTCTCATACACACGATTAATGTTTCCATTTCAAATCGAATGAGAGGGAATGAGGGTAAATGATAATTTAATATTTAAGAATAAGATTTATATTATTTAAATAATATTTATTCATCCATTTAAATATTTTTATCATCCATGAATAGTGGTTTTGAGAAAAATGGAAAGCATCACTTTGTGGAGGCAGTAGTGTGCACAACACACTAACGATGATAGAGAAGAAAAAATAATGGTTATTAAATTAATATAATAACATATTTTTGTAATTATATAATTTTTTTCATTATATTTTTATGGATATATGACATTTTTTATAGTAATATTAATAAGAAAAACTTAAAAATGAGATAATACTTACATTGGAGACTAGATCTTTCCTTGGAAAACTCCTTGGAATTGAACGGGTTAGGCTAACATAGGATGAACATGGGATTAATAGAGTGTGATGGGCCTATATATAGGATATTTGGGAAGTTTTTAAAGGAAATTTTTAATGGTATTTGTAATTTTTAAGGGTTGTAAGTGATCACCTTTTATAAGAGTGGGGAAAAGGGCACTTTGGTGAACTCCCATTATATTTTAATAATATCAAGACTCTATTCAAAGAAAAATGGATCCAAATATTTTAAATAATGTATTTTGGGGGTATTTGTGTTGATAAATACACATAAAAGGATTTACTCATATGTTTTAAACATGTTATAGGTTTTTTACTATTAGGTTTTTAAATTTTACTCTTAATTTTAAACTAGGTAACTAGTTTTTAACTATGTGATTTTGTATTTTTTTAAAACAAAACATAAGCCATATAAAAAAATTATTATATTATGGAACCCAATTTTTCCTCTATTTAATAAAATTTAATTTCTAAATACTCTAAAATTATCTTTTAAATTAAAATATATAATATTTAGAAAAATTGTTTTAGTAGAAAAAATGACATTTTGACCATTATGGATTCTTAATCTTGTTTAATATTTATTATCAGATAAATTAGTGATAATATATTTATTTATGTGATTATAAATATTATTATATTCATTATTATAATTATTTAAATTTAATTTATTAAATATAAATTCATTGATATTTAAAATAATAATTTTAAAATAATTGTTTCACCGTTATCATGGTAATTAGCATTAATCCTAATAATATAAATTTTCTACCCAAAAATTAAATTGGAAATTTTAAATAATATTAACATTATTATCTCTAATATATAAATCATTTTTATAAAATTAATTTTCTAGGTATAGATAAATTAATCTTAATGTTAGTGCACGTAACACGTAAAAACCTGGTTTTTAGAAAAGTGTATTTTTAAGAAAAAGTTTAATTGTCAGAAAATTTTATCAATGTTATTGATTATAATGATATTAATAATTTTTTAATTTTTTAAATAATTGTTATGTTACATTAAAATAAATCCAAAATAAAATTTCTCCATGCATGTGTTTAATTAAAGAAACAAATGAAACTAGTTTCTATAAAATATTAATTTATTTTTTAAAATGATATTCATGGGTTTTAGAAATTAACATAGTATTTTTTTAATATTTTATTTTAATTTATAAATATATTTTTTATATAAAAAATGTTTCAAAAACATATAACTCATATAAAGTTGATGTTATTGTCAAAATTGGTATTTTTTACAATTCTTCTAAAATTTGATTATTTTAGAAAAATCTCAAAAACACATCCTAAGATAATTTTGATATGGGGAATAAAAAATTGAATTTGTTTTCTCAATTTTAAATTCTAAAATTTATCTTTTAAATTAAGTATTAGATAAAGAATATTTAAAGGTAACATTTTTACAGTATTATTGGGATACAACATTTACCTATTATAGTAGCATCTCGAGTATTACATATGTTACCTTTACTAAAAATGTAAATATTTAATTTTACTTTTACTTAACATGGTGAAATTTCATTTTACCTTTAATTAACATGTAGAAACCTCATTTTTCCTTTACTTAACATGTAAAAACTTTATTTTACCATTAATTAAAATGTAGAAACATCATACTACCATTCTAAAACTAAATCCAATTACCCTTATTTAGGTAATATAAATTTCATGTGACCCTTAGTAACTCAAAATTAGGAAAACATTTCATATGAAATACTAATTTCCATATTGGTTTTTCTATTTTATTCTTATCATAAATTTAGATACACATTTAAGGATTTCATGATTATTCTTGTGATGGATATAAAAAGATATTAACAACATTTTCTTTAACTACTAGTAAGGTTGAATTCAAAGTTATGATGTCTGCAACTTCGTATGAATTATCGTAATGTATTTATTATAATTCTAGTTTTTCATATTATACATGCTATAATTTTTCAATGATATTTTAAGCTATATCTATTTGATTTAGGAAATATTTGATGTGTTTGTACGATAATACAATTATATAAATATAATTAAGTTGGATCGTATATTAAAATTTTCTTTTAGAGGTTCTAATATTGCATCAATATTCTCTTAATTAAATTTAAAATATTTTTTTACATTTATGTATGTTTTTAATTTTAAATATAGGTATCCATTTTTATAGATATTTATTTTACCTTTACAAGGTTATATAAATTTACCTTTAGGGTTGAACCATGTGTATTTTATCTTGAATAGATGATGGGGATGTTATTTGGTAGTATTAGAATGAGAATTATGGTTTTGGGTATTGAGGTTTCTAGGTTTGATTGGTTTTAAAGTCTTTCATTACACCCTATTAGTGTTATAAATGAATATGTGATAATATAAACATTGTTTTAATCATAAAACCATGTACTAATAATTTTTGGATTATATAAACCTCGTATAATTTTGGATCACGTCCTATTGGTTTAGTTTGATTTGACATCGGTCATATTATTTTGATTAGAGATGGGTTAGTTGTTACTTATTATAGTGTATTCATGTTAGTTTTTTTTGGTTTTCTTATTTTTAGTTTAATTTAATTTAATTAGCCTTTTTTGATTCATTTGATGTGTGATAGGTTCCTAATTAAACACATTTAGACAAAAAAATACACAGTTTATCTCATAATCCTCGATAGTATTGCATCCAAAAGTGTGCATGTTCTTCATAGTACCCTTATTTTTTTCATTCTAATGATTCCTAAAGAATAAAATTCAATAATAAAAAAATTATTAATAAAAACATAATAATTTAAGTTTTAGTCAAAAAACTAAATTTAAATAACACCTTAAACTCATTAATCTTCCTATAAGTGGTCATTTCCTCATATTGGGTAACTAGAAAATTGTTGATGGTTGGTATACCCTCTAACATGATGTCGAGTATACTGATCCAACTAGCATATAATCCATGCTTATATGATTGTCATGGTTCCCCTAATTCCACCAAGCATTCTACCATTATATGTCGACCATCATGAAAGTTAAAAAGAAGTTAAGAGTAACATATTAATTCAAATAAAATAATAATAATATAGTTTTAAATTTAATAAATTTTATTACCATATCTTGACCTATACATTCTCATTTTTTTAATTATGGATATGTATCAGTGAGTTTTTTTAGTATGGATGATGTCATTATACTTGTCTAACATCTCCCCAAAACTTCTACATTGTTTTATATTTTTACTAATCAATTTTTTGACTTTATTTTAATCAACCATGATTTTTGTATGATGGTTCCACACTTCATTCATACAAGTATACCCATGTCCCCTATTAAAATATCCCATTGAAAAAGAAAAAAGAAAAAAATAAATTCAATATATATTATAACTAAAATACAATTATTTAAATATAATTTAATGAACTTATAAACATATACCTGATTTAGTATGGTCATTAGGATCTTATATATTTTTGGTCTATGGTTGATCAGTATCCTATGAAGTATGATTATACACAAATTCATGCTTCGGGTCATCTAAAATTAGTGTTGTAGAAGTCACACGAGCACAATAAAAAAATATTGGATAGGTAAGAGTGGGAAAAGGAAGTGTCATAGATTTTCCATCATAATTATAGAAGGGATGAGGAGCCATCATGGGATATGGAAAAGGTTCCTTAGAAGTGGATACTAACTTAAAAGATGATGAAATCATGTGTTGGAATATCCCTAGTTCCTTAAGTGGAATTATTGGTGGAAATTTTATGGTTAATGGGATATATAGTGGAAGGTCTAGGATTGAATAGGAATGATATATACTCCGAGTTCCTGTAATAGCACCACCACTTGATTCATCATCATACTCACCACCAGTAATAGTCTGACAAGAGAGTATCTCTAGTATGGTTGAGTGGCTTTAAAATAATAAAATGAAATTTAAAGTATTTTAATTGATATATACTAGAATTTTTATACTCACAAAGTAAACAAGAAGAGGTGGACTCACCTCTCTCATACATTTATCATTTTCAAGAAATATATTTCTATTTTTTTCAATATCTTTCATATTGTGCATAGGAATGATATGTACAATTTTTATTTAGATTTAAAATACTAATTATAAAGAAATATAAGGTATAAAAGGTATTAAGTAATAATTAAATCATTATAATTAAAAATAAAAACAATGAAAAGATGTGATAAACTGTAATCAAATAATAAAATTGGAAATTCAAAAAAGGAATAAACAATGAAATATCATAATCAAGTTACACAAATTTTGTTTACAACTTATATAAAACATTATTTTATAGTTTAAATGTAAACTGGTTTTATAATTTTCATGTAAACTAAAAAATCGTTTACATATAATCTAAAAATAGTTCACATGTTAATTGTAAACTTAGTTTACATATAAAATGATTTTATTGTTTACATTTCAACTATAAAATAGTTTTAATCACTTGGTTTATGAAACTATGTAAATTTATATCTATCTAAATCTTTGTAAATATGTTTTATTTATGTTTAAATTTGTTTAACTTTTTTTTAGTTATGTTCAAATCTAATTAATTTTTTTTGGAAAATTTATTCAAGTTTAAATTTTTCTAACTTGATTTTATTATTTACGATCTTGTAGAAATTTTTTGATAGAAACCTAAACTGTTTTTAATTTTAGTTTAAATATGACTTTTTATTTAAAATATGTAATTTTAGTTAAAATGAAATTTTTAATTTTTTTGGGGCTCCAATGTGTGATTGTATTCTTGGGGATGGTTTTTGGTATGATCTTGGGCTCGCATGTATATGGAAGGGCCCAATGGTTCTAGAATAAATGTTGGAACATGCTACTGAATTTATTTTTTTTAAGTTTTATTCTCTAATTTTAAATCTAAAATTTGAGCTTTAATATTTATTTTAGGTGTTGAGGTAAGGAAACCCTTGTTTAGTACTTCAAGTACAAAACACTTTTTTATATCATTGGAGGGAGTATCTCTCCCACATAAGTTTTAATTTAACATTTTTTTTATTTCAAATAAATATATTTAAATTCAACCAAAAAAATTTCCCTTCCTAATTGAATCCAAATTAAAGTAATTTTAATAGAAAAAACTTTAAATCATGTGTTCAAGATAAACCAAATAAACTAAGAACACATATGATTTATTTTATATATTACCCACCACGAATTTTTCTTTATAATCAACTCTGATAATTGGAATATTTGAGTCATTATATTCAATATATTGACCAAGACCGATGGGGTTATCAATGATGTCAACTTCATCCCCACTATCATCAAAACTATGTGATGAGGTTACATAACTAGTGAAAATGAATTAATTTCTCAAATTATATTTCACATAAAATAATTTTTATGTTATTTATTTCAAAATATGTGGTTCATCGGTATCTAGGAATCTATTTGAAGATAAACATTTCTGAAGAAGAAAACCTTCAATGGAAATATTATTGATGAACATTATTCCTTACAAATTTCCTCCTTCCAAAATCCTTAACAACTCCCTTGATATCATGTTCTAGAATAAGGAAGAACCACAACCTAATAACTAGAAAAAAAATCGTCCACAAGCAAAATAATTTCAGAATAAAATGAAATAGGGAAGCACACGAAGGAACTACATGGTTAATAAAAAAGTCCTACTACCATGGGTGAACATAGAAATCACTAGGATAAATGAAAGTACATGATATTAAAAAGATCTATCCTCTTACTACTCTGTTTTATACATATCTACATATATGTGTATGTATATTACAATATATCTCATAAATTTTTCCATATAAATATTTATAAATTTATTCACTTGGTAAACCTATTCTACTACCCTCTAAGATTCATGGTTCTTATGACAACCCTGCTTTTTATTACAACTTAAACATGCTTTATTACATAAAACATCACTTGATACAACAAAGAAGATCGAGAGGTTTAGTGTCTTTGGGGCTTAGGATCATTACATAAAAACTTTAAACTTTAAATACAACATCCTTATTGAAAACTTCCTTTACATGACCACTACATTCCTTCGTACTTAGCATTGCATGGGATAACCTGGGGACATGCATAAGAAAAGGGTGATCTATAAAGCCCAGTAAGGGAGTACATAATGAATAACATGAGGAGTACAATACATGTTAGGCAATAGGCATATCAATAGAGCATAAGAGAGACATGAAAATAAAGGCATGATAAAGCATGATAATCATAACATGGAAATGTGGCAACAACACTTAACATTGAATTAGCATGAGCCAAGGCTCATTGCACATGGAGCATGAGTAAACCCTCATTTCACTTGAAGCACGAGTAAACCCTCGTTGCACTTGAATTATCATGAGTAAACACTCATTGCACATGACGTATCATGATACTATACTTTACCCAATGCATTGGAGCGCTATAAAGGGCGCACCCTTCTTAAACATTTCATTTCATGCATAAGTGTGCCACATGGATCATAAAAAATGGATTCATAAAACATAATCATTTATTCCACGATAAATGAATGTGGAATTCATACATGAAACTTTACAGTCAATAAGTAAATGTGCATAAAGTTGAATACCCTTGATGGAGAAATGGGCATGGTATTCACTACACAATGATGTTGGCTTAGAAAATCGGTGTGATTTCGGCAGCGTAACGGCGTGACATAAGAATTCATAAAAAGGGCTGATGAGAGAGAAAGGGGTTCCTCATCATATTTACATGTAATGGACAGTAAGAAGTTAATATAGATACATTTCCCAACAATTGAAAAGGAATTTAGATTCATGATACAAAAGTATTGCTTGAATATAAAAGGGGAGAAAAAGGTTCCTTTCGGAATTTCGGCGTAGTAACGGGTGTACATGGGAGGTATTTAATGAGAGATAAAGGGGTCTACCATCATTCAAACAATAAGAGGGAAGTATGGAAGAGGTGCGAAACCATACCCCAACATTCATAAATGAAATTAAAAGGGCAATACAACTTAAAGAAAAATTGACAAAAATGAGAAAGGAAGAAAAACCCTTACTTGGAAGTGTGCTTCCAAAGCCTAGAGAGAGGCTTGTGAGAGGCTTCTTGGGAGCTTGGGGCACCTTGGGAGGATTCTAGAGAGAGTAGGGCAGAGGTTGGACGAACTTCAAGGGCTTTGAGTGAGGAGGAAGTGGGAGCTTGGGTGGGTTTATATAGGAAAGGTGAGAGAATTCTTTATTATTTAGGTTTGGGACCCCTTATATTAAAATAATCCAAACCACAAACCATCCCATGGTATTTGCCCATGGTTTCTAGAAAAGGAAAGAGGAAAACAATATTTTACAAGGCCAAGGTCCGAACTTATTAAAAAATTAGGGTTGCTTATGTGGAGGTGAGTCACACTCCCATGGAAATTAATTTAAAAAGGCAAAGTGTTGAATAAGTCTTGAGGGTTCCATTAATGCTTTGAAAAGTGATTCAAACAAACCCAAAACCTCATTATTTTAATGATAAAACACATATTGGCCGAACATAAGGATTATGGTATTTTATTACATCACCATTGGGTCATTATGATGTCATAAAACACATTATATATTTAAATGGTATTTAATTTTTACCCAAAAATTTGACTGTCTCAGAAAATTATGAAAAATTCACCGTTGGATAATTTCGACGTCCTGATTCCAAAAATAATATTTATTTTAACTAAATAATTTTCTAAATATGTGAATTTTCACTTTTAAAATAAAAACCGACATTTATAAAAAATTCACGGGTTTTGAGAGAAATGGCTTTCAAACCTTAATAAAAATTTTAATTTCATTCATAAAATTATAAGATCATTTATATTTAATAAAAATTAATTTAATATTAATAATAATATTTTATTCAAATATTATTTAATTCAAAAATCCTTTAATTTAATAAAATATAATTCTTAATTAAATAATAACTAAAAACATCATTTGTACTTTAAAAACTAATTATAATGCATCAAAAATGACTAGAAATTATATTCATTATTATATACAAAAATAATGTACATGAATATGGTGCTACTTATTTGTTACATAACCCCTTAAAATAGCCGCATAAGACCTAAGAGTAAGGTGTGTGATGGTGACAGACTCTTGGGGTTGCTCGGATAACATCGCTCGAGTGGTAATCTCTATCAACTTCCATTTTTCCCGTAGACGATCACGTTCGAGCTTGACTTGATGAAGCTCAGCTTGGGCTTGGTCAAGGGCAAAGCCCAAAGACGCCACCTCTTTTCCGAGCTCTGACAAATGGGCTTCGTAAGGGGCGATTCTACTGGATGAGGCCATCACTTCCTTTGTCTGAGTACAAAATTGGTTCGTTAAAGCCTTATATTTAAACTACCCAGATGATCACTGTTCAACGGCTATAAAAGTAACGGTCACAAATCTTAACGTTAAACTAAAGAAGTTGACATCTTATAAAAACATAAAGAAACATTTAACTGGATCAAGAGGGATTTTCCATTAATGAAATTTTGGGTCGTTACAACATTCCCCCCTTAAGAAATTTCGCTCTTGAAATTTTCCTTTTCCCACACTAAAACAAATGTGGGTAACTTAGCTTCATCATATCCTCCGACTCCCAAGTTGCTTCTTCAAACTTGTGTTTTCTCCACAACACCTTGACGAGGGGCATTGTCTTATTTCGTAGAACTTTTTCTCTACGATCTAATATCTTCACTGGTTGCTCCTCATAAGAAAGATCGTCTTCTAATTGTACCACCTCAGAAGAGAGTACATGTGAAGGGTCCGGTATGTACTTCCTTAAGAGGGATACATGGAAGACATCATGCACCTTGGCCATAGTAGGTGGAAGTGCTAGTCGATAGGCCACAGCCCCAACACGATCAAGAATCTCGAATGGGCCTATGTACCTTGGACTTAACTTCCCTTTCTTTCCAAACCTCATGACCTTCTTCCACGGAGATATGCGTAAAAACACCATGTCTCCGACTTTAAACTCAAGGTCTCGTCGACGATTATCTGCATAACTCTTCTGTCGACTTTGGGATGCCTTGATATGTTGTTGAATGGTTTTCACCTTCTCCACCATTTCTTCGACCATTTCTGGTCCAAGCAGCTTACGTTCACCGACCTCATCCCAACATGCCGGTGTTCTACACCTTTTCCCATATAGGGCTTCATATGGTTCCATTTGGATGCTCGAGTGGAAACTATTATTATAAGAGAACTCAACTAGAGGAAGATGTTGATCCCATCCTCCTTTAAAGTCCATTGAGCACGCTCTCAACATATCCTCAAGTATTTGGATAGTCCGCTCGGATTGGCCATCAGTTTGAGGATGATAGGCTGTACTGAAGTTCAGTTCAGTATTCAGAGCATGTTGAAGACTCTTCCAAAACTTAGAGGTAAATCTTGGATCTCGGTCAGACACAATAGATAGTGGTACTCCATGCAACCGTACCACTTCCCTGATATATATCTGTGCCAGTTGATCCAAAGAGAAATCCTCTCGAATAGCAATGAATTGTGCAGTCTTTGTAAGACGATCCACAATAACCCAGATTGCATTGTTGCTTTTGGATGTCCTTGGAAGTCCAATGACGAAGTCCATGGTGATGTTCTCCCATTTCCATTCTGGTATGGGCAATGGTTGCATCATCCCCTTAGACTTCTTCCTCTCTGCCTTCACTTGCTGACACACCAGGCACTTTGATGTATATTCGGTGATCTCCTTCTTCATATTATCCCACCAAAAGTTTTCTCGGAGATCTCGATACATCTTTGTGCTCCCTGGGTGAATAGAGAAATTTGAACTATGTGCATCATCCAAAAGTTCCTTCTTCAGCTCCAAACATGATGGGACACATAGTCTTTTCCCAAACCGCACAATTCCTTCTTCATTAACATTAAACTCTGAGGATTTTCCCTTTTTGATAGCTTCCACTTTTTCTTGGATTCTCGCATCATCCTTTTGAGAATCCTTTAACCTTTCCAAAAGAGATGGTTGAGCAATCATTTGTGAAAGGATTGATGATGTTCCCTTCTTTATGATTCCCACATCTATCTTCATCAAGTCTAAGAAGATTGGATCCTTCTCAATTCTCATCATTGATAGAATTGCTGGATCCTTTCTACTTAGGGCATCCGCCACCTTGTTCGCCTTCCCAGGGTGGTAATGTATTGAACAGTCATAATCATTTATGAGCTCTATCCATCTTCTCTGGCGCATATTAAGCTCTTTCTGTGTGAATATATATTTAAGACTCTTGTGGTCAGTATATATCTCACATTTCTCTCCATAGAGATAATGCCGCCAGATTTTCAAGGCAAAGATCACCGCCGCCAACTCCAGATCATGCGTTGGATAGTTTCGCTCATGGATTTTCAACTGTCTTGAGGCATAGGATATCACTTTATCATTCTGCATCAGCACACATCCTAAGCCCTTCTTCGAAGCATCACTGAATACCACAAAAGGCTCCCCACTTGTGGTTAAAGTGAGGACAGGTGCAGTGATAAGCCTCCTTTTCAACTCCTTGAAGCTTTCTTCGCATTCATCACTCCAAGCAAAATTTACTCCCTTTCGAGTTAGCTTGGTAAGAGGGTTGGACAATCGTGAGAAGTTTCTCACAAATCGTCGATAATATCCAGCTAACCCCAAGAAGATACGGATATCAGTTACCGATGTTGGTCTCAGCCATCCCTCAATTGCATCTATTTTGGAGGGGTCCACAGATATCCCATTGCTTGTGATGATATGGCCCAAGAATGAGACCTCCTTCAACCAGAACTCACACTTTCTGTACTTGGCATAGAGCTTCTTCTTGCGCAAAGTCTTCAGTACAGTTCTTAAATGCTCCTCATGGTCCTCCTTGGTTTTGGAGTATATTAGAATATCATCTATAAAGACTACCACAAATTTATCTAGGTAATCTCTAAAGACTCTATTCATCAAGTCCATGAATATTGCTGGAGCATTGGTGAGTCCAAAAGGCATTACTATGAATTCATAGTGCCCGTACCTTGTACGAAAAGCAGTCTTGGGGATATCTTCCTTCTTCACCCTTACTTGATAATATCCCGACCGCAAGTCGACCTTGGAGAAGTATTGTGCTCCACGCAGCTAATCAAACAAGTCATCGATTCTTGGGAGAGGATACTTGTTCTTTATCGTGATTTTGTTAAGTTCACGATAATCGATGCAAAGCCGCATTGACCCATCCTTCTTCTTGACGAAGAGGACTGGTGCACCCCATGGTGATGCACTTGGGCCTATAAACCCTTTATCCAGATTCTCCTATAGTTGTTTCTTCAGTTCTTCAAGCTCAACCACAGCCATTCTATATGGAGTCTTGGATATTGGTAGCGCCCCAGGTATAAGTTCAATTGAGAACTCAACATCTCTTCTTGGAGGAAGACCAGGAAGTTCCTAGGGAAATACTTCAGCGAATTCCCTCACAATAGGCATTTCTTCAAGGGTGGTTTCTTCCTTGGACTCAATCATCTGAGCCAGATATGCGTGCTCATAAGGCAGTAATATCCATGCTTGAGATGATGGAGCTAAAGGAGATTCATCTTCCTCCTGACACTTGTAAAGAATCGGGGGTCGATTCTCCATATGGAGTGTGATTTCCCTCTCCCGACAATTTATGTTGGCTCTATATAAGGAAAGCCAATCCATGCCAAGAATTGCATCAAATTCCACCAAAGGGAGTATGACGAGGTTCTCCGGGAAATTCAATCCACATATTATAACAGGGGAGGACTTATACTCATGGGATGCAATGATTGCCCCATTTGCCGTACTCACCGACATCTTTACTTCCATGATTTGTGGTGGTGCAGGGATTGTTCTACTAAACTTTTGAGATATAAAAGAATGCGTAGAACCTGAATCAAAAAGTACGTTCGCTATTCTTGAATGAATAACTAGCGTACCTGTCACTACTTCGTTGTCGGGGTTCACTTCGGCATAAGTGATGGCAAAAGCTCTTCCTTGCTGTCTTGGAGGTTGTTGATTGCCTCCGATAACCCTTGGATTAGGGCACTGATTCGCAAAATGACCCGGTTCTTTGAATTTGAAGCATTGAACAACGCGTTGAGGTTCGAACGGAGCATCCCTCCCCTCCGTCGCAGCCGCGGGTCCTTCTTGCTGACAGTTAACAGCTAGGTGCCCTTCTCTTCCACACTTGAAGCATTTTCTTGTCCCCCTAAGGCAATTTCCAGGGTGCTTTTTTTCCACACTTTTGGCAAGTGGGGTGCTGGAATTTCTTAGCGCCGTTGGATTTATCCATCGGACCACCAGCATTGAAGTCCACCTTCCGCTTCTTGTCCCCATGATACCCCTGTGATTATCCAATCTCCATTTCAACCTTGAGGGCACATCGGACAATTTCCTCATAGCTGTCGAAGTCACGGATCGCTAATGCTTTCCGCAAGCTAGGCTTCAGCCCACCAAAGAAGCGGTCAACCTTGCATTCGGGGGTAACGACAAAGACGGAAGCGTATCGTGCAAGCCTTGTGAAGTTTGCCTCGTACGTTCCCACAGATTCCTCATCTTTCTGCTTGAGGGAAAGGAAGTCCCTTTCCATCTTAAGACGGAGGGTGCGTGGAAAATATTTATCGAAAAACATCTTCTGGAATACCTTCCATTCCAAAGCCTAGATCTCCTCCTCAGGCTTCATATTTTTGATCAACGTCCACCATTGATCAGCTTCACCCTCCATACGATAATCCGCCAGGAGAACCTTCTCTTTTTCAGAGCATTGGAGGATGGAGAATATCTTTTCAATGGAGTTGATCCATTGTTCAGCAATCGTGGGATCGGATGATCCACTAAAAGTAGGAGGCCTTTGTCTCATGAAGCTTTCAATAGCGACTTGTTCTTTCTTAGGGGGGGTTGAACGTTCCTCTTGACCAGTGTTTCTATTCAAAACTTGAGTTAGTTGAGAGAGAAGCGTGACAAAGTTCGCGATTCCCGCTCCCATTGGATTGGGCATCTCATAAGTACAATCATCACACTGATCTTCACAACGGTTGTTAGCCCGAGTTCTCCTATTACCGGCCATTGGCTGGAATAAAAGGAAAGTTAGGGGTAACACATAAAGGGTAATCCAAAGACAAAAGTTGATGACTTATAAATAAACTTTAATCTCTTCAACTCATGAGTCTATAGGATTCAATCCAGGCTTTTCATGATCTTCCTTCTAACATATATTCTTAGGGGCATTTTTCCCTTAATAAGGGTTCATACTAAGATTGTGAATTTATCAAAACATATCCCCAGGGAGTGTCGTAACCAAGAGTGCAGCAAGGCCCGTTGTCGTGCACCAGTTCCCGTTCGAGTCTAGCTCAAAGTGGTGTTTTCGGGTTTTACCCCTAGGATACATCTGTGCCAGAGCCGCCTCTACCTGCTCGTATCCAGACAGGGATGTATTTGTTTGATAAAACACTTACTTAGTATTTACCAAAACTTAGGGATGTTTTTATTATGCTTAGTCTTGTATCTAAGGCTTTACTAGGGTTTCCTAATCCCAAAAATAACTAAACCTATCCTCTGATACCAACTATGACAACCCTGCTTTTTATTACAACATAAACATGCTTTATTACATAAAACTTCACTTGATACAACAAAGAAGATCGAGAGGTTTAGTGTCTTTGGGTCTTAGGATCATTACATAAAAACTTTAAACTTGAAATACAACATCCTTATTGAAAACTTCCTTTACATGACCACTACATTCCTTCGTACTTAGCATTGCATGGGATAACCTGAGGACATGCATAAGAAAAGGGTGAGCTATAAAGCCCAGTAAGGGAGTACATAATGAATAACATGAGGAGTACAATACATGTTAGGAAATAGTCATATCAATAGAGAATAAGAGAGACATGAACATAAAGGCATGATAAAGCATGATAATCATAACATGGAAATGTGGCAACAACACATAACATTGAATTAGCATGAGCCAAGGCTCATTGCACATGGAGCATGAGTAAACCCTCATTGCACTTGAAGCACGAGTAAACCCTCGTTGCACTTGAATTATCATGATTAAACACTCATTACACATGACGTATCATGATACTATACTTTACCCAATGCATTGGAGCGCTATAAAGGGCGCACCCTTCTTAAACATTTCATTTCATGCATAAGTGTGCCACATGGATCATAAAACATGGATTCATAAAACATAATCATTTATTCCACGATAAAGGAATGTGGAATTCATACATGAAACTTTACAGTCAATAAGTAAATGTGCATAAAGGTGAATACCCTTGATGGAGAAATGGGCATGGTATTCACTACACAATGATGTTGGCTTAGAAAATCGGTGTGATTTCGGCAGCGTAACGGCGTGACATAAGAATTCATAAAAAGGGATGATGAGAGAGAAAGGGGTTCCTCATCATATTTACATGTAATGGACAGTAATAAGGTCATATAGATACATTTCCCAACAATTGAAAAGGAATTTAGATTCATGATACAAAAGTATTGCTTGAATATAAAAGGGGAGAAAAAGGTTCCTTTCGGAATTTCGGCGTAGTAACGGGTGTACATGGGAGGCATTTAATGAGAGATAAAGGGGTATCCCATCATTAAAACAATAATAGGGCAGTATGTTAGAGGTGAGAAACCATACCCCAACATTCATAAATGAAATTAAAAGGGCAATACAACTTAAAGAAAAATTGACAAAAATGAGAAAGGAAGAAAAACCCTTACTTGGAAGTGTGCTTCCAAAGCCTAGAGAGAGGCTTGTGAGAGGCTTCTTGGGAGCTTGGGGCACCTTGGGAGGATTCTAGAGAGAGTAGGGCAGATGTTGGACGAACTTCAAGGGCTTTGAGTGAGGAGGAAGTGGGAGCTTGGGTGGGTTTATATAGGAAAGGTGAGAGAATTATTTATTATTTAGGTTTGGGACCCCTTATATTAAAATAATCCAAACCACAAACCATCCAATGGTATTTGCCCATGGTTTCTGGAAAAGGAAAGAGGAAAACAATATTTTACAAGGCCAAGGTCCGAACTTATTAAAAAATTAGGGTTTCTTATGTGGAGGTGAGTCACACTCCCATGGAAATTAATTTAAAAAGGCAAAGTGTTGAATAAGTCTTGAGGGTTCCATTAATGCTTTGAAAAGTGAGTCAAACAAACCCAAAACCTCATTATTTTAATGATAAAACACATATTGGTCGAACATAAGGATTATGGTATTTTATTACATCACCATTGGGTCATTAT
The DNA here is from genome assembly GCA_963277665.1 of Viscum album. NCBI lineage: Eukaryota > Viridiplantae > Streptophyta > Magnoliopsida > Santalales > Viscaceae > Viscum > Viscum album. The sequence continues at coordinate 336,960,737 of OY728159.1, forward strand.
GATGTCATAGAACACATTATATATTTAAATGGTATTTAATTTTTACCCAAAAATTTGACTGTCTCAGAAAATTATGAAAAATTCACCGTTGGATAATTTCGACGTCCTGATTCCAAAAATAATATTTATTTTAACTAAATAATTTTCTAAATATGTGAATTTTCACTTTTAAAATAAAAACCGACATTTATAAAAAATTCACGGGTTTTGAGAGAAATGGCTTTCAAACCTTAATAAAAATTTTAATTGCATTCATAAAATTATAAGATCATTTATATTTAATAAAAATTAATTTAATATTAATAATAATATTTTATTCAAATATTATTTAATTCAAAAATCCTTTAATTTAATAAAATATAATTCTTAATTAAATAATAACTAAAAACATCATTTGTACTTTAAAAACTAATTACAATGCATCAAAAATGACTAGAAATTATATTCATTATTATATACAAAAATAATGTACATGAACATGGTGCTACTTATTTGTTACATAACCCCTTAAAATAGCCGCATAAGACCTAAGGGTAAGGTGTGCGATGGTGACAGACTCTTGGGGTTGCTCGGATAACATCGCTCGAGTGGTAATCTCTATCAACTTCCATTTTTCCCGTAGATGATCACGTTCGAGCTTGACTTGATGAAGCTCAGCTTGGGCTTGGTCAAGGGAAAAGCCCAAAGACGCCACCTCTTTTCCGAGCTCCGACAAATGGGCTTCGTAAGGGTCGATTCTACTGGATGAGGCCATCGCTTCCTTTGTCTGAGTAGAAAATTGGTTCGTTAAAGCCTTATATTTAAACTACCCAGATGATCACTGTTCAACGGCTATAAAAGTAACGGTCACAAATCTTAACGTTAAACTAAAGAAGTTGACATCTTATAAAAACATAAAGAAACATTTACCTGGATCAAGAGGGATTTTCCATTAATGAAATTTTGGGTCGTTACAGTTCTCCTTCCTTTGACCAGGAAAACATCTGATACACTATTACACCTTCAAAATTATCACTAACAACCAATAAACATGTGTTATTATATGTATTGAAACATACCTTCTAATACTATCAATGAATCATCAGATCACCGTGAATCACCTATAATCTTTTTTGTAAATACTGAGGTCCACAACTAGTTCCAGGAATGAAAATCGAAAAAACTCCATTTGAAAAACTGAAGAGACTTCACAAAACCAAATAATATACCACATAAAGAAATATTCAGTGATTTTTAACTATTTTAATATTCATCAGAGTGCATATCCTTCTATTTTATATAGTTTTATTCATCTTCTTTTATTTAGTTGAGTCTAACTGAGGCACAATTTTTCCTCAAAATTTATTCACCTAAAACCTTTGTGAACAGGTTCATCGGATTCTTAATTCTAAAAACATTATAATGTTCTAATACTCTATCTTCTAATAGATTCTATGTGAAATTAAATTTCAAGTTGATGTGTCTAGTCTTTTCATGAAAAATAGGATTCTTAGATAGGTTAATGGAACTACAACTGTCACAGAACAACATTCCTCCTTCCACTTATTTTCCAAACTCTTTTATCAATCACACTAACTAGAAAATCTAATTTACTTCTTCCATACCAACGAAACATTATAATTTTATTATTGAAAAAGTAGTTATATGCTATAGTTGATACATGAAACTGACTATTTTCCTTATAAAATTTAACACAAAACCTTCCATTCTATTTTGAGAATCAATATCTCTAAAAAAAACATGCACCCACAAAACCATTTAAAAGATCATCATCATAGAATAATAACACTACACCTTTTAAACCTTTCAGATATCAAAAGATCTATTCCATGGGATCCCAATTATTCCTTCTAGGACTTTACATGAGATAACTATCAAATAACACTAAAAAGAAAATATATAGCCTCGTCAAATAATGAAATTTATCAAAATTACTTCAGCTGAAGCAGAAGTTACATGTGCTATATTCCAGAATTCCTCATATATAGATGGTACATATGCCGTTGAAAGCTTCAAGTTCCTAGAGAGGGGAGTTGAAACATGTTTATAAATAGTCATTTCAAATATTTCAATGAAATTTTTAATCTATTACTTCTAGTATAATACCAAAGTTATATCATTATTATCCCTCTTAATTTTCATTCCAAATATTTTCTTAGCAAGGTCTAGATCCTTTATCTCAAATATTTTGGAGAACATTTTCTTTAAATTCTAAATTCACTGAATTTATGGTTCTATAAGAACCATATCACCCACATAAAAATGTATTATAATGAATTATCCATCATACCATTACTTAATATAGAAATAGTGATCAACATTACACCGGGTGGAACTTTCTTCAATCATAAAAGTTTCAAACTTCTAATTCCACTATTGAGGGGCTCGCTTCAAGCCATAAAAAAAATATCCTAAACTCGTAAACTAGTTTCTAATTTCTATAATATTAATAATACTTTGTCTAAACTATGTATATCACTTCTTCCTAATCACCGTGAATAAAGTTTATCTTGAAATATATATGCTGCAAGTGAAAATTATCAAGGGAAACAATACTCAGCACAATCTGGATATTAGTGCACTGAAAAAAAAACAATTTTTTTAAGAAAAATAAAATCTGTATTTTCTTGGACACCTTTCAACACTAGAAAAGCCTTTAAACTACCACTTCTATTATATTCTTCCATTAGATAGAACCCCATTTTTTTATTTATCTTTATTTCATTTTAAAAAGTTTATCCCGCTCCCACATTTTGTTAATCTTTAAGTAATTCATTTCCTTCTTCATGGAAAACTCCCAGTGCTTCGAGACACTGAGGGTAAATATTTATTAAAGAAATTATAATCAAACAACATCTATTAAAAGAAAAAATTTCTTATCATCCGCAAATCTCTGAATGAATTTCCTGATTCTAGTTGATCTTTTCAACTATATTGACCATTTTGTACAACTTGGTTCCATTATTCCCTCTAAAACCATTGCTTATTGTAATCTCTCATGATTATTAGAACCTTCAGTACTTTTTGTTCTTTATTATGAGTTATCTGGAAGTGAATTTATTTAGGTAATCTAATTCCAGTGAATTTTAACTTCAAAATTTTATTTTTACTCAATTTATTTCTATTACAAGTTCTGATCTTTCAAAATAAGTTTGTCACTGAAGACAACATCTCTTATATATATGAGTTATTTCTTATAATCACCCCAAAAAAATATCTAAAGTTCTTATCATCATATCTAATAATAAAACAAACTTTTTATTTATCATCCAACTTATCTTTTTCCTTGGAAATATGAGAATATTCCACACTTTTGAAAACATTGAGATGGTTCACTTTTAGTATTCTACTAGACCAAAGTTCTTCTAGAAGTTCTCATCCCATAGATAAAGCTAGACATATATTAACCAAGTATCTAATTTTGTTAATAGATTCTACCTAAATTCCAATTGGAGTTCTAGAATTAAGTCTCATACACTAGGATTTCACTTGAATATTCTAATTCATTCTTTTAGATACTCCTTTATATTGTGGGGTTTTTGGAAGTTTATTTTCATGGATAATTCCTTTATTATAAAAAATGATTTGCATGTTGTATCTATAGTATTGTACACCATTTTCAATTCAAAGGCACTTCAGCTTATGATCAAACTTTATTTTATCCAAAACATCCCACTGAATAAATGCCTGAAAAATATCAGATTCATTATCTAGGAAGTAAACCTAGACCTTAAGAGTGGAATCATCAATAAAATTGAAAAATAGATATCCACTATTAGAATTCATAAGGGTAAGTCCCCAAACATCATAATAAACAAGTTATAACTTCTGGTTCCTAGGTTTTAATCCATCAAAATTCAAGGACACCATCTTCTGTTTCCCCATCATACAACTATCACATCTTAAAGAAAATTCATGTGATTGAGTTTATGCATAACTTTTTTTGTTATAACCTTCATATTCATCACACTAAGGTATCCATATTTGTAGTTCCATACTTCTTGATCTTCTGATGAAATGATTCTGGCCATTTCAACTTCATATTTTCTTATAATAAATTGTATGGTCCCATTATTTATCCCATGTCCATTCAATATAGATAATTTGGGTATTTTTATAACCCCATTCAGGTAAATTATTCAAAAACCTGCTTCATCACAATTTCTAACTGATATAAGTTTCTTTTGAGGGCCTATAATGTGTCTAACATCTTTCATCTTAAAGGAACCTCCATTATTTATCTAAATGTTTATATTTACTTTTCTAACAATATTCATAGCTTAATTATCTACCATATGTACTCTTACCAAGATATTGAATACATAATACACCATGAACCCCTACTCACTAGTTGAATGAAAAGATGTAGCCAAGTCAATAACCCATGATTCTTCAAGAATATTCATACTCATCAATAAATTTTTACCACCTCCCACCGTAAGGGAAAAAAAATTTCTTCCTAAAGTTGAATCATTTCTAGTAGAAACATTCTGATTTCTATAGTCATTGATATGTATCTTCTTTCCCCAAATCTAATAATATAGAGTTCCATGTTTTTTAACCGGTCAAAAATCCAAGGGGATTTTGAACTTTTTCGTTTACTAAATGGGTCAAATTTAAAACCAAGATTCAGAAATAATTTTTGTGAGTTGGAACAGTTTAATGTGATTTTTTTGGACTTCAGTAAAGGAATGAGATGTTTCTTAGGCGTCTCAAGGATTTTTGGGAGCATTGGACCAGAATCATCAAAGTTTTAAAGGGTCTTCACTGGGTGCAAGGTTTTTCTATAACCATGTGGTGCATAATAGAAAACTGTGTGTCCCTAAATAGGTGGACAGAGTCATGTGCATGGGATGTTCATGGTTTCTCAAACCGTACATGTAGCCAACATAGTTAGTGTTTGGAGGAAGTACCTAAACACTGTACACTGCACGGTTTGTGAACGATTTAGAAAATCGAGGGGGTCAAACCATACGGTTTCTTTTTTCTTTAAGAAATTAATTTAATTATTATTAAAATAAAATAAAAACTAAACCTAAATACCTCACCCCTCTCTCCCTTGGTATCGCATGACCAGACTCACCCCTTCCTCATGAGGCACGACGCACCCCTCCCTCTCATCTCCACTTTCGCATGTCAATCCACCCAATTTTCCTTCGAATTTCATGCACGAATATTATAGGTAAGGCATCTAGCTTCTTATCTTCCCTAGCTTAGGCCATTTTACCCTATCCCTTAATCGTATTTCATTCTCCTGAAACCTTAGGTTATGGTTAATCCATTTTTCTTTGTTTCTTACAATGTTTGGTGTGTGGAGGGTCTCTTGGGTCGTGTTCATTTGTATCTTGACAATTGCTGACAAAGGTAAAGAGGTCCAAGTTGTTTCATTTTTCCACTTCCATTTGAGTTAAATATTTATACTCAATGTTTCATTTCTCCATTATTATATTGCATCCTTTGGGTGTTTTAAGGTTTCTTGTAATTATTTTATAGTGTGTTGGACCATTCTGTGTGGTTTCAAGTCGTCGAGTCTAAGGTTAATTTCATGCGTATGCATAGGTAAGTATATATATATATGTGTGTGTGTATATGTAGGTTCCCATGTTATGTGTATATTCATCCATGATAGTGAATACACATGTATGGGGCTAGGTGTGCCTATGTATATAAATTAAAATGAATATGTAGGTGAGTGAAGATTAGTATGTGCATATAAGCATATATATATAAGGATCCCCTTACACATAATCAAGGACATAAGGATGTGTGCATAGGTAATAAGTGTCCCTATATGTATACAAAGGTTTATATGCTCATCAGGGAGTAGCAACAGCTTTGAGTTAGAAAGCATCAAGAGAAAAAGTGTTCATCTTGGTTCCACCCTATGGTAGGGTCCCATTCCTTTTCCTCGTCAAATTAATAATTCATTAATTAATTTCCTTCGAAACTTTAATTATTGTTTATCCATTTCTGTATGTTTCTATAAAATTATTTCCTTTGGTAAATTAGATGTGATTTTTACTTTCATAAATGATTTTTTGATAAACAAATTCATGGTTTTATAATAAAACCCTTCCAATGGAGGTGCACTATCTTCAAGCTAAAAAGTAGTGATTATACTTTTATGATTTATTGGCCTATTGTACTGATAATTCCTTATTTCTTAATGTTACATTTGAAATATATAAATTTTAGGACATCGATCCAAATTCAATTAGAAAAACTGAGTTTCCCTTTAAAAATGATTAATGAACCAAGGCACCGTCTAAGTGATTAGATTACTTTTTATATTGAAATTACTTGTTTAGGTGATTTAATTTTCCATTGACACCTCATAATTGACCCATGGGGACTTATAAATAAAATTGAAATGTTTTGGTAAATTTATTATGTTGAATTAAATGAAAATGGTTAATGCAAAAAGATTGACCTTCATGTGAATTTATAAAAAAAATTAGAATGTATTGAATGAAATTAACACCTTGGGTGACACATGGATTTCCAAGTATAAATTTCATGTATGGACTCAATGGTTTATCATATTAACACCTTGGGTGGATTCCTAAGTAGGGATTCCATAGATGGACTCAATGGTTTATTATATTACTACCATGTATGATAAATGTATTCCAAAGTAGTAATTATATGGATAGGCTCAATGGTTTATTATATTAATAATATGGATTATACATGGATTCCCATGTAGTAATTCCATGGGATACCTCAGGCCTTCCTATACCTTGGATCTTTCTTTCTTGGACTCATGTAGGATATGTCGGTGTACATGCTCCTAGGACTCCAACCAGTTCCTTTATCAAGTTTCCATCGAAACACTCATGGGACTCGACGATGATGCCTTGGTCTTTTAAACCTTGGATCAGGCCCTTTTTACTCTGACACTTTCATTATACACAAAGGTTAGGATGATAATACTACATAGTTATTATATGGGAATTGGGATTTATGTGCCATGTTCCATGATTAGGGTGTTTCCTGGTGGTCCACTAGCCATCCCGAGTGTTGTAGCATAGTGTCTCTCACTCTATAGGGATGTAGGAAATGTACTTTATCCACCAGTTATTACTATATATATACATAATGACTGGTCGAACTTATTTGGGCTATGATCTAAAGAAGGTATAGTCGTCATGTGTCCCTTAGGAACCTGGGTGGGTGGTTGTTCATTTATTCAGTTTTGTTTGTCTTCTCTATACCTGTACACTTCTTAAATTACGTTACACTATCTGGATTGGACTAGACACTGGGGGTTCCAGCCAACTGATATTTATATCTCACACCCTTCTTGGGTAACCTTGGTACCTAATTAGACCATATATTTATAGGATCTAGGTTGGTTTTTGTATTGCTTGTACCTAAGAGTTATGAGTAAAGGACTGAGCTGGAGCTTGGGATGCTCATGGAGATCACTCTTAGGTATTTTTATTATTATTATTGTAATATAATATAATGCATGTTTTTTTTACCAATTTATCCTATGTATCATCCATTATCCATCCATCTTATAAACTGGTGTTGACCAATTTTGTTCAGTTATATAAAATCTATCTTCTGCTGCTTTTTCATTTCTATTTACTACTTATGCTATTGAATTCTACTTATATATTATTATATCATTGTGAAATATCTTATATGAGGGTGTAGTCTCCCAACTATCACCTTTTTATACCCTCACTACTTGTCAACATCCTCTAGCATACAAGGAGACTTTTTTGAGGCCATGTGACCTAGTGTTCCAGCAACTGGTTTAGTGGTAAGTCGGTTCAGGACATTACAATGTGGTATGAGAGGGTAAAATTTTTCCTTCATATTAATGTTTTGGGATGGTAGAAAGGAGACTATGAATGTTTTTCCAATTGATTAATAGTCATTCATGGGACTAATCACCCCACATATGGGAAATGACCAAGTTTTTAAGGCTAGGATTTATGTTCATGTTATTTTTTATTACAGTTGAATTTGATTTCACCAAGAGTGATTAGAGTATTTGTTTTTTCTTCTTATTGATTTATAAAGTTTATGGTATTCTTACCCTTGGCTTGGTTAGGTAAGGATGAATCATTTCATGCATTATATTAGGCACATAGAAAATTAACATGTCATGCATGCGCCATGCCATGTAGTTGCATTAGTGGGTTGCCTATTGATTTGAATTGAGTGACTTGAATGTATGTCATGCCTTGTATATATTGGAATTATTACTTAGATATCATGTTTCAGTGATATATTTTACATGCTTGGGTGATTATATATAATACTTCTTGAACTATTTATCATGTGTTTCATATTTAGTATTCCATGATTCTGTGATAATAGCATGCTTATGTGTTTACTACTTAAAATGAAATTATAGTTTCATTTAAATATATTATTTTCGATTTATAAGGGATCTAGTTTTCAATTGTAAGGTGTATGGGCACCCTAAAATTTGGAAAAGTTAACTCGTATACTTGAACCATATTTAAAAATGTAAAGGATACTAAAATTTAAATGATAAAGTGAATTGGTTTGATAAAATGGGATCCAAATTCCATGTTGTAAAGTGTATGGGTGCTTTATAGATTGGTAGATGGCCACCCATGTGACTGGATCTTTATTTATTTGAGCATGTTATAATTTTAAATTAATTGGTTAACTACCTAAATTCAAAAATAGTCCCAAGTAGTCTATTTGGTGCATGTTAATTATCAGATAACTCAGTATGGGTGTTGAGACTCTTAATAATTAAGAAACTGCTTTTGGGTTTCATTTGGATGAACTCATGTCAGCTTAGTGGGACCCTCATAAGTTTCCTTATCTGTTAAAAGTAATTTATGTGATAAATTGCCTAATTAATGATGGGATATCAATAAAAGAAAAAAAATTAAAAATGAAGTTTTTTGAGACTTGCTTTTTCTTCTTTGATATATTAGTTAAATATTTTAAATGGTTGAAGATTTTAAATTTGAATAAATGTAATGGCCTTGAAAATGAAACCTGTAGGTGGTGTCTTCTATTCAAACCTCATATAAGGTTCATTTATATGTATCTTGAATTGCCTTTGAATAGAACTGTAGGTGTTTTCCTTTGGTTGTTTCCTCTTTAGTAATGACTTCCCTGATTGGATTTTAAGCCAGTGACTTCATTTCACAAGACCCAGTGATAGGGTTGACATTTTTTTCATAAGGGGATAGACCGTACTAGGTATCACACTTAGAATTTAAATTTATTTCTAGTGTTGTGACTTTCCTGACATTTGGTTCCTTTGAGGTGTCATTGACCCTTGTTGGATGATTGCCTTCAAGATGATGCCCTTATTTGGATGGGTGATCATGGTATCTTTGACCCTTTTATGGGAATGATCATCAGTTAATGATCAGTTTCTACATGTTAGAAATGCCTAGGGAATTTTCAGTTGTTTTGTGGGTCTTTTGAAAAAAAAAATCCTCGATGATGGATGACTTGGTTTGACATCATCAAGTTTAGTGGTCATATAGATTAATGTGACTCGGGATTAAATATCTTATATGGGCCATACAATACTTGAATTCATAGGGCTGGTAAGCCTATGGGTAGTATCGACAGTGCGCCGCTTTTCTTCTAAAATATTGGGGTATTATTCATTCTTATAAATTTTACCCATCGAATGTTAAAGGAATCAAGTTTATATTAATTCTCAAGATGAATTCCTTGAGACTCAGGTGTTTTGACATGCTGATCCATTTGTTTTTGACTTTTATGTCTAACTCTTGATGTACGTGAGCATGTCTTGGAGGAGCATCACATGTATGTTTAAAATGAATTAGGTTCTAGCATTCTTATGACTGACTAATCTATCTCTTCTTTGATGATAAAGAAACTCTTAAGGTGGGTAGAATCACTTTGGTTTTGGTGGTTATGTTCCCTTCCAAGTAAAAGGAACACACTAATCAATACCATTTGTAAATGGTCAATCTCACTTGAATTCCCTTAAGGCTTTCAAGTCTTAAATTATGTTGGTGCTTTATTGACATCATGACTTTATTGGTGGTCAGTTGTGTATTGTTGGTTGAAATCCATATAGAGAACTTCATCTTTAATATGATAGAAGTGTCTCAAACCTTATTGGTAATCCTTATTATCCTATTATAGTACTCTAATAAGTGATGATCATGTCCTATATCTTGACATCGTTCTAGGTACACTAAGAAAGCGTTAGTCTTATGTCACCCTAAGGCTTTAATCTGTTAAGCTTGTTTGGTGGTTTTCCTCGGTGTTTCACGTTGACATGTGGTTCTTATCAAGGCTTGGTAAGACTTGAGTGATTCCTAGGTTCCCAAGTAGGAATACCTTGGTCAGAATCATGGACTCCATCCATGTCTTTTAACTTGACCACTAAGAGGACGCCACTCTAGGCTTAGTTAATGTTCAACTTTAGATGATGTGGGCTTGTACAAACATCTTCCTTGTAAAATAGAGTGTGAAATGCCTTGTAATAGTTCTTATGACTCTAGTATAAATGGATGGGTGATGGTTTAACCAATGAATAATCATCAGGATTCAGGTATGGGCTTCAGTGAATGCGCTTATTGTAAACACATGATGCCTTGAAGGAAGGAATTATGGTTTAGTTTGAAATGTGTCAGTCATCTAAGTTGGTAATATTTGAGATAAGTCATCCATGTGACTTGACTCATTATCTCTTCTTTTAGTTAAATGTTTATAGTCATAAGGAACTATTTTAAAGCACATTTCAAGGTTAAGGTGGGTATGGTTTTAAGGTTAGAAGTGTATTCTGAGAAATCTTGTGTGACCAGTTTCTATTAGGTGTAATGGTATTTCACACTTCCTTTTTAATTAAATCATTCCAATACAATTTTTAAGATTATTAGAGGTGTGATTTGTATGAAAATTTCGATGGTGGAGGTATCGTGGCTTGGAATTGGCCCCTTCCTTAAGTTAAGACCTATAGTGGAGAGCACCATCAGTTGGATGTTTATCAAGATGCTGAAATAATTGTGTCTCTATCTTAACGGGCTTACATAAGCTCAGTTTTAGTGTTTTATTTGGAAAATGATCATTTTATCGGGTTGTGATGGCTCAAATAATGCTTAAAGGTGAGTTGGGTGTAGGAAAACATAATGCGACAATTCAAATGAGACTTCATGACCCGAGTGGGTTAGGTGATGTTTTAGTTGTTTCCCAAAGGCTTCTCGGGGATGAGAAGTTCTAAGATGGGGATATTGTAGAGTTCTTTGTCTTTGAACTAGATAAAAATCTGAAGGAATTTTGAACTTTTTTGTTTACTAGATAGGTCAAATTTAAAACCAAGATTAGAAACTCAATTATGTGAGTTGGAACACTTTAATGTTATGTTTTTGGACTTGGGTAAATTCCTGAGAAGTTTCTCGGGTGTCTCGGTGAGTTTCAGGAGAACCTAACCTAAAATATTAAAGTTTTAAAGGGTCTGCAATAGGCGCACAGTTTGTCTAAAACTGTGTGGGCCCTTGCAATAAACTATGTAGCCTTAAACTGGTGGACAGAGGCGTGTATACAGGAAACACACTGTTTCTCAAACCGTGTGTCTACCCGCACGGTTGGGGTTCGGAGGAAGTACCTAAACAATGTACACTACACAGTTTGTACATGGTTTAGAAAACTGTGTTGGTCAAACTGTGTGGTTTGTTCTTATTTAAGAAATTAATTTAATTAAAATTAAAATTAAAGAAAAACTAAACCTAAATACCTCACCCATATCTCCTTAGGTATTGTGCAACCTGCCTACCCCTTCCTCACGAGGTGTAACACACTCCTCCCTCTCAGTTCCTCTTTCACACATTGATCTGTCCGATTTTCCTTCGGATTTCACGCATGAATTGTCAAGGTAATGCATCTAGATCCTTCTCATCTCTTTTTTGGGCCATTTTATCCTCTACTATATATGTATTTCATCCGAACAAAACCCTAAGTTGGGATTAATCCTTTTTTTTGTTTCTTCTGATGTTAGGTTGTGCAGAAGGTCTATCATGTCGTATTCATGTGTATTCTAAAAACCACCTCCTAAGGAGAAGTGGTTTTGGTTGTTTCATTTCATTACTTCCATATAAGGTAAATATTTATACCCTTTTTTGGTTTCTCCCGTATTATATTGTTTCCTTTGGGTGTTTTAAGGTTTCTAGTAGTAATTTTTTAGTGCGTTGGACCCTACTGTGTGGTTTTAAGTTTCTTAGTCTAAGGTGACTTGCATGCGTATTCATAGGTAACTATATATATATATATATATATAGGTTCCCAACTATTTTTATATTCATCCATGGAAATGAATATACATGTATGGGGCTAGGAGTTCCTATGTATATATATATAAATTCATATGTTGGTGAGTGGAGATCAGTATGTTAATATAAAAATATAAGTAAGGATCCCCTTCCACATGTTCATGTCCATGAGAATGTGTGCATAGGGGATAGGTGTCCTTATATGTATGTGAAGGTGCATATTCTCAATAGGGTTAGCAGCAACATTGAGTTAGAAATCATCGAGAGTTTAAGTGTTCAGCATGGTTCCACCCTGAGGTAAGGTCTCGTTACTTTACCCCTTTAAAGTTAATACTGCATTAATTAATTAAATTTTCACCTTCAATGTTTTTCCATGTGTGGAAGTTTCTATAAAATTGTTTTCATTGGTAAATTATATGTGATTATTAATTTAATAAATGATTTTTTGATAAAAAAAGTGAGGATTTTATAATAAAACCCCTCCAACGGTGGTGTGTTGTCTTCAAGATAAAAAGTGGTTATTGGACTTTTATTATTTCTTGGCCTATTGTATTGATGATTCATTATTCCATGATGTTAAATTTGATATGTGGAATGTTTAGGACATGTCCCCTAATAACATTAGAAAAAAGAGTTTACATTTTTAAATGATTGAAGAACCAAGGCACCATCTACATTCTTCGCCTAGTTTTTATATTGGAATTACCCGTGTAGGTGATTGCAATTTTATATTAACACCCCCTAAGTGACCCATGGAGACGTATAAATAAAATTGTAATGTTTTCATATATTTAATGAGTTTAATTAAATGAAAATGGTTAATTCACGATGATTAACATTCAAATGAATTTATTAAATTATTTTCAAATGTATCAAATGATTTTAACACCTTCGGTGACACATATATTTCCAAGTAGGAATTTCGTGGATGGACTCAATGGTTTATCATATTAACACCTTGGGTGATATATATATTCTCAAGTAGGAATTCCATGGATGGACTCAATGGTTTTTTATATTACTACCCTAGATGATACATGGATTCCCAAGTAGGAATTCCATGGATGGACTCAATGGTTTATTATATTAATTCCCTAAATGATACATGGATTTCCAAGTAGGAATTCTATGGGATTCCTCGGGCTTTTCTACCCCTTAGATCCATCTTTCTTGAACTCGCATAGGACATTTTGGTATACATGCTCATAGGACTCCGACCAGTTCCTTTATTAAGTTTCCATCAAAATGCTCATGGGACTCGATGAGGATGCCTTGGTATTCTAAACCTTAGATATAACCCTTCATGGTATAACACTTTCATTATAAAATAATTTCATGATTTTATTATTACATAGATACTATATGGGTTTTGGGATTTATGTTCCACGTTCCATGATTAGTGTGTTTCCTGGTGTCCTACTCGCCATCCCAAGTGTTGTAGCATGGAGTCACTCACTCTATAGGGATGTAGGGAATGTACCCTATCCTCTAGTTGTTGCTATATATATAAATGGTGACTGATAAAACTTATTCGGACTATGAGATGATGTATTTATAGCCTTCATGTGTCCCTTAGGAACCTAGGCAGGTGATTGTTCATTTATTTAGTTTTTTTGTCTTCTTTATACCTGCACACTTCTCAAATTATGTCCCACTATTTAGATTGGGCTAGACACCATGGATGTCAACCTTCTAAGATTTATATCTCACATACTTCCAAGGTACCCTTGGTACCAAAGTAGACCTTATATTTTGTAGGATCTAGGTTTATTGTTGTATTTCTTGTACTTTGGCGTTATGAGTAAAGGACCGAGCTGGAGCTCGGGATGCTCATGGAGATCACTTGTGGGGATTTGCTGTATTTTATTTATTCTTGTACTATAATGTAAATCACGTTTTTTGTTCACCTCTTTAACTTATGTATCATCCATCATCCATCCATTGTATAAACTGGCATCGGAGACTTTTGTTCAGTTATATAAAATCTATCTTTTGCTGCTTTTTCATTGCTATTTATTGCTTCTATTATTAACTTCTCTTTATATACTATTATACCACAGTAAAATCTCTGATATGAGGGTATAGTCTCCACAATATCACCTCTTGATATCCTATATTCTATTTGGAAGCCTCTTTAATATGAGGAGACACACTTGATGCCATGTGATCCACTGGTCCGGCTACAGATTTAGTGGTAATTCAGGTTTGGATGTTACAAACAAGTTGGTCCTTGACCATCCAATCTACTCTAACTTATTCTTTAGGATTTATCCTCTGATGAATTATTCCAATGGTCCTTACATTGAGTTTATTTTCTACATTATCTAGTATAGAGATCAATTTTTAAGGGTGCTTAGACTTCCTTCCACCTCAACTCTTTATTATCAATCAGATTATGAATTACAACAAATACAATATTCTTCATTCTTCTATAATTACTCACTATTTTCAACATAGAGTTGTATATTTCTGGAAGTAAAGATAAAATAAGAAACACCCATACATTATCTATGAAATTAACCTTTACTGATTCAATCTATCCAAGGATCATGTTGAAATAATTCACATTTTCCACTACAATTATTCCTTATGATAGTCTTAAGATGAATACTCACCACATCATAAAGACTTTTTTGAGTGTCATTAGTTTCTCATACATTTCAACCAATTATTTTATAACTTCCATAGTTATTTTCTTCTCCCAAATATTGAATTTTACATTATGTGAAAGAGACACTCTTACCAAGGCTAGATCCTTCTTTTCTAGCTACTCCCATTCTAATTTATGCATCTTCACTTGAAACTCTCTATAAAACAATGAATATGAAAATTTCTATATCAGAATATATTTCAAATGCATCTAATTGAATTGAAAGTTTCCCCATCAAACTTTTAAATCTGTATCTTTCCCTTATACGATTCCATTTTTCCTACTTTTAGGTCAGTATAATTTAACCTTTATTTAATACCACTTGTTGGGAGATAAACCTCTTTGAAGAAGAAAATTTTCAATAGAAAAAATATTAAAAGAACATTCTTCCTTCTGAATTCTAACCATCTAAAATTTTAATAGCTCTTTCACTGTAGTTTTTTAGAACTATGAAGAACTATGACCAAATCACTATCCAAAAACATCCACACACACAACATTATATAATAAAATAAACATATAAGCACACAATATAATTATATAGTTTTGAAAATATTCATTCGTCCATAAGATAACACTGCAATCACTAATAGAAATGAAAGTACAAGAGATTACAAATCTCTCTACTCTCAATTCTCCATTTCATATAGACCTACTCATACATCTATGTATATTCAAAATTTTCTCAATAACCAATTCCACCTTATATTTATAGTGGTATTTACCTGATAAAATGGTTACACCGCCCTATAAGATTCATGGTTATCCTTCTTTTTATTGAGTAAACCTATGTTACATTGTTACACCTATAGATTGACCACTAAAAACTAGAGAACATTCATGATTCCCAAGTATTAAAACTATTCTTCCATTCCTTTCAAAAAATCATCAAATCAATATTCATCATTATAACTCCTCCCACAAATTTCAATGTCCACAACTACTGCCAGAAACCTCATTCTAATAAAAATAATTTAGGAAATTCTCTTTCTATAAATCCCATTTCGAAAAACAAAAGAGGATTCATAAAACCAAATATAAGAAATTCAGTTCAATAACTATAAATAAATAATAATTAATAAATATTCCATGTCATTTCATTTAATCACACCACATTCATGTCATCATAGAAACACAACCATGGAAGAAACAATCCAATATAATTATTTTCTCAACAACTCAATTATAGGAAAAAAATTATATTGAGGCCTAGTATCTGATGCACGGAAAAAATAATATTTCTTTTATTTTAATATCATTTCATCAAGTTGTGTTCTCATGTTCACAACTTGATTAGTTATAACAAATTTATACCCATTGATGACCAGTGATTTTCATTCATGGACTAATGAATTTTGAATAAAATTCAATGCCCTTATTTATTAAAAGTTATATTCAATAGATAAACTCAGTAACTAAAATATAAATTAATATTAAAATTATATGAATATTTTTTTTCTATTTTATTAAATTAATCCTCATACCTTCAATTTCAATCGAATCAGAAAATATTTGTTATAAAAATTCTATTTACTTCTCAATGTAAACAAATGATGAATTATAATTATAATTTGTTTATTTTACCTACATAAAAATATAATAATAGTTTAAGATATATGTGAAACTAATTTTTATGACATAGAAGATACAATATTAAATTAATTACTTTATGTAGTCATCGAGTAAATCACAGTTAAACAAGATTGTGTGATTTTCCATATCTTGGTCTTCAAGGATCAATTTATCCAATGTATATGATCTATTAATTCCCCTAGCTTTGGGAAGTGAAGAAAAAGTTTGTTCAATATTCTCATACTACACTTCTTTATTTTCCATTGGCCAATTATATCTCATGTTCACATCACCCAAATACACTGAACAAAAATCTATACATTTGATAGCCAAGAAACCTTTCACAATGGAACCTTTTGGAATATTCTTATTCTATACATAAGACCTAATTTTGTATATATATATATATATATATATTTGGATATATCCAATGAAAATAAGTGGTCCCCCAATAAGTATTTTATCCAGTAGATGGATAGTAAAATTTATTATGTGAGTGAAAAAAGATATAGATATTTTTTACGCAACTCACACATAATTAACAGTTCCCCTTTCTATATTTTCCTCAAGAAATACTTGGAAAACCATTTATAATATATATTTATATACAAATAGAACAACTAAATCATTTCACCCTTACATTATAGGAAAATAAATTATGGATTTAAATTTGTATCAATTCATTCAAAAGGATGTGGTAAACATGAGTTTTCATATTTTTTAGTTTCAACTCTCTTTTGTTCACTTGTTTAAATATATTTCATGAATATCCATCTGGAACCATGATAGTCCATAGTACTTCTAGAAATTTATTTTTCTCTAAAGTATTCATCACAAAATAAGTGCAAGGAAATTTCTTTTATTTTCACTAATACACATAAAATGCAGTTCTCTTTTGATAACCCAATCCACCAAGACATGTTGGGATCATATATCATCTTTGATCTTCCCCTTGAAATTTATAAGAATTCAGTGAAAAAATTTACATATTTTGTATCAATTTGAATTATAACTAAACAATGATGTAATAAATTGGTTGACTAAAAAGTAAAATAAAAGAGGATACTTTTCTTCTTCTAATTTTATTTAGATTCTATAGAAACATTATTCCTATTTTGTAGATTTTTTATAACCTTTACCAAATAAAAAATTATCATATTTCAATTATTTAATCACATCAATTCTATATATAAACTAAGTTGGATTATTAGTCCCAATGGTATTTTTAACCTCTCAATATTATTCCTATATGGATGATCCATTAGAAACAATCGATAATTTCCCATGAAGCTAATGCTGCAAAGATATTTATGTCTTCTAAATTGTGTATCTGTTATAAATATAGGACATGATATATTTACCTTCATGATCCATCTATACAACATTGTATAAGTAATAAAATCATTTATAATCTACATAAGTGAAACATGAATCATAAATATATCTTTCAAATAAGCATATTTTTTGTGCACGCCCACATTCTAAATCTACTTCAACACTTTTATTAAAGGTTTCAAGTAAAAATATATATAATTTATAGAATTATAAGATCAATATATGAGTATACTCAATAAAGTGAATAGTTTTCCATACACCTAGATAGAGGATGGTGGTAAATGTGAATAAAACATTTTTTCATGTTGTTTAAAGTAAGAATCTAACCAAGTATAATAAAATCATCACATTATATACCCAACCTAACATTAATTACCTTAGTAGAAAAATCATGATACCATGCATCAAATTTCTACCAATAGAATCTATTTATAGGATAACCCAACTCATAATTATTCTTAATTATCTCATTATAATTCCATTTTTTTATTTTTTTTATATTTCATTAGACATGAAAAGATTTTGGGTCCTAAGAATCAATGGAAATTTCAACATTAATTTCTATAGTCCACATTATGGTGTTCTGTCTGTATTTGGATTTCTTAGATATGTAAAATTTCTTTACAATCATTTATACCTGTAGTTTCTTCATAGAATAAATTTCAATATTTTGGGGAAGTATGAATTTTATTAGTATAAAATCCAAACATGTTAGTTAACTTACCTTTTATATAATTATTTGAGGGAATTTCTATATAATCACAATGTAATTCCTTCAAAAAGGTAAGAATATGATATATGGTAGCATTATAAATTCCATGCATGGTTTTCCCATAATACACTTTCATAATAAATTCTAGATTTTTAATGTTTCCACATTCTTGATATACAAGACTCCTAGCACCGTCCATAAATTTTTTCACTCTCTCATAATCATCATTTTCATTTGTTACTTCAAGTGTACTTTTAACATTTACTTATTATATCAGTATACTTTCTTTATCATGGTGATTAATAAATGGAAACTAGTAAAATATAAAATTCTCCATTAAACTCCTTAAATTTTTATAATGAATAGTCTTATATTGTTTTTCTCTCTATTGTTATACCATACATAATAGTTTATTTCAAATAAAACTTTGGTTATACTGTATATAACTTCTTTATGACTTAATAATGGTATTACAACACAATAATTATAAGGTAAATGTATAGGACCTCTATCCAAATCATTTTTTAGATGAAAAATATCACAAAAAAATCCAACATCATTTGAAAATCAATTGAGATCTGATCAATATCATACATATAATTTTTATCCATTCTGTTACATAAATAATTTTTTTATTAATTTCAATAATGTAAACTATAATTTAAAAATTCATGAAAATTATGAACATTTTGAATACAAATTCAAATAATTTCAGTTCTTTTACATTTGAATTTATATAGTTTTAATATTTTTTCTACAATTCAATTCTGTTTGGATTGGTTTTGATATAAATAAATCCAATTATATACATATGTATTTATAAAAAAAATTATTAAAATAACCTCCCTGATTTTAATATGAAATAAATCTCATTAAATACATATGTATTCATCTTGGAAAAATAATTATTAAAGAATAACAATATTTTCCCACCCAATATGAAAACTCATGTCTTTAGCACCTATTTTCTTATCAGGGAAACATTCATATTACTATAAATACATAATTTAGTATCACATGTCTACAAAACATTGAAAATAATATAATCTAAATACCAAATTTAAAATGAAATTCATCAAAGAATACTATTAGCTAGAAAAAAAGAATAAGAGATGATTTATTCTATATTCGATGCATACTAATAGTGACCCCAAAATAGTATAATACATGGAATACATAATATCTATTACATATTATTAAATTGTGTAGATTTAGCGAGTTACTATTAAATTAACTTTCATTAATGACCAACAGGATTATTTAAACATTTCACACCATATAAAATTGAAATTAATTATACAGAAATTTTGATCGTTCAATCATTAAAATAAAGCTATTAAATGCATAATTTCATAACCCATTAATACATTAACAAAATAAAAAATTACTATAATAATTAATTACAAAACCACCAAATATATGTTACATAAAAAAACTTTATATTGAATTTATGGAGAATTATAAAGTAACTAAATTAAAAAAATACACATCAACTATGATCACATTTATTAGGAAATACTATAAAAAAGATAATATAAAGGAGACTTATATCAATGAATTAGGAAGAATTTTGACCTAATAAGATTTTTATTATTGGTTTATACCTAGTTAAAAAGGAAAATTATGCTCGGTGGAATATATGATGGATTTGGAACTCACTAATTTTATGTTGAAGAAGAACAGAATCAATAACTCAATGAGTGAGTGGTGATCACCAGGGAGAGAATAGGGGAGGCTATCACATGTGGTAGGTAGAAATTAGGGATCATGGGGGATGGGAGGACTCACACATCATATGATGAAATACTCTACCAATTTTTTATTAAAACCATTGGTATAACTTACCCAATACCAACGGTTTTGAAAAATTAGTGGAATAGGGTACTAGATTTCACTCTATACAAATGGTTAGTCTAAACTAGTGGTATAGAGACCGTTATACCAGTAGTTTTAAAAAACTGTTGTTATAGAGGTATGGGTATAACATGAAATTTAAGTAGTGAGAGTTTGATATTTAGAAGCAATTATAAATACAAATTTTTTAAAGTGAGTAACTATTTTTAATTTTATTTAGGACTCGTTTAGGGAGATCAAATTCTATAGGTATTGAAGCAACCAAACTCTGAAGAAGAGATTTCTCATTTAATATACATATTTAATATGAAGTATGTGTCAAATTAAAATGTTCAGTGTGACTCTAAACATGCATAGTGAAAATCTATGTGAACATTATAATCTTGTAATCTATTGTTTCTTAATGTGGATAATTCATGGTTAAGGAGACTAACCAATCATAGAAAGGATTATGTTTCCCGTGAAGGGGTTGAACCTTTTAAAAATCATCATGTTCATTGTATATTTATCTTTTGTATACATGAGTTAGGTTGAGACTTTATATTTGAGTGATTCAAACCTTAAAAAATTATAGATGTTGATTTAATTAAAATGAAATTATAAAAAATGATCTCCTCTGATATATCTTTCTCATTCTCTATGGAGTTATACATTCCACGACACTTCAAAAACAAACATTAATTGTCTAATAAATGTATAATAGATTATTAAAAATAAAAAATAAAAAAGGTAATGGATATGAATAAGGTTATAAAATAGGTTATTAAGATAGATATATTTATTGTATTGGATGTTAAATCTATTTCATGGAAATCAGAGAAAATGTAAGGTTTTCTCATCTAAACTTTCTTCTATTAAGATATACACCATATTCACCACTTGTTTCTCTTTTTTTGTGTATATACTACCTTAAATATTTCTTTTATCATAAATTTCATGAAATATAAGGTATTTACAAATCCATATCAAGTTATCTCTTTCAATAGGTTTTTATTTAAAGGTTACCAAAATCATAAGGGTTTCTTTCCAATCTCATTTTCAAATTGAGATTATAATGAATGCATTTCCATCTGAGGAAAAATTTTATGATATTTTCCTATATAACCCTAACCATTTTATTATTCTATAGTTATTATTTGGATTATACATTTCCTCTATCAATTTTATTTCTCTTGTTAAATAATTTTCTTAATGTGATAACTAACCCCACCTATTCTTTTTGGTCATGAATCTTCCTCCTCTATGTCTATATTCAGTGGATTATTTTATAGATGTACTTATCTAAGATTCAATAATTTATTAAGGTCATTTTAAAATACTTTTACTTTATTTATAAAAGTTTTAAAGTAATATTTTAATGTTTTCTTTATAGTTAATATTGAAAAAAGTATAAAAATAATCTCTTTTTAAAGTTTTCCATGTGAACGCATTCTTTTATGACCATTCTTCTTTATAAAGAATCCTTTTGATGTTTTAAAAGTGTTTTCCAAATAATTTTATCTCTTAATGGTTTTGAACAGAAAAATTAGTATTTCATCTTATTTTTCAAAGTTATTTATCCAATAATCTTAAAAAGTTGTTTTTATCTATGTTAAAATACTTTAATGTTATTTATGTTACATTAAGGATATTTTCTTATGTTGTCATACACATTGTTTATAGGGGTGAATTATGAAATGTTCTATTAATGTTTTCATGAAACATATAACTTTTTCATGAATTAATTATGATATGTTGAAAATTTAATGTTTTTCAGAATCTTGTGGAACACATATGTATGGTTTTCATCATGTGATGGGTGGGCCCATAATTATATTATCCTCAAATGCATTAGGTAAAGTAGGATATCTTCTAATATAAGTATGGGAGCTAGGTATGTGATTCTTGATACATTATATGATGGTAAGTAGGAATTTGATTCCTCCTCCACTATGTTATGAGAGGAAATAATGTAACACCTCGTACACTATGTAAATATTTCTATGGTAATGGTAGTTCTGCCTTCTTATTCTTTTCATCACACTTATGTTATTTTGGATTATGTCTTATGTTATGATCCTATCCTTGATTTATGTATTATTTTACATGTTTATTTTTGTATGATATCCTAATATTATGTTCTTATACTTTGAATATGTTCTTATACCCACATGCTTATCTTATGATCACTTATTATCTTCATTATTTACCCTTACTGAGCATATATTTTTACCCTTTACTTTGTTTCTTTCCCAAAGATATGAATAATATTATTATATATGATGTGGTTAAAGGATACCATGTAAAAATAATCTTATAGAATATTTAATATGTCGTAGAATAAGATTATTATGTAGTTAATCTCTTAAGGCACTAAACCTTTGTGTTTTAGGGTGTGATTAATTGTGATATGTATTGAATAATCATATGAAATGAATTATTTTAAATGTATGTTTAGATTGGGTCACAATAGTTGGTATTAGAGTAGGGTTTAGTTATTTTTGGGGATTAGTTTAGTTATTTTGAGGGGATTGTGACTAGAATCCATTTTTGAAAATCCTAAGAACAATCCAAAATATAAAAAAACATCCTAAAATTTGGATAAAGTATAGAGTGTGTGGTTCCCAAAAAAATAAAATCCCTATATAGATATAAAAAAGTAGATTCATGCTCTGGAAGGAATTCACCTTGTCATAATAACCTATAAAAAGTGTGGTTGGGTATTAACATTATCTTCACTCGGTGCACAACAAGTGGCCCTAACTTCAAAGCTTATCTAACAATCCCAAGGATATTATTTGGTAGATTCATTTGATCTCTATGAACCATTATTTAGTATTTTAATATATTGTTATGGATTTGATGTTGCATTAATTTGGACAAATATTTAATTTATGTTTGGAATGTATGTTGAATGGAATAAATGTCCTTGACATTTGAAAATAGATTTGGTGATAAAAAAATTTCGGATACTTTAGGAAAATACTGTTATCTTTTTTAGAGTATATATGGTTAAGATATATACTAATTGATATGTGATTTTCTGAATAAAGGGTAGGTTGAATTTTTAGAGTTTTTATTTCAATTATTTTTTGTTTTAGAATAAAGTGATAAATTTCATGATAATTTTGGGTCACTTGTTTTTGAGATTAATTAAAGAAGTATTATATAACTCAAATTAAATAAATAATAATTTTAAACCAAAATTACCATAGGTTGAATTAAAGGTCCCATGGGATAGTATGTTACAATTTTTATGTTTTTAACCCTTTATAATAATATTAGATTTGAAATATATTTATATATTAAAAATTCAATAATCCTTTGAAAATTATTAATTTTTGTTGTAATATATTGTTATTACCTCACAAATTTTCTTCAAAATATTCAAATTATTCCTTGGGATGGATAATAAAAGTTTACATAAGACCCAATTTTCTCTATTATAGGGTTTAATTACAATAATAATTTAAAAATATAGTTCAAGGTATTTAGAAATATTTTATAAAATTCCACATACATTCAAAACTTTTTATAAAATATCTCAATCCTCAAATATAATTTGATATCATGATGGATAAGAAAATAGCATAGATCAGGTTTTGAAAAACAAAAAAATCCATCTTATTCATTATAGAAAGTAATATATGTGACTTTGTCAAGATTTTATAGTGAATTAATTAGAAAAAGGGCCCATTTCCCTCTATTCAGGTGCAAATGAGATTGACCTTTGAGCAACATATGTCATTATATTGTTGTCTGAATGTTTTGAATAACATAAATCCAACCCTAATTAAAATAACTCAAGTCAACACATATCCTAAAGTTTTATGAAATATAAGTTCTAAATGAACTTTCAAAACTATATATTCCAAACACAGGGTTATTGAAAAATTTTAATCTCTATAAATATCCTTTTTAATCTAGATGTAATAGCTGTAAATGGATAAAGGAATCAGGGGAACTTGGAAAGGTTTTGAGGTATTATAATAATACATGGACTTAATTGGTGTATCATGAGGTATTAGACTTCATAATTATGATTGGAATGACCAGGGATCCATATTCCATAGGTATGTATAAAAATATTCCCCTCTCTATAGTGAAGAAAAGAAGATTTTGAGAACCCAGTTTATTTGAGGGTAAAATATAACACCCTGAGATTATATGATTTTTTTACCTTTTAATAAATAATTTATTAAGCAGATTTTATCACATGTAGCATTGAACTAAAAAAAATTACGATTCATTTTATTGAGATAAACATTAATACATTATGATAATATAATAATGATACAAAAAGCAAATATTTAATTAATATTTTTTATTATAAAAATATATATTTTTATGCATCATGTATTATTATTACTATATGTATTTATAAAATTAAAATAATTAATTTAATATAAAAGTAATAGTGAAGCTAAATTATTAGATTATAAATAATTAATTTTCATGGTATTTAGACAACAATATTCAATATCAATGTAATTTTTTTCAACAAAAAAAATAAAGTATTGAGTATTTTTAATTATTATTGACTAGAAAAATAATTTTAAGGATATTTATTGATAACATTTACATGAAAAATAAATTAACATCAATTTAATAGTAATTACTATGAGAGTAATAAGAATAAATTAATTTTATGCTTAAGAATTTCTTTTTCTAAAAATTTTCTTTTTATATGCTAGGAATATTTATTTTAATAAATTAAATATATTATGGTTAAATGATGATAATATATATTATTTATATGGTTAATATATTAACACAAATTTAATTATTAATTAAATGGAAATAAGAATAAAAATAGTTAATATTTGAAAAAAGGTTGTTTTCCTATAAAAATAGTTTTTTATATTTTATGTTTCTATTTAAAAGTTAAATTCCTAAATATTAGAATTTTAATTTTATAAAATGAAATTAATTTTTCGATTCATCTTGAAAATATTATATTAGGATGAATTCTTGATATTTTTTTGGAAAGACAGATTTTTTACAAGAATAGAACAAAATATCATTTTTACAAATATTATGCCTTTTATGAAATCATTAGGATGTAAGAATGACTTCAAATTTTATGAAATAATTTTAATAAAAAATATTTATTTAATAAGTAAAATTTTACATTTAAAAAATATTAATTAGAAACCTAGTTTTGACATTCTACAACCTATGTTATATTTTTTCCTAAAACTTTATTTATGCAATATACATTTATTATTTAAAAATTAAATTTTCAGTTATTATAAATTTAATATTATAAAATAATTTTTTTATTTCAAATTATAATATCTAAATTAGGTAAAAAATATAAATTCTTTAGTAATAAAAATAATTTTCTGAGGTTTTAGAATGAGTTGTCGTGGTACAAGTAAATTATTATAAAAAAGTTAAATTAATAGGAAAACCCATAAAATTACTCAAACCCTATCCCTTATTTATTCGTATAATATTTTTACTAACCAAAAATTACACAATTTCCATTATTATCCACTTTTTGAGCCACTTTCCTTGAATATTCCATCTCTTAATACAAAATGTCACTCCTCACACTTATAAAAGGATCCCATCACCACCCTACCTATTATCACACCTTAAGACTCTTGGTTTGACCATAATATACCAAATAAATTATAAACAAAAATTTCCATTTCATTTAGTTTTTTATCTCATCAAAATACCACCCTTAAAAGCCTTAATCCGATTTAAAAATTAGTTGTTCTAATGAGTAAGTGAAAAATTCACAATCCCTCCTTTTTAATTTATATTCATTTATTTATTCTTATACCTCATAAAAATATATTATAATCATTCTAAAATAATTAAATTAGTATAATATTTGTTTGGAAATATTATTATTTTAATTAATAATTATTTTTTACCCTCATCTTAACCATTTAAAAAATGAAAACATTACTCGTTCGTACGTGCAGACTGGTGCCTCTATGAGTGACATATTTTATTTTTCATCACTGCTTCACATTGTTAGTTGTAGTAATATATTTAATGAATAAATATTATATTTATGATATAATCAATACAATCTAAATATAAATCATTATTTATTTCTATTCTATTCTATTAATTGTAAAATGAAAATGTCGCTCGTGTGTATGTGGAGACTGTCACCTCTATGGGTAATGTGTTTAATTTTAATCACCACCTTTCATGGATGGTTCAAAAATATATTTGATGAATATATGTGATATTAATAATTAATATTTATCAATAATATATTTATAAAAATATGACACAAAAATTGATGACCATTAAGTAATCAGTTTACATTGATAAATTACATGAAACAAGCTCATCATGGATCTTAGTCTCTTAAATCATGCCCATGGTTTCCATAATATGAAAATGGGTATGCATAAACCATTAAAATAAAATGATTTAAATATCATTTATAATCTGTTAATGATGAAATTAAGATCAAATAATGGGTTTTTAAGTCTTAATTACAAAACATGTGGGAAACAATTTAAATTACTAAAATATAATGATAAAAATTGAAGTTTCTTTGGAGTTACTGGTGAAATGGTTGTTGGTTTGCATTGTATTTCAACAATATTGAAGAGTTAGTAAGATTTTTTTGATGATATTAATATTTTTTTTAATCTATTCCATGTGGATTGAAATGATTCTGAATCAATTATGTTTGTACCTTCATTATTCTAGAATTTTTCTTGAGTTTGGTCATGTGGTTGATTAGTTGGTCATGCAATTGATTAGTTGATCATGTGGTCAATAATTTATCTCATGTATTTGATAAGTTTTTTATGTGATCTATAATTTTTTAATGTATCCTATTATTTGGTTAGGTGGTTTATCATTTGGTCATACGGTTGATCAATTGGTCATGTGGAGGATCATATGGTCGTGTGGTTGATCAATTGTTTATGTAGTCAATCAATTGGTCATATGGTCAATCAATTTTTTATTCATACAGTAAGTAAAATTTTCATAAATTCAATTTACATGGTTGATATAGACTATGTGATATTTTTATATGATCAATCATCCTCATGGTCAGACACATACATAATTTTCAAGTGAGTCTGATGGGTATGAATATGAGTTTTTAGATTGCAGATATTCTAAATAAATCAAACATTATGATGCTCAAGCTGGTCTTTAAAGAGTAAAAAATAACATTTGAAGTGTGACTCAATCTATTTCATTATATACTTAAAAATTGGTCATTACTATTCATATCTTTTTTATTTTAAATTTTTTTTATCTAAAGATCAATTATTGATCTCAAAGTTGTGACTTCTGAATAAGATCTTCCAGATATTAAATTTAGAATATTTTTTTATTATTATTTAATGTTATAGATTTCAAATAATCACTTGAATATTTGGTATTTAGTGATTTTGTGTGTTATGAATGGATTTGTTTTTTAGATGCTATGTTATTTTCAAAAAATATTCTGTTGTTTAAATAGGTTGAATAGGATATAGCTCAATTTTTTTTTAGTAATAATCATGATAGGTATTCTTGGAATTCACTAATACACTATTTTTGAATTATTATAAATTTTAATTAAAGGTGTATAATATTCTAGAATTATTTTTTGTTGATCCACCTAGAAATAAGAATGGTGAAATTGATATTTTTCTATAAACATAAGTTATTAAAAGTGAATAATATTCTGATATAGTTGTGAATCTTTGAAAGACAAACCAAATTAGTAAATAAAGGAGGATCACGTAGTATGATTATGTTTAATAAGAATAAAGAATAATCAATTAGAAATTAAATTTATGGAATTAAAATAATTCCTATTTTTTGAGTTTTTGTAATATGATGAGTTTTTTAATTATGAAAGTGTGAGACCTTGTATATTTAAGCTATTGAGAAAATTAGTTTGAGTAAAAAGAGAATGTTTGAAGCTAAAGTTTTGAGATCAACTTCTATATTTTTTAGATCTCATGTATTTCATGAGATAATATAACACTAATATAAAATAAACTTATACCAATGGTTTTAAACCATTGGTATCTTTATGATAAACATTGGTATAGGTTATACCAATGGTTCTCAGAACAATTGGTAGAAAATATTTTGGTATACTGATGCCCTTATTTTTCATGATTTTTTTTTTTTGAATTTTAATGATTAATTTAAATTTTTTCAATTATTTTGATGAAGTAATTAGTATTTTATCAAATTTTGGTTAATTTAAATTTGAATGATAAATTTGGATTAGTAAGATTGAAATGGTTACATTTGGAAGTTTGGTTTTTCTTATGAAATTTTGGTTGAAATTTTTCTTTCCCTTATATATGGCCTAGGGCTTGCATAATGGTAAAAAACTTTATTTCTATATGTAGGAGGTTTTTAAGGCGATGTGTAAGGTTAACCCATAGTTTTTAATTTTTTTCAAGTATACCTCAGGTTCTGTGTAAAGGTAAGAGGTTTTTTTTCTTTATTAGTGTAAGGGTAAGTGCTGTATTTCATGCAATTCATAAGGGTGAATCCAAATTCTTAAAGGTTTCATAAAGGTAATAAATTAATTTTTCCAAGTTAGTCCTAGTTTTTCAAGAGAAATATAAAGGTAAACTTTTTTATAATGTTTAATTAAGCATAAATCCTCACTGTGTAAGGGTCATCATACCACCACTGTTATGCCGCAGGTTATCCATGGATCGCCACTCATGCCTAAAATTCACAGTGAGGCTGGTGATCTCTATGGATATCATTTGAGAGCACAAAATACCACTATGAGAACCATTTTAAGTAATAATGAATCCATTTTCAATAAGAAGGTCAAAATGGATAAGTTTTCATTATAAGAGGTTGTGGGTGTGTATGTGCATGAAAGCTTCTGATATGGGTTTCCTCTAATGCATGTCATCACTAGCTCTACTGCCTACTACCATTGCATGTGAATTATTACCACCAACTCCTACCATCACCCCCTAATATCACCATCATGATGATACTTATAGTTCCACCGTCACTATGTCATGATCCTACTACATTCAGCCTTCCCAAATATCCTATCATTTATATTCTATGGCTTCCATCATCTACTACCACCACATATCTCCATGATTCAGCCTTTCCTCCATGAAAAATGAACCAAAAGTATCTAACTATCCATCATATGTACTCCTATCTCTGTTAAAAATAATGTATTTCTACATAGATCGGATAATTAAGAGAGAATGGGCCTCAATTTTCACCAAACTCACTGGTTTTAGGGTTAAATACATTCACACATTGCATATTTGACATAACGCCTCAATGAAGTCCAATAGATGAGTACATGTTTGAACTAGAAGAAAAATATTTAGAGATTCAAGTGGAGTCATAGTGATTATAAGTTCTCAAATTTGATCAATAATAATATGGTTATGTTATGGTTGATTCAAAGAAAACAATAGCCTGTTTGATATTTCAAATGTATGTAAGATAAGTCTGAACTCGATAAATTGATTATGAAATCTCAAGACAATAAAAAATCTGTATATTTTGCATCAATAAATGAATAAAATACTAATAGATGTAGGTATTCATATGAAGAATATATTGGGACCTTGAGTTAGGAATTTCAAAAACCTGAGATGAACATGAAAATTATGCTTTGTAATGTATTAATAAATTTAATTTCATCTCCCAAGGAGTGCCCAATTTTCATGAGGGACATGTATGAACCTCCATGTCACATAAAAATTTATAATGAAGCAATTCATGTGAGAGAATCCCAAATTATTCACAAGTTAATTTTTAGAAGTGGATGTATTGAAATAATGAATAATTTCCATGACTCTGATTAAGAAACACATGTATAAGTCGTGCACACATTATTTTTGTGCCAATTTAAATTCTCATAGAAACTAACCTAGAATTATACAAAATATTAATATTTTTGTTGTGAGTTGGAAGGATTTGAATATATCCCAAAAT
This sequence comes from Viscum album, assembly GCA_963277665.1. Lineage (NCBI taxonomy): Eukaryota > Viridiplantae > Streptophyta > Magnoliopsida > Santalales > Viscaceae > Viscum > Viscum album. The sequence goes on from OY728159.1 coordinate 336,991,017, forward strand.
ATTTAGAATAGAAATATAGAAACTTTGACTAAATTTGAAGAAAGAACAGTTATTATATTTAAAGAAGAACATTAGGATCTAAGGGATAGAATAGGGAGACTTATATTTCCTATAAATACCAGATAAAAATATTATACATGGGAGAGACAACAAAAAAAGGATAATGAGAGAACTTAAAAATAGGCATAGGTAGAGAAGGCTTGGATAGAGAATCAACTTGTTGTTTCCCTATATTTTTAATCCTTCTACTCTATTTTTTTAATATTATTTATACCACTAATAACTCTGTTGTTTCAAATTTAATGGAGGGTTATAAACATTTAGTGAATAGGGAAGGGGATGTGGACCATTTTTTATGCTTGGGTCTATGAACTTGATTTGTTAACATTAATCTATTATCATTGTTAATGGTTTTCAATATTTGATTTTGGAATTTAAATGGAATATGATTTATTTTTTTATTAAATTTGATTATTAATTATTAACTTTATTAAGGAATGATTTTCTCCCCATGATTGTTTTTTGATCATATTTATTGATTGTTATATATATAAGTGGAGAGTTTTTAGTGATTATTAAACATGTGAGGAAGAGGCAGTGATAAAACTTGATTACTTGGGAATAACAATACCTAATTGGGTATAGATTAGATAATACAAGGGAGAATCATTGTTCATTTTACATAGAGTAAATAGAGTATTCCAAATTAAGAAAATTTATAGTATTATTCACATAATCATCAAACTTGATCAAGGATGTAAATGGGGAATCATTGTGGAACCTTTCATATCAATTATCTATGGAAATATATTTATATTGAAATTACTATAACATCATTAAAATGGTAATCCAATACTATAAGGATAAATTTTCTCTCATATTTGGTTTATTAAGTCATTTTTCATTTATCTCTAGAACTATAATCCATCATCTACTAATTTTGTTTTTACACTCATAGAACTAGATTAGATCACTACTTTCTAGAGACAACCTAGGTTACCACTAAAACTAAATATTCTATTAAATAAATAATATTTTTATATACCCCATGATAGGTGTGTTTCAAAACATGGTACCTTTTCTAGGGAGATAATTACAATATAACATCTAATTTTCATGACTAAGACCACTAACGAAGAATTATTTTCTTTTGATATTAAAATAGAAAATATATCGCTAACTAGACTTGGGAACCTTAATATATATAAATAATATTAATAAACTAATCTATAGGACTCGAGTGATACTTATAGTATCCACTATGAACCCTCAATAATGTTAATAAACCCATACCATGCTTTAATGGGCCTTTCCCCCCCCCACCCCCAATTTTCCAGTTAATAAAATCAATAAACTATGTTTTATTTCAAAAATGACTTTGAATTATGTGTTAATATGATTCCAGTACTACATAGATACCATGGTATTATGGGATAAGATCTATACTAGCATATTCAATAATTTATCTTTATGTGTTCAAGATTCAAACCAAAAAGATTAGATGAAGACCAAGTCAAGTGAAGTTAATTCATATTTTCACTTGAAGGAGTTGTTCAGGAGTTGTTGTATAGCCTACAACCCAGAGAGATAAATTATTAAAAAGACCTCCAGATTTATTTCACGAAAATATTCTTCCTAGCCTCATAAATCTCAGTGATAAGTAAGGATCTCTATGTTATCTAAAAACATTTGGAGAGACTCTCTATGAGTATTGGGAAAGATTAAAGAAGCATTGTGTAAGTTACCCTCATCAAATGATGGAGAATCATCAATTCCAAGTTTTCTTCTATAAATGACTATTGGAAAATGATATGAATATATTTTATGCATTATCCTGAGGGGATTTATTGATAAATCACTAATAGAATCTAGAAGTATTATAAAAAAGGTAGCACAAAATTCCTAGCAATTTGGAATAATAGGTTCTAGCATAAGAGGAATTTATGAGGTGAAAACATTTGATTCATTACCATTTCTTAAAGACACAATTAAATAATGGACAAGTTTAATGAGAAGAATATTGTGAAGAAATTTAGTGAACAAATTACCACATATCAGGAATGTGTTTTGTGTTATTCATCCTATAATTATACTCGCTAGTGTGTTGAAGTAAAAGGAATATAAAGTTGTGAAGAATCCTTTCAGCCAAGGTAATTCTAACAAATCAACCATAAAAGGATTAACCTCAAGAAAAATATAAATACATAAACCTAAAAAAATCGAGATATATCCTTTTTATCCAAACCAATACCCAAATCAGCCCCTATAGAAATAGAAATAACATTATCATTTTTATAAACAACCTAATTTTTAAAAAATAACCATATGTGAAGAACCCAACTAGTGCACCATCATTTAAGAATCAATATATATGGCCTAAGTTTGAGGGGATATAAGATAATATGGATAATATATAAAACTAATTTGTATGTCTTATGCACATGATGAACAAAAATCCAAAGAAACATCCATCCCAAATAGCTTTGAATCTAAAGGAGAGTGTAAGATTGATTATAACAAAGAGTGGAAGGGAGATTCAGTCACCTGAACCTAAGAAGTTTCAAACTAAACATAGTGAATGAAAGGATAAAATTTTTTAATAGAGACTTAAATACCAATCTATACAACCAAGAGAAAAAAATAAGAATAATTAAGAAGTGAGGATAAATTTTAGAAAATAATGACCTGAAACACTCTTTCAAAGGTGAAAAGGGGAGGAGAATGATATTCCATTTTCAATCACATATAGTTATAGTAAGTCAAAAAATATTTAAGAATAAAAAATTCAAATATATATTCTATAAACCTTTAAAAATATTGGAAACAACATCCCTCTCTTGGAATCCATCTGAAAAAATCCCAAGTATGCAATATTTCTCAAGGAGCTTTGCACCAAAAGTGGGAGGCTTAATGGGAATGAGATAAAATGCTTGGAGAAGAGTGTCTTAGATTTGATCACACCATAATTTCCTAAAAATTATCATGATATAGGTACATTTTATATTCCTTACACTGTAGGATATTTGAATTATTTTTATTATTTATATAATATTGGTTCATCCATGGATATCATGTCTCACTCATTATTTTAATCTTGGCAAATAAAATAATTGAATCCCACAAGAGTGTTGTCCCAATTGGTTAATATATCCCTTATTTTTATGTTGGTAGGCATGTATGATGTTCTAATATGATTTAAAGTAATAATATTTCAAACTAAATTCTATGTGCTTTCCTTGGAGGAAGACAAAGCATCGTTCCATTCACCCCTTATTCTGTGAAGTCTGTTCTTGAAGACAACCAATACAATCATTAATGTGCATGACGTTACCAATACTATGGAATTTGGAGACAACATGGTTCACTTTAAAATTCTTGAATCCATGAAATACCCTTCAATAAATCATTCACTCTTTATAATTTATCATGAATAAGGTACTAAACCTATTTTAGATTCATCTATGCTCCATTAATTCTTAGCCTTAGAATATCACATTCCCACTAAAAATACTATAGAACAAGTGTTTACCTAAAAATATATAAATTATGATTTCAGTTTGGAATAACTAATAACATATTATTTCTTTGATTATTTATTAAGTGATGAAAAATGTGATATGATTTATTATACCTAGGAGATTTAATATTTGGAATCATGGAACTTAAATTCAATCTCATCTCTTGAACAACCCATAAATCTAGAATCAGAACCTCTCTCATGTGATTTGAAATATGTATACCACTTGTAAAGAGATAAATTTACAGTAATAATTGAAAATAAAATTTATATAATCCAATAATTACCTTTATTGGACATCTAAAAATAAATATTTGAGCTATAGGGTGGAGTTTAGGAGACATACCTAGAATTAACACCAAAATCTACTCAAACCAAATCTTGTTAAAGGATTTCATAACTATTAAAAATCCCTAGAGAAGGATAAACCCCAAAATCATAGAGGTAGTAAAGAATAATATATATAATATTTTAGCATATGATATCATATACCCAATTTCTGATTCATAATGGGTCATCCTTGTCTATGTAATTTGTAAGAAAACTAGTTTGACCGATGTAAATAATGAGCATAAAGAATTGATTACCTTGAGAGTTAAAAATATTTGGAGAGTTTGTATTTATTATAAGAATCTAAACCAAGTCACTATAAAATACCAATTTACCATTCTATTATTTGACCAAATTATAGAGAGTCTAACAAGAATAACACATTATTGTTTTTTAGATGGATTTTTATGATATTTTTTGGTACCCATTGCTCTAGAAGTCCAAGAAAAGAAAACCTTCACATTTCATTATGGAACATTTTCCTAAAAAAGGATGCCTTTTGGGTTTTTTAATAACCCAGGAACATTTCAAATGTGCATGGTATGTATATTTTCAGATCAAATTGAGGATTTCTTGGAGGTATTTCTCAATGACTATAGTATTTTTTGTAAAATCTTTTATAGTTTCCTGGGAAATTTGGAAATAATATTGTAAATGGGCATTAAAAAGAATCTTTTTTTGGATTTTAAAAAGTTTCACTTCATATCTGAAAAATGGATACTATTAGGACATATCATTTCATAAAAAGTCATTTAAGGTAGATAAATCTAAAGTTAACGTGATAAATTATTTTCCCTGCCCAACTTGGGTGAAATATATTAGATAATTCTTAGGATATATGGGATTCTATATAATATTTATCAAGTTTTTTACAAATATTTATCTTTATCATTACATATTACATCAAAAATAAGATGAATTTTATTTTAAAGATGAATATAGAGAATATTTTTATGAGCTTAGGTAAAGGATAATTACCCCACTGATAATACAACCACCAAATTTAGAAAACCCATTTGAGCTACTTTTCGATGCATAGAACCAAGTTTTGGGAAAATTCCTCTCTAAAATAATTGAAGGGAAACCAAAATTGATAGATTATTCTTGGAGGATGTTGGATGCTACTCATTCTAATCACACCACCACTGAAGATTAGTTACTTACTATTGATTTTTCATTAGATATATTCATACCATGCTTTCTTGGAACAAAAGTAGTTGTCTTTTATAATCATGTGTCCCTTAGGTAATTGAAAAAGATGGTTGATACCAAGACAAGGTTTGTTTGATGGATGATAGTTTTTAAAAATTATATCGTGTAGATAAAAGATAATAAGGGAACTAAAAATCAATTGACTGTTTACCTATGTAGACTACACACCACTACTTAAGCATAAATTCTATATTATAACCCACTAAATGATCATATACTCAAAGAATAAATCAACATTATGGAAGGTAAAGTACCATGGTATGATGAAATAGTGAATTATTTTGTCACATATTTGGTAAATTCTCATCCTGACTCTCATAAAAATCATAAACTCAAGTCTGAATCAATATTTTATTTATTATAGGATCCATTTATTTGGAAAAGTTACATTGAAAATTCATAAGAATAGGATTACTGGTAAGTGAAATTGAGTCATTTTTTGAATTTTTACACACATTTTCTTATAGAGTCCACTTTTTACCTCAAATAAAGTAATTAAATGTTTTGTAACCTATAATATATTGGCCTAATTTGTTTAGAGATACACATTAATATTGTAAGAAATTTGAAAAATGTCTATTTTCTAGAAATATTTCAAGACGATAAGAGATTAATCAAAATCATATTATTTTTTGTGAAATATTTTATGTATAAGAATTGATTTTATGCGACCTTTTCCCATATATTTTGGGAATTACTACATTCTTCTTACAGTCATTTATGTTTCGAAATGGGTGGAATCCAAGGTCGAGAAAATCATGGTGCCAATTTTGTGCGTGATTTTTTTTGGTCTAATATTTTTTATAGGTTCGGAGTACCAAGATATATCATTAGTGAATAAGGGACCCACTTTTTAAATAAAATAATGGATGATATGATTAAAAACTATGGGTTAAATCACAATAAATCTACACCCTACCATCCATAAAATGGAAAAGTTGAAGTGTATAACCGAAAGATTAAAGGTATTTTAGATAAAATTGTTAAACCAACCAAAAAGTACTTGAAAAAAATGATTTAAGATCCATTATGGGTATATTGGATATCCTATAATATATAAATAGGTATGAGACCCTACTGGCTGATTTATGGAAAAACATTCCCCTACGGGTGGAGTTTCAACACTAAGATTATATGGCTATTAAAAAGATGAATTTGAACATGGATAGTGATGGAAAAGAGAGGAAAATAAGTTATAAGATATAGAAGAAATTTTAAGGGATGATTTTAGAAATTCTAAAATTTACAAAGATGGAACTCGGCTGGCTCATGAAAAGTTGATCCAACCAAAAATCATCCAACCTAGAGACCAAGTGATGCTCTAAAATTCTAGAATGGAACTAATTCCAGATAAAATTCATTCTAGGTGGGAAGGACCATTTATATAAAATCATGTATATCCTTTTGGTGTTGTGTAGATTAATAAATAAGGTGAATGGAAACATTTTACTATCAATGGGAAAAAGTTGAAAAAGTTCTATGTAAATCTACCGTAAGAACCAGTCGAGGAGCTCACACTTATCCAACCTTCCTATTAATCATTACTCATGGGGTTAGGTTGATCCAATGATGTTGACCAAAGATTATCCTATAATTAAACCTAAGTTTTAATATTTTATTAGGATTTAGGAGTTTAGGATATAGTCACATTTCTCCTTTACCCCTTTGAACTTCAAGGAAATGGTTCTTACACTTTAATGAGCTACTTTATTTTTGAAGGGCCATATTAAAAGGAAGTTACTAGGAAATATAGAAGCTTTAAAAATAGTAGGATAAGTGATAAAGAGCTTCATGGGAAAATATATTTCACTTTTAAGTTTATGTTTTAACTCCCTAAAAATCTATTTTTAGTTTTAAACTGGAAATTGCATGCCCACACTTAGGATTTTTTATTACTTGACTTATCTAGGATACATTCCTTTCTTAGGAATCCCATGATTCTATGTTTTATATTTCTAATATAATTATATTTAATGAGTAAATTTTTTAAATGGGTTACTTAAGGAAAGAATATATGTCAGTTTAATGAATCATGATTTAAGGGAATTGGTTGATTCATGTAAATAAAATTTCTCTACCATTTCTCATACTTTTAATTTATAAAATTCATGTGGATTGGTTTTTTATTATTACTACATTCCCTGAGTGATTTTACAATTTTTTCTTTCCATTCCCAAGAGTATTTCTATACCTAATACTTCCCATTATATCTTGATCCTATTTTGAGAGAACTTGGGCTTTCCACCTACTAGAACTTTCATCATAACTTTTCAAGGCTGTGATTTTACAAAGTCACATTTAATATGATTGAGTCATTTTTATTTATTTATCATCTATCCTTGAGACACATTTTACATTAATCTTTTTTATCCCATATATGAAATGAATGAACTTTTTAGGAATGAGACACATTACAAGCCAATTATATCCATACCTACCCTCCTATTGGTGTTTTTCATGATATTTTAAAATTGATGTGTGGGGGTAAGGGAATTCATGGTAGAATGGATTCACTACATTGAAAGGAATAAGTGTGGTTGATATATTTGGGTATTATGGAAGGTTCATGATATCATTTATTATAATTTTCCTTCTAACCCTCTTGAAAAAATTGAAAAAAGGAAAATAATAAAATAGTGTGTTATGATTTGGGAGCACAAAAAAACACTATTATCGTACCAATATTTTTTATCATGTGGGGATAGTTTATAGATGTGAGATTAATTCCAAGAATAAATTTTGAAAAGGTAAAAAATATGAAAAATTAGTTTAAAAAGGGAGCAAAAATGAATGATATAGAGAAAATTAAAGAGTTTTTTCATCATTCATTAAGCTTTCATTGTTCGTGGAATTTAGTTTAATCCTGGGAAGAGGATTTTATTACTTGAGAATGGATAATTTAATTGAATCTTTTAATTTTGAACAACATTATTTATGCTTAATAGTGTTAACCTTCCTTTGAGATTTAATTTTCACATCAAACCAACCAACCCAAATCCTTAGAGTTATCAGAACCTTAATTGAAAAGTTATTATGATTTCATGTGATTTCTATCTCAATGGGATGGAGAAGGTAGGTCCTTTGCATGACTATAGAAAAGGATTATACATTATGTTTCTTAGTTCCTTGAAACATGTGTTCTAGTTTTTAGAATCACTATTTCCAGGATGTTTCCATTGGATTTATTTATGGAACTGGAAACTCACAATAGTTCTTTATCCAAAGGGGGCCTGCTTTCCAAAGGCAGACATTCATTAAGTTTGAACTTTAAGATACTTAAGAACATGCATCAGTCAAGAGGATGAGAGTTCAGACTCATCACACCCTTTTGGGGGGTAATTATTGTCTACTCCGGGACTCTCTTTGAAATTTTGATATATTTTCATGAATCATTATTAATTCACCAAGTATATTATAGGTATAACTTGGAAAGAAACCTCGGGACAAGGGGCTAGAAAAGGTTAGGGAATATGGGGTAGGAGAGACTATATCTCTGAAGGGAATTTTGTGGTGCATCTCTTGCAAACTTTATGTAAATGAAGACATAAGTCCACACACGCAACACCATGCAACCCTATAAGGGTTGAGTGCCTAAAAGGATGAAAATAAGTGATAATTAGTAAAATTTGAGCTGGACCCAAAGATTATATGTCTGAGCGTTCCTATGTATCCCATGATCATGGGAATCAAGCTAGACGTAGTTCTAAAAGATGACGTATACGGAGATCTTAGTTTAAGGTCTTAGATCTCAGACCATGAAGAAGAATAACTATTCCAAGTGAGCACATACCTCAATCTGGTCCCTAATCCCACGTGAGTCAAACTCGATGTGGGAAACAAGGGCGGAATAGGTCTTTACAACACATGGAATACACATAAATGGGAAGTCGGTGTGGAGCCCAGAATGATGCCTTACCGCGGCTTTGTCCTCCTAACGTGAAAATGTGCACTTAGGGATAGCACCAAGAGTTCTGAAATTCCATTTGGACATGATGGGGTGGAAATGATGTGAATCATGTAATTGGAATTTAAGGATTGATGGGGTTTCCATGACTATGGAGGAGAACTATTGACTGTGTTTGAAACACAACATCCATATCGTGTGACCTGAACTGGGAACAACAAATGAGCATCAACTGCTGACCATATTCTCAATGTGGGACTTAAATCAATTTTTTGTTCAAAACCCTTTAGGACATTGGCCTATAATGGTAAGAGATCCATTGGGTTGATCATCCATTCCATTTGGGGGTCCCTTTAGATGTGAAAGATAATGAAAGCTCAAATAAAGGGGAACACGAAGCCTGAAAAATGGGTAAAATCATGTCCAAGTAGAATCTGACACTCCAGGATCTGAACCAGAGTACTCCTAGGAACATTGGTGAATCACCGAAGAGGGTCTAGGGGCCCAATTTAATAGTATAATTCTCAAAAAGATGAGTGTATGGCAAGGTATCGACGGATGCTCAGAAGAGAGAGGTATGTGGCGTGATTGTTACAAACCCGGCATGAATGGGGACACAAGCTCATTCCACACTGTGTACCCCTACCTTGGAAGGAATCAGGACAAGAGGCTATAATGATAGGTAGGTTTCTAAGAAATGGGTCTGGACCCGAAGACTAGACATTCGGGCGGTCCTACATATCCCATAAGTATGGAAATCAAGCCACACATAGTTCTATAGAAGGATGTTGTGCAGTTTAGTGTTAGGCAGCAAGGACGATGGTGCTCTTAGTTTAAGATCGTAGGGATCAGACCATATGCCTAGTTTAATGTCATATGCGTGGGACAACTGAGTGGAGAGGGAAAATCATCATGCTTGTGGAAGACCATGAAATTGAAACAACGATAGAGGATAATTGTTGACCATGTTCGCAACACGGTATCCGTATTTGTGTGACCGTAGGTCGGGGGGAAACAATTGAGCAACTAATGTTGACCATATTCGCAACACGGGACATTTATCAATTGTTTGTTTTAAATCCTCGAGGATGTTGGCCTATAATTGTAGGAGATCCCTTGGGCTGAGCTTTCATGCTCTCGGAAAGGATGATAAATGAATGAGGTATGTCTGAAATGGGGTACGTGTGGAATGGAAAAATATCCTAATGTGAATAAGGATGTGAGTCCATACCACACCGCACAATCCTATATGAGAACTTGGGCTAGGGGGCGAAAGAGTCGAGGGACCTGAGGCTGGGTATCCCAGCCAACTGTAACCATATGACCTCTCATGTGGGTATTTCCTTACCTCAACTCTTAATCCCACATAAGAAATTTCCAGTGCAGGAAGCATGGTGTAGGGCTAGGCTCTCCCCATCATATAATGGTCTGACAACTGGAATCACACTCCTGCCCGAGGTAGACTGAAGCTTGAAGAGACAGTGAGTCAAAATGAACCACTACAGTCAATTTTTTCGAGACATATGGGAGTGGTTTTAGGGCATATGAGGGTGGTGAAAATGAAAAAGGATAATTGTTGAACATATTCGAAACACAGTAGCTATATCGTGTGACCTGAAATGGGAACAACAAATGAGAATCAACCGTTGACCATATTCACAACGTGGGACTTGTATCAATTTTTCATTCGAGGTCCTTGAGGGTGTTGGCCTGAAATGATAGGAGAGTCCTTAGGATAAGTATCCATACCATTCGGGGTCCATTTCGGATGTGAAAGATAATGGAAACCCAAATGATGGAGTGTGTGGAGCATAAATTTTCCTGTGAAACTTAAAGTCAAGAAGGACAGTAGAAGAGATGGGGATCTTAAAGGAGGAGGGATTCATGGTACAATCATGATGAAATCAACGTGAATGAGAGAAAAATCATGAACCACGCCATGTGTTTTGACCCAATGGGAGATCCCAAAGTTTTAGGTTGGTCCTATAAATGAAATATCAAGGCATTTCTATGTATCCCATAAGGATGGGAATCAAGCCATATGTAGTTCTGAAGGCCATGCAGTTTAGCGTCGTGCGGTGAGGACGTGGGATGAGAGAAGAACGAGGGAGGGAACATAATGCAATCATCGTAATCCTGACATGAGTATGGAAAAAGAATCCTACATGACACCATGTGGGATCCTCCAAAAGAACTATACCCAGGGTGATATCCAAAGAGGAAACTGGGGCTGGACTCAAGACAAAGCATTCGAGTGTTCCTATGTATCCCATGAAGATGGGAATCAAGTTGTACGTAGTTCTTGCAGTTTAACGTCTTGCAGGATGACAAATAGTTTAATGTCATGTGGGATGGTATACAGTTTAACATCATGCGGCATGACATACAGTTTAGTGTCATACGAGACATTTTATATTTTATGGTCATGTAGGACCCTAATACAGTTTAGGGTCATGCAGGACTGTACAGTTTAAGTTCATGTGGGACCAGGAGACTCAAAAAAATTATTGCTTGAGGAACATGGAATTGGTGGGAGGAGTTATACTCTCATCATCCATGGTAACCAGGGAGTATGCACCATTGGAGTAAACCTTGTGAACAAGGTAAGGTCCTTACCATTTTGGCTCCAACTTTGGTGGTTTTCTGCCATGTATCATTGGTGTTCTTAGGTCCAACACCAAGTCGACTTACAAGAAGGATCAGAGGTGAACTTTCTTGTTGAAAGATCTAGATATCTTGTTCAGATGCCTTTCCAGATTGTGCAGGGCACGAAGCCTATTCTCGTCGAGCACTTCCAACTTATCCAGATGGATTTCAGATACTTTATCTAGCACATCCTGATCATAGATAGCTGTGCACAATGAGGGAAACTGAATCTTGATAGGCAAGACAACATCTGTTCCGTACACCAGGAATATGGGGTCACCTGGGTGGAATTAAGAGTCATCATCCTATAATCCCAGATGGTGTTGGGGAGCTTTTCTGGCCAACTCTTCTTGTTCTGACCAACCATTTTATGCAGAATGTTAGAGAGGGTTTTGTTGAACGCCTCGATCTATCCATTTTCTTATGCATGATAACATGAGGTATGGTTAGAACAGATGTTGTACTTAGCATACAGTTTCTTTAGCTCAGCTACCTAGATGTTCGTGTCGTTATCGGTGAGGACAGCGTGAGGGACTCCAAATCAGTAGATGATGTTGGAGCTCACAAATTCAACGATGGAATGGGACTTGACCTCCTTGAGCGAAACTGACTCTGCCCCCTTGGAGAAGAAATCCATATCGGTCAGGATAAACCTGCACTGGCAGGCTGTCACTAGTGGATATGGTCCCATGACATCGAGTCCCCATACCGAAAATAGACAAGAATAATTGGTAGTGTGGAGAGGCTCTGGCAGTCGATGTATAAAGTTGGCATGATTTTGGCACGGATGGAACTTTTTGGTGAACTCGATGAATTCATGGATCATGGAGGGAAAAAATACCCCAGTCTCTGGATCTGATGAGATAGTTTTGTCCTAGTCTGATGAGCCCCATAGGGACCAGCATGAACCTCCTGCGTGACTTGGGAAATCTAGAATCCTTGAATGCAATAGAGGAGAACCCCATCAAACTCACACTTTTAGAGGATCTACTCACGAACAGGACCATCATGGAGGGTAAACTATAAAGTGTGGCATCAAATTCACTCACGCTCGGCCCGATCTTCCAGGAGATTACCGTTTTGGAGGTACTCAACAAAGGAGGTTCTCCAGTCAAGAGTCACTTCAATCACTACATCCAGGGGACCTGGGGGCCTGATGTAGAGGCATCGGAGGTAAGGTGTCTTACCTGAGGGCTGTCATCATTATCTGGAGCGACGGGAGAAATTACTCTCTGGTGTTCCATGTGGATAAGCATATAATCATGTTCGGTCTCTACAAGTGATGCAGCCAGGCTAGCTAGGGCATCATCCCAACTATTTTGAGATCCAGGGACATGAGTATCTTCTGGTCGTGATGGGAACTGGGCCATTAGATGGAGAGTGTGCCCCAATAGTGGTATGAGCTATGACTTCCTGATGACATAGTCACCCTAGATCTTCTTGATGACTATTTTGGAGTCCCCTTTCACATGCAAGTGGGGAACTTCAATCTTGAGGGCCAGCTCGAGGCCAGTGATGAGAGCCTGGTATTCCGCTTCATTGTTGGTGCAGCCTTCTGACAATAGGAATGAATACAGTAGAACGACTTGTGTTGGGTTAATAAAGACAATACTCAGGCCTACTCTGTTGAGTCTGGGGTCATTGAGACTTCTGTCAGTGAGTCTCTAGGAAGCACCATCTAAGTGCATTTTCCAACATGAGATGGCTTGGTCTACTAGTAAGATTGCCTCATCAAGAAATTAAAGATCCAGGGACCAGTCCGCAGGAGTCGAATGGGCAGTAAGGAAGTCTACCAATGCTTTCCCCTTAATATCCTTCTGAGGGACAAACCTGATGTCGAACTACTGAAGGATTACCTCCCACCGAGATAGATGTCATGTCAACATGGGGAATTTCAAGAGGTACTTTAGCGGATCTACCCAAGACACTAGCTATACCTCATGATGCTGGATTTAATGCCACAATTTCTATACTATGAATACTAGTTCAAGTAAACTCTTCTCGATAGGGGAGTATCTAGTCTTCTTATCAAGGAGAATGCGACTGAGATACTAGAGATTGTTCTTTCTCCTCTCATTGTTCTTCTGGGTGAGAAGGGCACGAGAGATCGTTCCAAGGTGGTAACGTAAAGAACCATCGGCTTTCTAGAGATGGGTGGCATTAAGACTGGAGGTTGGAGTAGGTACTTATTGATTTCCTCAAAATTAGTCTGACATTCTCTATCCCACTCGTAGACAGTGCCATTCTTCATGAGTCGATAAAAGTGATTACATTTTCCTGCCAGATTTTCGATGAATCGGTGTATGTCGGCCAAGTGTACTTGGAAACCTCGAAGCTCCCGGATATTTCTTGGGGAAGACATCTAACTAATGTCCTTGATCTTCTCCAGGTTGATCTCGATGCCCCTGTATCTGACAATGAAGCCGAGAAACTTTCTAGAGGTGACCCCGATGGAGCACTTCAATGGATTCATCTTTATGTGGCAGGGACAGAGGAAGTGGAACACTTTCTCAAGGTCTTTGATATGGTCCTGATGCTGGAGATATTTGACCACCAGATCATCCATGTAATATTCCAACAACATTCCTAGGATTGGCTTAAATATGTGATTCATAGCCCGTTGATAGTTGGCACCTACATTCTTTAAACCGAAAGGAATGACTTGGTAACAGAAAGTACCTTGTAGTGCCTTGAAGGATGTAGACTTTTCATCCTCGGGATACATTCAGATCTGGTTATACCCAGAATACCCATCCATGAAAGACAGAGCCTATAACCCAACTGTAGCATCAATCAACAATTCCTTCACATGGAGGGGAAAGTCATCCTTCGAACAGTGGAAATTGAGATCCTGGAAGTCGATGCAGACTTCGATCTGTCCATTATTTTTCCTGACTGGAACAATTTTGGCCATCCATTTGGGGTACTAGACCTCCTTAATGAAATTTTCTCAGAGAATCTTATCAACTTTTTCCTCAACCATGGCACTGTGAGAAAGGTGCATCTTTTTGGGAGGCTTCTTGAACCCGCGATGGTTTGTCGGGAAAACGAGGTAGTGGATGGATACCTGAGGATATAGTCCTGGAATCTCATCATAACTATAAGAGAATACATCGCGGTGTTGTTTAAGAAGTCTATGTACCGTTGTTTCTCCTCTAGGGGCATGGCAGCACTAATCAATGTGGGTTTCGGGTCTGCCTCACTATCAAGGTCCACCTGTACCAATTCATCGACCATGGCAGAGACGCCCTCCTCAAAGGTGGGGGGATCATCCTCTAAATACTCTTCTTCACTTATAGAGGAGGGATCCTCAGTGGGAGGATTTTCCTCTGAGTCGATAGATCCCAATGGGAGGCTGGTACCAACCTGAGCGGCAGTAGACACCGCATCGGGGAACTCTTGTGCTGCCGAAACCATAATGATGAAGGATGTTGATCTGATCCCATATGGTCTTCAGCCCAAGGGTCCACGCTTGATGATATAGAAGCAATAGTGGTTCATTGGATTGATATGGTTAATTCCAACCCAACGAAACATGCAAGTGTGACATATTTTCATTTCCATGGCGTGGATATCCCGATACCTTATGGGAGTAGGAGGATCTGGGATCACTTGAGCCAGATTTTTGTAGGAGTATGAGGTGATCTTCTAGTGTCACTTAGATTTTGAATGTCCCCCCCCCCCTCATTCTAGAAACAACTAATCATTGTCCCATGTCCAGAGTTTTAGCCTCTAACCAGTGTATCTAAAATATTTAGGCGTCATCTAGATCTTTCCACAGGTCGGTCGCGGTCATGGCATGCTCAACCTCATTATCCTAAATCTGCTTCTCTTTGCTCTTATAATAGTCAGCATCTAGATAGCGAGCTTCACAAGAGGCAAATAGAGACGTGTCACCTTGAAGCACGCCCAATCGAACATTAAGGGAGTACTTGAGGCACTGGTGATACGATGAGGGAATTGTTGCATGCAGGTAAAGCTATGGCCTGCCCATCAACGCATTGTAAGCGGTGTCGTGGGAGACAACCATAAACTCAGTGTTGGAAACTAGGCCACCAAAATGGGTCTTTAAGCAGATCTTGTTGACCAGCATCTGTTCTCTATTGTCATAACCTTGGATTCTTAGGTCAGAGGGACTCAGATCATTCTCAGACAACCCCAGTTTCTATAGTGTCCGAGTCTGGATTAGGTTGATCCTAGAGCCTGTGTCTACAAGATAGAGACAAACCTCCACGCCTTTAAACTGGATGGTGATGTGCAGTGGGAGAATGTTCCCTTGCATGGGAGAGCCTTCATCTTCTCCATAAAATGAGAGGATGGCCTGGCATTCAGCATGATCAACCACATCAGCATGGAAGGCTTCTGCGGCTTCTACCACCATCTCAAACTGGAGGGGGAATCTTAAAGCCTCAGCGAGGGCCTCATGCCTATCAATTACAGATGAAGGGACTCAAGTATAGATATCTTTTCTGGAATTATAACAAGATTATTGAGGAAATCATACTTCCATTCTAGGCACGAACTTCTACTTACTGGAGGTCGCTCAATGACAGGATGTATGGTGGGCCATAACGACTGAACTGGTGGCTGACTGGTGCTAGGAATATCTTGTTGCTCACTAGTCAAGGCCTACGGAGTAAATATTAGACGAGGGATCAATGACTGATACTGGTCCATAGAAATGTGAGGATGATCATGATGTGTTCAAGGTGGCTCCGCCTGATCCAACAACATGAACGGTAGCGAAGACGGACCTAATGAAACCAGATGAGAAGGTTGCGCATACTGAGCTCTGCGTTGGGCCTACTGTCTAGTTTCGGCAGCATGAAGAGCCTGGCTGGAAGCACTAACTGAGGCACTCCGATGAACCATATTGTCATGGCTCTATCGATGTTGGTAATGTATGGGGACATTGGGAGGATCCTCCTGGCGCTCTTCATCATAACGAATCATATAGGGATTTACCAGCTCTACGGTATTAACTAAGGCGCACCCTTGACTGTCACTCAAAGATTTATCCACTATTGGATGGATTCTGGGAGGAATCTCCATCTCCGGGGGCATGAAGTCTGATGTTATTAATATTTTCATGACTTATTATATACTTCCTTTACTGATTTTATATGAAATATGCATAATTTGTGTTAAATATTAATGTTATAATACTAAGTATAATTTTTGAGAACTTTTAGAAGAAGTCCAATTGAGTCAGTTTACTATTTTATTTATAACTATCACCCTACTAATCCAAATTGTGTGGTTCTTTTTTTAGGATTCCTAATTCAATTTACAACATTTCATTAGAAGGGATCATGGGCTAATTATTTTATTTGAAGTCTCATATGGACCACATAAGAAGGCCCACAGAATCTGTAAGGAAACTAAACCGTCCATGAAGATTGAATTATTGGGATGCATCTAGAAGTTAAAATTATTTTCTTCTCCTCAAAGGTTCGGGGGACAATTTAAGGAGTCTTGGATAAAAATTTCAAGTCCAAAATCCAAATACAAGGGGCCCAACTGATTCATTTAAACTCATCCCACCATTCTGGATGGGAATTAAAATCAGTATAGTATTCATGACATGTCTCCTGATCTAGTAATGAAATCAAGATGAGATTTTTCAGTGTGAAATATGAGATATAGAAGGCCTACTTTTTTGAAGAAATAATTCGGATTTGAAGGCATCTTCCTATTCCAAAATCCATTCACATTTTGGCCATCGAAAAAGCAAGGATTGAAATTGAAAGTTTAACTTTGTTTAATCAACCGGACATAACGTTGGCTCCATAGGTCCAAATGAATCCAACTTTTTAGAGAAGTCGTCCAACATTATTATATACAACTTTGAAGCAGGCTCAAGATTCGGCTGTCTGAATGTCCAAATTGTCGAAGAAATTGGAGGGACATATTTGGAATGCCAACAGTCCACTTCCTTGAGCTATAAATACATCCCCCTCCTCTCCTTCAAAGGAGTTTCCATTTAATAATAGAGGATATCATATTGGCATGAAAAAATCCTTTAAAAGGTCTTTGGAGGACCTAACATACTCAAGTTTTTACTTGATATACCTTTACTCCTCTCTTTGTATTCATTTACTTTTGTGTTCTTTATTTTTTGTAATCTTGTAAGTCTCTTTCTTTGTAATTTTGTTTTAATGAATGTTTCTTCTTCAATATCTATTATTCTCATCCAAATTATGTAGTTTCATATTAATGTTCTTAAAATAGTTTAAACACAGTTGAATCCCCTTCCCTTATTTTTCTTTCTCATTCAATCTAAAGTTGGTATTTAATTCCCTTCATCATTTTTGTGTGTCTTCGACGCACCACTCTTTTCTTATCACTTTATTTTTCTTTTATTCTTACTTTATAATCATAATAATTATAACCAGATTACTAATCATTTAAATGGATGAGTAAATCTACCATTGGGGTGAGTTATAATTTGGTGATATTAAGTGATTGAGAGCCTTTGCTCGATGAGTATTCTTTGAGTTAATATTGTGTATGTTGAACTTTATATATCATGGATTAATGACATGTCTTGTTTAATATGTAGATTCCATGGATTATTGGAACCACAAATACACTACCATAAACAAGTAATGGTAATTATTATAACCCTATGTTAAGTTATGACTTGGATTAAAGCTTTAACACTTGGGAATTCTGATCAAAATCATCTTGTGATGTGGGTATTAATTTAATTCAATATAAAGCAAAGCTCAAGGATATTATAAGATTAAATACACAATAATGAACTCACCCCAATATTTATCAATTTTTTAAACCAAACATAATCCATAAATTATTTCATAATCTCTATAAACAAACCCCCTAATCAGAATACAATCAACTAAAAAATAAATGACTATTAAAAAGTATCATCGCCGAGGATTCGACCCGAGTGCTGCTATACACATTAGCAGATTATCGGAACTTTGACTGGTCGATAGGAGACAATCGGTTGCATACTTTCAAATGGCGTTGTTTCCAGGTATGGTGCAATTAATTATTTTTTAGTTTCTACTTATTGTAAAAAAACAAAAAAAAAATTTAAAAAAAATTTAAAAAAAACACAAAGCAAAACCCACCTTCCTCATAAAATTCATAAACAAAAAATGCAAAAAGAAAAAAACCATCTTATTCATTCTTCCTACATCACTTCGAATGCCCTGTATCCTCCCAAACAATCCCTCAGATTTTTTTGACCCTAAAATCGAGTGAACACTTCACCAACTTAAGATGAACATAAGAGATAATAAAATAATTCAAGAACCAGTCCTTGTCCAACCAATTGAATTAGATATGGCCAATCTCGGGGAACAAACATTTAAATAACTCACTACCCCTGATATGAATTACCAACCTCTTGGTATTCAATATCAAAACATAGAGGCTGACTTCGAACTCAAATCGGGTTTGATTCATCTTCTTTCTCATTTCCACAGGCTAGCTGGTGAGGATCCACATCTTCATCTTAAAGAGTTCAAAGTGGTGTGTTCTACCATGAATCCTTAAGGGGTTTCTGATGAAAAAATCAAACTCTGAGTATTCCCCTTCTCCCTAGATGACACTACCAAGTAATGGATTTACTACCTCCCTCCTGTTTCCATAACCACATGTAATGACATGAAGCAACTCTTCTTAGATAAATTCTTTCCTGCTTCTTGTACTGCTTCTATCCTAAAGGAAATAAGTGATATTCGTCAATTACCAAGTGAATCACTCCATGAGTACTGGGAGAGGTTCAAAAAGCTTGTTGCAACCTTCCCACACCACCAAATCCCTGAATAACTCTTGATCCAATACTTTTATGAGGGGTTATTGGAAATGGAGAGAACCCTCATTGATGCTGCAAGTGGAGGTGCTCTTGTAGATAAAACTCCCACAGCTACAAGAGATATTATAAGCAACATGGCTACAAACACACAACAATTACATACTCGAGAAGATACTCAAGTAAAAAATGTCCAAGATAATCAATCCATAGAGCCGAACAAGATGACCGAGTGGATGAGTGAACTTACAGGTCTTGTGCGACAACTATTTGTGGCATCCAAAGCCCCTACCTCATCTTCTCCACAATCAATGTTTCATGGACCTGTCAAAAACTTTGGAATCTATAACTCACTAACTCATCCAACTGACACATGTCCACAACTTTAAGAGGATTAATCTGATTCATCTGGACCAATGGAGCTCAATGCAGCATATGCTCAGCGGAACACCAACCCTCAACTATCAAGTCAGTTTGTTAGAAACTTCAACCAACCTCACTCTAAGCCCTTATCTTCTTCCTATAACCAAGGTCTGAGGTATGGTAATCCTGTATCTCATCCCCTTAAATTCCCTCCTCAAAACCCAAACCATTTTCAATATGGTCAAGGTGTTGGTAACTTCCAATAACCTTATCCTTTTATTCCTCAACCTCAAAGGAACAATCCTCCTCCTGGATTCCAATATCCTAGTGAGCCTTCCCAATTCCAAAACTAATACAATCACTTTCCCAAGAACCAAAATCAAGGTAATCCTAATCTTGTACAAGACTCTTCTTCCAAGAAACCATGGAAAAGTGCAGTAGAAGATCTTTCCTCCTTCACTCATTCCAGCCTCAAAAACATTGAAACCCAAATTGGTCAACTTTCATCCCACATAAGTCAGCAGCAAAAATAAAATTCTTCCCAACTTCCATATCAACCATTACCCAACCCCAAGGGTAATGTAAGTGAAATTGCACTTAGATCAGGGAAGAAATTTTTTTTGCCTCAAGATAAGTCCTCCAACCCCCCCACCCACTTTAAATGTTGACCTAGAAAATGAAAAGAAAAAGAAACTTGAAAAGGAATCTGAATTCATTCCCTCACCTCCTTCCATTCAACTTAAGAAACCAATTCATTTTCCTCAAGTCGTTTCTAAGAAAAAGATGTCCTTTGAACCTGATCCTAAAATGCTCAACAGTTTTAGACGTTTTAAAGTCAACATTCCCCTCTTAGATTCCATTAAACAAATTCCTAAGTATGCCAAGTTTCTTAAGGAATTGTGCACCCATAAGAGGCAACTTAGGACCTTTGAAAATGTTTCCACCCAGATGTTTATTCCCATAAAGTGCAAAGATCCATGGACCTTTATGGTTCCATGCCAAATTGGAATTTCCAACTTTGATGATGCACTCATAGACCTATGAGCCGCAATTAGTGTCATGCCCAAATTCATCTTCTCCAACCTTGGTCTAGGTCCGTTACATCCAACAGGTGTTGTCATTCAATTAGTCAATCGAATCATAGCTCTTCCTCGGGGTATAATTGAGGATGTCCTTGTTCGAGTCAATGATCTTATCTTCCCAGCTGACTTCTATGTCCTTGACATGGAAGGTGAGATAACTTCTTTCCAATATCCTCTCATTTAAGAAGACCTTTCCTCATGACATCTAAAACTAAAATTGTTGTTCATGCTAGCATCTTATCCATGGAATTTTGTGACCAAATTTTCAAGTTCAATATTTTTTAATCCATGCAATACCCATCTGAGAATGAATTTGAATTCTCTATCCATTCTTTTAAAACTCTCTCGGAGAGTGTGTTGAATCACAATCCATCCTGGCCTTCTTGTTTAACTGATAGAGGAGTTTGTAAATATTGTGTCCTCATTAACCATGTCATAAACAAAGAAGTTGATGTTGACATTATAAATGAAAACTACATTGATCTAAAGGATCTTGAAAAATCTTTAGAATCTCATATTCCCTCTAACCTCCACTTCTACAGCTTGGATGATAATGAGGAAAATGAACTTGAATTCCCATTTGTTGATACAGATTAGTTTATCCAACATTCATTATTTCCTATCCATGATTCTGAAAATTCTATTATATGTGAGGTTAACCCTAAACAAATGTGTTTATCTTGTCCCTATGAGAGGAAAGGTTGTGCAATTTGTTCCCTAATTAATAAAGTGATCACTAGTGAGGTTGAAATTGACCATTCTTTGGCGAACAACATTGAAATAAAGGATATTGAAAATTTTATTCAGTCTTATGACTCCACTGATCCTCATTACTCCACATCGGTAAGTGATGAAATAAATGAGTCAAAAAACAATTGGGATCTCATACTCTGGTTTCATGTTATCTGAGCCTTACATAAATGAACCATCGGAATTGAGACATCTTCCTGAATTTATAAGCATAGAAAACCATAACTTTTTGGATAAAATCATTCCTCACGTTGAAGACCAAAGGGATGATAGTAATATTCTCTTTCCAACCTCGTTGAATTGCAAGAAAAACAACAAGGAAGGGATGAAATTATCCAATGAATCATCAAGCCTCCCAAAGGAGAAGTTTTTCTAGAAGAACTCTGAAGTTGAGAAAATACTGTGGCCACCATCGGACTATGGGTAGTCCACTGCAACTATCTAGCTATAAACAAATAAATGCAGCACTTCTTGGGAGGCAACCCATGTTTTATTTCACTTTTATGAAATTTTAATTTCTTTTTAGTGTTTCGTTAGATGAATAATGATTTTTCTTTCTTAGGTAACATCCCACAATCCTGGAACCACATCAAATTCCATCGAATCCCCAACTTCTACAGTTGACCCACCACTGGATGGAGATGGCAACCCACCAAATCTAAACCAGGGGGCACCTCTGTCCCTTTAACTCCTCTTCTATCTATCTATCTCTTCCTCTCTCTCAATCATTCTTCTTCTTCCCATCTCTTTCATTTTTTTACCACTTTATTTATCAAACCCTTTTATTTACTCTTTCTCTTTTGTGTGGGTGTGTCTTTATAAAAAACTAAAACAAAAACCTAAAAAACAAAAAACAAAAAAATCACTTAAAAAATATGGAAAAACAAGAGTCATGATTACTCACCTTACAATTTTCAAATTTTTTCCAACCATTTTGGAGAGTTAAAAGACATGGTATCATCTCAAAAATTTTGTGTTTTCATCATATATTTGGATAAAGAATTTTGTGTCAAGAATAATACATTTTGAATGCGCAGTTATTGATTTGGAAAATGATTTTCCCCACCTGTGAGAAACAACATTTACTTTCATGACAAGGCTAACTATTGCCATATTTTCAAAATGTGTGTTTCCACCCCCATTTGTGAGTCTTGAGTTTGTGGACCTTTGAGCTGAATTTCCTACTTTAGTATGTATTAATATGATAGAGGAATTTTATGAACCACATGAGAATTACAATAGCCAAATATCCTCCCATTTCCCTTACATTAATCCTCCTTTTGAAAGCCCCTTCAAGCCTATGAAAACCTTTTCTTTGATAGCCACATTACAAGCCTAATACCTTATCCCACCCATTATCAACATGGATTTTTCATTGCATATTTTTTTGAAATTTAAGTGTGGGGGGATGGATTTCATTTTTGGTACCCTTTGTTGATTTCACCATGTTATCATACGCTTGAGGGAAAGCATACATTTCAATGTGGGGGAGATTTTTTCATTCAGTGAGTTTTGGGGAATGTAATGTACTTCCATTTGTGAAATTTTTTAAATGTTATTGAGAAGTGTTCAAAAAAATAAAAAATGATGAAAAAAATGAAAAAAATGGGTTGTGTCTTGGGTAGGTCAAAAATATCTCTTCCTCAACCGTTGATCTTGTTATAACTATTACAATTAGTGTTGTGAGAAGATCAAACGTGGGTTGGGATATGAGTGTGAGATATTTTTCAAGTTCAAATTTAGAAAAATGAAAAAAAGAAGAAGAAAAGAAAAAAAAGAACACATATGTTATTGGGAGAAGTTTTGTGTTTTGTAAATATTCCATATTCTCATTCCCTTCATATTTCCTTCCACTTTTGTGTCTTATTTAACATTTTAATTCCCTTGTAAATATGGGTTTCCATTTCCTTTCATGTATCATTTCAGAAGAAAAAAATGTGCATTGCTTTTTCTATGTTGGTGTTTTACTCATCTTCTTCTCTCTCTTGGACATTATATTCCTACTGTCCCATAGCCAGAGAAAACCCCTTTCAAAAGACCTATTGATTATTTTTCACTTTGTATAGGGATTGGAAGCTGAGAGCTCTTACAAACTCTAAGATTTTCACTTTTGGTTGGTGAATGAGAGAAGCTCGAAAAATTAATTTTATCATCTTGAGAGGAGTAAGTTTTGTGTACCAAAATTATCCATTTTGAAATTTGAGCATGAAAAAAGAGTTCTTTTGGAACATTGTTTCTATAAAAATTTGAGTTTTAATTCAATATTGATGATTGAAATAGTCTAAACCTCCCCTGATTGAAGAAAACAAAATTTTAATATTTGTTGGTGAGTGAAAATAATTTTATCATGTTTTTATATTTGTTGCACATGAGGACATGCACAAGACTAAGTGTGGGGGAGTTGATGTTATTAATATTTTCATGACTTATTATATACTCCCTTTACTTATTTTATATTAAATGTGCATAATTTGTGTGAAATATTAATGTTTTAATACTAAGTATAATTTTTATGCATTTTTAGAAGTAGTCCAATTGAGTCAGTTTACTATTTTAATTATAACTATCACCCTAATGATCCAAATTCTGTGGTTATTTTTTTTAGGATTCCTAATTCAATATAAAACATTTCATGAGAATAGATCATGGGCCAATTATTCCATTTGAAAGCTCATATGGACCACACAAAAAGGCCCATAGAATCTGTGAGGAAACTGAACCATCCATGAAGATTGAATTACTGGGCTCAATATAGAAGTTAAAATTCATTAATTCTCCTCAAAGGTTATAGGTAAAATGTAAGGAGTCTTATATAAAAATTTTAAGGCCCAAATCCAAATACAAGGGGCCCAACTGATTCATTTAAACTCAGCCCGCTATTCTGGACAAGAATTAAAATCAGTACAGTATTCATGACATGTATCCTGATCTAGTAATGAAATAAAGATGAGATTTTTCAGTGTGAAATAGGAGATATAGGAGGCCAAATTTTTTGAAGAAATAATTAAGATTTGAATGCATCTTTCTATTCCAAAATCCATTCACATTTTGGCCATCAAAAAAGCATGGATTGAAATGGACAGTTTATCTTTTTTAATCAACCAGACATAAATTTGGCTCCATAAATCCAAATGACTCCTACATTTGAGAGAAGTAGTCCAACATTATTATATACAACTTTTAAGAAGGAGATATCTCAATATTAGACTATCTGAATGTCCAAATTGTCGAGGAAAGTGGAGGGACATATTTGGATTTCCAACAGTCTTCTTCCTTGGGCTATAAATACATCCCCCTCCTCTCCTTCAAAGGAGTTGGCATTTCAGAGGAGAGAAGAATATATTTTCATGAAAATCTCCTTTACAAGTGCTTTGGAGGACTTGAAATACTCAATTTTTTACTTGATATTCCTTTCTTCCCCTCTTAGTTTTCATTTTATTTTGTGTTCTTTATTTTTGTAATCTTGTAAGTCTCTTTCTTTGTAATTCTGTTTTAATGAAATTTTCTTCTTCAATATCTCTTATTCTCATCCAAATTATGTAGTTTCATATTAATGTTATTAAAATAGTTTAAATAAATTTTAATCCCCTTCCCTTTTTTTGCTTTCTCATTCAATCTAAAGTCGGTATTTAATTTCCTTCATCGTTTGTCTGTGTGTGTTCGACGCACCACTCTTTTCTTATCCCTTTCTTTTTCTTATCTTCTTAATTTATTATAATAATAATTATAACCATATTACTAATAATTTAAATGGATGATTAAATCTACCATTGTGGTGAGTTATAATTTGGGGATATTAAGTGATTGAGAGCCTTTGCTCGATGAGTATTCTTTGAGTTAATATTGTGTATGTTGAACTTTATATGTCATGGATTAATGACATGTTTTGTTTAATATGTGGATTCCATGGATTATTGGAACCAAAAATACACTACCATAAAAATTAATGGTAATGATTATAACTCTAAGTTAAGTTACAGCTTGGATTAAAGCTTTAACACTTGTGAATTCCGATCAAAATCATCTTGTGAAGTGGGTATTAATTTAATGCAATATAAAGCAAAGCTCAAGGATATCATAAGCTTAAATCCCCAATAATAAACTCACCCCAATCTTTATCAATTTGTTAAATCAAACATCATCCATAAATTATTTCATAATCTCTATAAACAAAGCCCCCAATCAGAATACAATCAACTAAAAACAAATGACTACTAGAAAGTATCATCGCCGAGGATTTAACCCGAGTGCTGCTATAAACATTAGCAGAGCATCAGAACATTGATCGGTCGATAGGAGACAATAGGCTGCATGCTTCCAAATGGAGCCATTTATAGGGATGGTGCAATTAATTATTCATTGGTTTCTAGTTATTGTAAAAAAACAGAAAAAAACAAAATTTTAGAAAAATTGAAAAAAACACAAAAAAAAAACCGCCTTCCTCATAAAATTCATAAACTAAAAACACAAAAAGAGAAAAAAAATCATCTTCCAAATTCCTCCAACAACTCTCTAAATTCCCCGTAGCCTCCCAAAAAAAACCTCAGATTTGTTTGACCCTGAAATTGAGCGAACACTTCACCAACTTAGGAGGAACATAAGAGATAATCAAATAATTCAAGAACCAGTCCTTGTCCAACCAGTTGAATTAGATATGGCCAATCCTAGGGAACAAACACTTAAAGAACACAATTCCCCTGATATGAGTTACCAACCTCTTGGTATTAAATATCAAAACATAGAGGCTAACTTCTAACTCAAATCAGGTTTGATTCATCTTCTTCCTCATTTCCATAGGCTAGCCGGTGAGGATCCACATCTTCATCTTAAAGAGTTCCAAGTGGTGTGCTCTACCATGAAACCACAAGGGGTTTCTAAGGAACAAATCAAACTCCGAGCATTCCATTTCTCCCTAGATGACACTTCCAAGTCATGGATTTACTAACTCCCTCCTGGATCCTTAACCACATGGAATGTCATGAAGCAACTCTTCTTATAAAAATTCTTTTCTGCTTCTCGTACTGCTTCTATCCGAATTGAAATAAGTGGTATTCGTCAATTCCAAAGTGAATCTCTCCATGAGTATAGGGAGAGGTTAAAAAATCTTGTTACAACCTTCCCACACCACAAAATCTCTAACCAACTCTTGATCCAATACTTCTATGAGGGGTTATTGGAAATGGACAGAACCTTCATTGATGCTGCAAGTGGCGGTGCTCTTGTTGATAAAACTCCCGCAGCTGCAAGAGATCTTATAAGCAACATGTCTGCAAACACACAACAATTCCATACTCGATAACATGCTCAAGTAAAACAAGTCCAAGATAACCAATCCATAGATCTGAACAATATGACCGAGTGGAAGAGTGAAATTACAGGTCTTGTGCGACAACTAGTTGTGGCATCCAAAGCCCCAACCTCATCTTCTCCATAATCAATGTTTCCTGGACCTGTCAAAACTGTGGAATCTGCAACTCACCAGCTCATCCAACTGACACATGTCCACAACTTTAAGAGGATCAATCCGATTCATCTGGACCAATGGAGCTCAATGCATCATATGCTCAGTGGAACACCAACCCTCAACTATCAAGTCAGTTTGTTAGAAACTTCAACCAACCTCACTCTAATCCCTTCTCTTCTTCTTATAACCAAGGTCTGAGGTATGGTAATCCTATATCCCATCCCCCTCAATTCCCTCCTCAAAACCCAAACCAGTTTCAATATGGTCAAGGTGTTGGTAACTTCCAACAACTTTATCCTTTTATTCCTCAACCTCCAAGGAACAATCCTCCTCCTCGATTCCAAAATCCTAGTGAGCCTTCCCAATTCCAAAACCAATACAATCTCTTTCCCAAGAACCAAAATCAAAGTAATCCCAATCCTAGAAAAGCCTCTTCTTCCAAGTAACCATGGGAAAGTTCAGTGGAAGATCTTTCATCCTTCACTCGTTCCAGCCTCAAAAACATTGAAACCCAAATTGGTCAACTTTCATCCCACCTAAGTCAGCAACAAAAATAAAATTCTTCCCAAATTCCATCTCAAACATTACCCAACCCCAATGGTAATGTAAGTGCATTTTCACTTAGATTAGTGAAGAAAATTTATATGCCTCAAGATTATTCCTCCAACACCCCTTTAAATGTTGACCTATAAAATGAAAAGAAAAATAAACTTGAAAAGGAATCTGAATTCATTCCCTCACCTCCTTCTATTCCACTTAGGAAACCAATTCCTTTTCCTCAAGCTGTTTCTAAAAGAATTCCTTTGAACCCAATCCTGAAATTCTCAACATATTTAGACGTGTTTAAGTCAACATTCCCCTCTTATATTCCATTAAAAAAATTCCTAAGTATTCCAAGTTTCTTATAGAATTGTGCACCCATAAGAGGAAACTTAGGACCTTTGAAAATGTTTCCACCCAGCAGTCTATTCCCATAAAGTGAAAAGATCAAGGGACCTTTACGGTTCCATGCCAAATTGGAAGTTACAACTTTGAGGATTCACTCATAGACCTAGGAGCCTCAATTAATGTCATGCCCAAATACGTATTCTCCAACCTCGGTCTAGTTCCCTTACATCCAAAAAGTGTTGTCATTAAATTATCCAATCAAAGCATAGCTAGTCTTGAGGGTATAATTGAGGATGTCCTTTTCTGAGTCAATGAACTTATCTTCCCAACTGACTTCTATGTCCTTGACATGGAAGGTGAGACAACTTCTTTCCAATCTCCTCTGATTTTAGGAAGACCTTTCCTCATGACATCTAAAACTAAAATTGATGTTCATGATAGCACCTTATCCATGGAATTTGGTGACCAACTGGTCAAGTTCAATATTTTTCAATCCATGCAATACCCATCAGATAATGAATCTGAATTCTCTATACATTCTTATGAAACTCTCTCTGAGAGTGCATTGAATCACAATCCATCATTTCCTTCTTTTTCTACTGATAGAGGAGTTTGTAAATATTGCATCCTCATTAACCATGTCATAAATGGAGAAGTTGATGTTGACATTACAAATGAAAACTCCATTGATCTAAAGGATCTTTAAAAATATTTAGAATATCATCTTTCCTCTGACCTCCACTTCTCCATCTTGGATGATAATGAGGAAAATGAACTAGAATTCCAATTTGTTTATTCAGATCAGTTTTTCCAACATTAATTATTTTCTATCCATGATTCTGAAAATTCGATTATATGTGAGGTTAACCCTAAAAAAATGTGTTTATATTGTCCCAATGAGAGTGAAGCTTGTGAAATTTGTTCCCTAATTAATAAAGTGATCACTGGTGAGGTTTAAATTGACCATTCTTTGGCAAAAAACATTGAAATAAAGGATATTGAAAATTTTATTCAGTCTTATGAATCCACTTATCCTCATTACTCTACATCGGTAAGTGATGAAATAAATGAGTCAAAAAAAATTGGGATCTCATACTCTGGTTTCCTGTTATCTAAACCTTATATAAATGAACCATTAGAATTTAGACATCTTCCTGAATTTCTAAGCATAGAAAACCATCACTTTTTGGATAAAATCATTCCTCACGTTGGAGACCAAAGGGAGGATAGTAATATTCCCTTTCCAACCCCATTGAATTTCAAGCGAAACAACAAGGAAGGTATGAAATTATCCAATGAATCATCAGGCCTCCCAAAGGAGAAGTTTTTCTGGAAGCACTCTAAAGTTGAGAAAATATTGTGGCCACCATCGGACTATGGGTAGTTCACTACAACTGTCTAGATGTAGACAAATAAATGTAGCACTTCTTGGGAGGCAACCCATGTTTTCTTTTACTTTTATGAAATTTTAATTTCTTTTAATTTTTTCGTTAGATGAATAATGATATTTCTTTTTCAGGTAACATCCCACAATCTTGGAACCACATCAACTTCCATCGAACCCCCAACTTCTACAGTTGACCCACCACTTGATAAAGATGGAAACCCACCAAATCCAAACCAGGGGGAACCTCTTTCCCTTTAACTTCTCTTATATATCTCTATCTCTTCCTCTCTCTCACTCTTTCTTCTTCTTACCCTCTCTTTCATTTTTTTACCACTTTCTTTATCAAACCCTTTTATTTACTCTTTCTCTTTTTTGTGGGTGTGTCTTTATAAAAAACTAAAACAAAAACCGAAAAAACAAAAAAACAAAAAAATCACTTAAAAAATATGGAAAAAAAGGAGTCATGATTACTCACCCTCCAATTTTCAATTTTTTCGAACCATTTTGGAGAGTTAAAAGACATGGTTTCATCTCTAAAATTTTTTGTTTTCATTATATATTTGGATAAATAATTTTGTGTCAAAAATAATACATTTTGAATTCTCAATTATTTATTTAGAAAATGATTTTCCCCACCTGTGAGAAACAAAATTTACTTTAATGCCAAGGCTACCTATGGCCATCTTTTCAAAATGTGTGTTTTCACCACTATTTGTGAGTCTTGAGTTTATGGACCTTTGATCTGAATTTTCTAATTTAGTGTACATTAATATCATAGAGTAATTTTATGAACCACATGATAATTACAATAGCCAAATAGCCTCCCATTTCCCTTACATTAATCCTCATTTTGAAAGTCCCTTCAAGCCTATGAAAACCTTTTCTTTGATAGCCACATTACAAGTCTAATACCTTATCCCACCCATTATCAACATGGATTCTTTATTGCATATTTTTTTTTGAAATTTAATTGTGGGGGATGGATTTCATTTTTGGTACCCTTTGTTGATTTCACCATGTTATCATATGCCTGAGGGCAAGAATCCATTTCAGTTTGGGGGAGAGGTTTTCATTTAGTGAGTTTTTGGGAATGTAATTTACTTCCATTATTGTAATTTTGTAAATGTTATTGACAAGTCTTCAAAAAAATAAAAAATGATGAAAAAAAAATGAAAAAAAGGGTTGTGTCTTGGTTAGGTCAAAAATCACTCTTCCTCAACCCTTGATCTTGTTATAACTATTACAATTAGCTTAGTGAGGAGATCAAACATGGGTTGGGATATGAGTATGAGATCTTTTTCAAGTTCAACTTTTGAAAAAGAAAAAAAAAAGAAAAAAACACGTATGTCATTGGGAGAAGTTTTGTGTTTTGTAAATATTTCATCTTCTCATTCCCTTCATATTTACTTCCAATTTTGTGTCTTATTTCACATTTTCATTCCCTTTTAAATATGGGTTTCCAATTCCTTTCATGTCTCATTTCAGTAAAACAAATGTGCATTGCTTTTTCCATATTGGTGTTTTACCCCTCTTATTCTCTCTCTTGGACATTATATTCCTACCATCCCATAGCCATAGAAAAACCCTTTCAAAATACCTCTTGATTCTTGTGAAATTTGGGTAGGAATTGGAAGCTGAGAGATCTTACAAACTCTAAGATTTTCACTTTTGGTTGGTGAATGAGAGAAGCTCTATAAATTAATTTTATCATCTTGAGAGGAGTAAGTTTTGTGTGCCACGATTTTCCATTTATAAATTTGAGCATGAAAAAAAGAGTTGTTTTTTGAACATTGTTTCTGTAAAAATTTGAGGTTTAATTCAATATGGATGAGTGAAATAGTCTAAACCTCCCCTGATTGGAGAAAATAAAATTTTAATATTTGTTGGTGAGTGAAAATGATTTTGTCATGTTTTTATATTTTTTGCACATGAGGACATGCACAAGACTAAGTGTGGGGGATTTTATGTTATTAATATTTTCATGACTTATTATATACTCCCTTTACTAATTTTATATGAAATTTGCATAATTTGTGTGAAATATTAATGTTTTAATACTAAGTATAATTTTTAAGCATTTTTAGAAGTAGTCTAATTGAGTCAGTTTACTATTTTATTTATAACTATCACTTTACTGATCCAAATTGTGTGGATATTTTTTTCGGATTCCTAATTCAGTATAAAACATTTCATTAGAAGGGATCATGGGCCAATTCTTCCATTTGAAGGCTCGTATGGACCACACAAGAAGGCCCACAAAATCGGTGAGGAAATTGAACCATCCATGAATATTGAATTACTAGGATCAATCTAGAAGTTAAAATTCCTTCATTATACTCAATGGTTCGGGGGAAAATATAATGAGTCTTGGATAAAAATTTCAAGGCCCAAATCCAAATACAAGGGGCCCAACTGATTCATTTAAACTCATCCCACCATTCTGGACGGGAATTAAAATCAGTACAGTGTTAATGACATTTCTCCTAATCTAGTAATGAAATCACGATGATATTTTTCAGTGATAAAGAGGAGATATAGGAGGAGATTTTTTTGAAGAAAGAATTTGTATTTGAAGGCATCTTTCTATTCCAAAATCCATTCACCTTTTGGCCATCGAAAAAATCATGGATTGAAATGGACAGTTTAATGTTTTTAGTCAACTAGCCATAACTTTGGCTCCATGGGTCCAAATAACTAAAAAATTTGAGTGAAGTAGGAAAACATTATTATATAAAACTTTGAAGAATGAGATATCTCAATATTCAGCTGTATGAATGTCCAAATTGTCGAGGAAAGTGGAGGGACAGATTTGGAATGCCAACATCCCACTTCCTTGGGATATAAATACATCCCCCTCCTCTTCTTCAAAGGAGTTGCCATTTAAGAATAGAGGAGATCATATTGGCATGAAAAAATCCTTTAAAAGGGATTGGGAGGACCTAACATACTCAAGTTTTTTCTTGAGATACCTTTACTCCTCTCTTTGTTTTCATTTACTTTTGTGTTCTTTATTTTTGTAATCTTGTAAGTCTCTTTCTTTGTAATTCTATTTTAATGAAAGTTTATTCTTAAATATCTATTATTATCATCCAAATTCTATAGTTTCATATTAATTCTCTTAAAATAGTTTAAATACATTTGAATCCCCTTCATTTATTTTTCTTTCTCATTCAATCTAAAGTAAGTATTTAATTCCCTTCATCATTTGTGTGTGTGTTCGACGCACCACTCTTTTCTTATCCCTTTATTTTTTTATCTTCTTAATTTATCATCATAATAATTATAACGAGATTACTAATATTTTAAATTTATGAGTAAATCTACCATTGTGTGAGTTATAATTTTGGGATATTAAGTGATTGAGAGCCTTTCCTCGATGAGTATTCTTTGAGTTAATATTTTGTATGTTGAACTTTATATGTCATGGATTAATGACATGTTTTGTTTAATATGTGGATTCCATGGATTATTGGAACCAAAAATACACTACCATAATCAATTAATGGTAATTATTAGAACCCTAAGTTAAGTTACGACTTGTATTAAAGCTTTAACACTTAGGAATTCTGATCAAAATCATCATGTGAAGTGGGTATTAATTTAATGCAATATAAAGCATAGCTCAAGGATATCATAAGCTTAAATCCCCAATAATGAACTCACCCCAATCTTTATCAATTTGTTAAATCAAAAATCATCCATAAATTATTTAATAAGCTATACAAAGAAACCCCCCAATCAGAATACAATAAACTAAAAACAAATGACTATTATAAAGTATCATCGCCGAGGATTCAACCCGAGTGTTGCTATACACATTAGCAGAGCATCATAACTTTGATCGGTCGATAGGAGACAATAGTTAGCAAATTTAAACGTCACCGAGAGTATGGGATAACAATTTCATTGGCGAGGGACTTTGTTTTCACTTGCGCCGCCAGTGTTTTCTCTTCGGAGAAGGGGAGGGATGAGACGATAATACAGAAGTAGTAGTTGCAGCTTCTGGATGATATGGTCGATTTAGGCATGAACATATTACACCATGGGCATAGGAAACTGTTTTATGATCCATCCAGTCATCATACTTCTAGGAACCATGGTTAGAAACCTGATGCCACTATCCTTTTTTGTCACTTCTACTGTCTGGGCTCACGAAAACACATGCCCCCTTGGCCGAAGCGGGGCCTAACCGAACTATGTAGTTATCCACCTGGTCTTGAAGATAGTCTTTAAACACATAGCATTGTTTTGAGGGTGTTCCCCCGGATCTGATGATAGAGGCAGTAATTAGGGTGATCAGTGAGTTTTGCCTCTTCTGGCTTCCTACATTCAGACAAACATACAATCCCCTACTCCAAGGCACTTCGAAAATAACCGGGGACTTTAGCCTCTTTGAACGAGTAGGTATGATTCCTCATACCTAAGAAAGAGGCCCTTGGATCTTGACCCTAACGCGGGGATGGAGGAGCCTATCGAGAAGGTGGATCCTAGTTATCTTGCCTAAGCGGTGGCAGCGCATTGCACAGGGGCACCTACCGTTTCTGAGGTGGGCGTTGCTAGGCCGGAGGCTGTGCCTGAGGTGGAGGGCCGCTGAGAGGCTATGGAGGTGGCTCCACTGGTAACAACTCTAGTTGCCCGGGGACCCTTATTTAAGCCACTGTAGTGGGCTCGGCCCTGGAGGCCCTTCTTACGGGGATTACAGGAGGCAATGGACGTGCCTGTATGGCCTGTTTCAAGGATTCTTCTAGGTGCTGGGCCTTATCAGAGAAGTCTTGGAATCCCCTGGGGTAGTTCTGGGTGATCAAAGAGGGGACCAATTCTGTCTTGACATTTCCTATACACATCGTAAGTAGTTTCTCTTGAGTCAGTGTCATGTCATGTTAATATGTGAGCCCTTTCCACTAGGTGACAATGTCTACAACGTGATCATCAGGTCTTTTCTTGAACTTGAAGAGGTCTGTAATGCTCGTCTTCCGAGTGGTAGAACAGAACTGGTAGAAAAATTGCCTATGGAGTTCATCCCAGCCGTCTACTGATCCGATGGGGAGCTAGCTATACTAGATGAACGTCGTCCCCTCCAATGTTTGCACGAAGCATCGAAGTTTTGTGGCCTCCTACTATACTGGAGTTCTCAACATGGGTCTACACCTTGAGATAAAGTGGGCTAGGTGTTGTGGAGGGTCCCTTGTCCTATTGAAGGGGGAAAATGTGGGATTTCTGAAACCCAGGGGTGCTAGCATATCATCCACCCATGCCATATATGGCTTGCCATCAGGCGGGATTACCACCTATCGAGTCTCTAATGCATAGAGGTGGGCGATTAGTGCTGCCATTGGATCATCTGGGTGGGGGTTCCTATCTTGATGGGGATCCCTGACTACCAGGGCATTGGCGGGTTCTTCAACATGATAATCAGGCCCAGCAGCTGTGGAGTGGCTGGTGGAATGACCTGTGGAGCATCTTGAGGAACCTGAGCTGGGTCTCGAGGATCGTCATTCCATTCAAGAGGATTTGGAGACACATAACTCACCCTCTTTCCATAAGTTCTAGCCTCAACCCTATTTGCATGGGCAGGATGGTCAAGGTCACCTGGAGGTAGTTCACTGAGGGGAAGTTGTGCCTGCCCCTGCTACCCCATTCGAGGATCAACATAGTCTAGTCTTCGCTCTGTAGTTCATTCAGCAAGGAGGTAGTTGACCATCTTCTTGTGTTCGGCGATTTGCTGACGCAATTCTCTTTTTCGGGATCGTCTTCCGCCTTCTGCACTGAGCCAGATGGGTTAGAGGGTTTGATGGCTTTAAGGTGCTCCTTACCCTTGTTGGGATTTAGGCTAAGTATTAATGCCTCAGTGGGCATGAGAAGACCTAGTAGATTTCTATTTTAGCGAGTAATCCTGCCCAATAGATATAAGAGGTGTGAAACTCCCTCGGGGGGGAGGTCCTCTCCAAGAAAATCTAGCTCGTTCTCACCCCCTGGAAGGTCGGCCAAGTTAACTACGACCCTGCTAGGAGGCTATCCTCTATGTCTCCTGGCGAATTGGGCTAGTGTCGGATGGAACTGAAATGGAAGGCTGTGTAATTCCCCCAACCATGGATTTTCATATGAGGAGAAGCCAACCGGGCCCTCGGAGCGGAAACGCTTATAACTTGAGCTCCGGACGTCCGATTGACATACCGATGACTTTGATGGATTCCTCTAAGTGAGACAGATCGTTTGGATTACTCCGCTCGAGGTTTTGATGTAGTTGGAGAATGGTCGGGTTGGTTTTGCCTTAAACCAACCGGGCCCCTGGAACGAAAACGCCAATAACTCTCAGTCCGGACGTCCGATTGACGCGTCGTCTGCGACGTTGAGTTCCTGTTGACGATACGGAACTTTTGGATACATCAAATCTGGACTATGTGTCAGTTGATGTATCAGCCTCTCGGCTCGTGGAGCGGACCCTCCCGAACGAGCTTGCTGTGTGCGGGAACCCTAGAGCTGGTTGTGACTTCGACGACGACTGTACAGAGATCCTCAGTGGATTCGACGGTGACGACTACAACACTCAGCGATCCTACGTGAATCAGTGCTACCGATCCTGTGTGGGTATGATCCTGTGTGGGTCAGTGCTCAGCGGTCCTGTGTGGGCCAGCACCTACAGATACTGTGTGGGTATTTGTGGGGGTTAGTTACCTATCGATCCTTTGTGGGTCAGATCCTTTGTGGGTCATTGCGGGGGTTAGTTACCTATCGATCCTTTGTGGGTCAGATCCTTTGTGGGTCATTGTGGGGGTTAGTTTCCTATTGATCCTTTGTGGGTCAGATCCTTTGTGGTTCATTGCGGGGGTTAGTACCTATCGATCCTTTTTGGGTCCGACGACTTAGATGAATCAGTGGCAATATCTTATCATCTCTATCGTCTTACGAAGAAGTATACATGTGTGAGTTGAATCCTGTTTTTCTTTCCTATGTGGATTGTGTTGTGCTATCCTGTGTGGATTTACGTTTTGCTTTCCTGTGTGGACTGGGTTGTAAATGGGCTCGGAAGTTGGAGTGTACTGGAATTGATGACTTAGGTATATGTATGGGCATATACCTAAGCAATGTCGAATGTTACTTCGTGATTGTATCTTTCCTTTTTGGATTATCCTTTGTGGATTCTAGGAGACCTTCAGGGGTCTCGGGGTCCCTACTGAGTAGCTTATACTCACCCCTGCACGGGCTATGCCCACACTACGTTGTGTTGGTTGCAGACGACGAACAGTGTTGATCGTGGTTGAGGCTTGCGGAGCAGGACGGTACCTGGAGGTGGACCACTGGGCGGGACGTTCTCGAAGCGGATGGCTGGACCCGAGGAGCTGTGGAGGCTATCTGTACTCACCCTTCATGTGGGAATTCCAGTGGACAGCTCGACGTTGCGGCTTTACTTTCAGTTGTTGTTTTCCCCTTCCAGTTGTACTTTACTTTCAGTTTGGGTTTGTATTCTGGCCCACTTACTTTTCCGCACTTACTTTGTATCATCTTTTACTTAATGTTTACTTCTATTGCTTGCTTGCTCTGTGGTGTTTGTTTACTTTACAAAGGCAATGTCTTCCCTTTTAACTAGGATTTACGCCTTGGTGTTAGTCTCCAGCCCCTGGCTTATGAAAGGCGGGCTTGGGGTAGTCACGACATGGGCCCCGAGGACGGGTTGTGACAAATTGGTATCAGAGGAGTTCGGTTCTACCGCAGAACTTTGGACTCTGATCTTTTTCTAAGTGAAGCAATAGTGTTAAGCGTATTGGGTGTGGTTATCAGTCTAGGGAGTCCAGTGTTGGTGCGGCAGCCGACGTATCCGTACACCAGGACCCTGACTTCTGATTTCCGACTTAAGGCGTGAAAACATTTATTTCATGTGTGTTCAAGTTTTCTATGTGATTATTTTGTGTCAGCTCACTAGGTATACTATTCTGACCGTGGAACACCTGTTTCCTTTTCAGGATGGCCCCACTATGGAGTCCATCTAGGGTTCCAAGAGTTGAGCATGATGACAACCCACTGAGCGATGAGGCATCGGTACAAGGCCCTTTGATAGCTGAGGCACCGGCGGTACCTTTACCCGCCGAGCCACCGATGCTTCCAGCCCCAGCTGCTGACTATGCACATCACCTTAGTGCACTGCACGATTTCCAGCACCAGCAACCGCCCAGGTTCCGTGGGGAGACGGACCCCCAGGCAGCCGAGGCTTGGCTGGAGGCAGTGGTACGAGTTTTCAGGTTAGTGAGGACACCAGCAGACCTCATGGTGATCCTCGAAGCGAGCCTACTTCACGCGACAGTAGGCCGATGGTGGATCTTGATGCTCCAGGTGAAAGATGAGGCATCTCTTCTCTGGATGGACTTTGAGAGCCTCTTTCGCTCAGAGTTCATCCCAGCCACCCTTCATGTGGTGCGCATCCAGGAGCTTCTACAGCTGCGGCAGGGCAGCTTGTCGGTCGCCCAGTACTCGGCGAGATTTATCAATCTCTCACGCAACTCGACAGACATGGTACGGGACCCATTATTCCGGTCCTGGACCTTTGAGCAGGGATTTAGGCATGAGATCAGGGCATCGCTGATCTCCCTCAGCATTCCGACCTAGGAAAGAGTACTGGAGTGATCCCTTTTGATCGAGATCTTTCTTGCTGAGCCTTCTTCAGCAGAGAGACCTACCGCGGGGCAGCACGTAGCAGAGTCTTCTGCAGTAGGTAGTCAACGGATGACTCATGGGTCCAGGCAGACCAAACCTTCAGGCAGACGACCTCAGGACACTGGCTCAGCAGTGCGGGGCACAAAGCGCAGAGCTAGTCTTTCGAGAGGCAGGCAGTGCTACACATGCGGCGGGCAAGGCCACATGGCTCGTGACTACCTGACCCGCCGTGCCGAGGAGCAGCAGACGGTTGAGGGGCCACCCAGGCAGAGGCAGAGGGTCGACCGTGGTGGTCCGCAGGGAGCAGGCGGATGAGGCAGAGGAGCTGGGCGAGCAGCAGGTGGTGGGCGATGATTTTAGGCTCTACCACCACCACCACCAGGAGGTCCACCCCGACCACAGGGAGCTGGCTGGAAAAGACAGGCACAACTCCAGGCAGTGGAGGCCTATGACCACGGCACTCCCGAGATGATTCGAGGTATCATCTATGTCTATTCCACCCTTTCTTTAGTTCTTATAGACACATAAGCGAGTCATTCTTTCATAGCCGCTGCCCTTGTTAGGAGCTCAGAGATTCCGACTGAGTCGTTGGCTCGATCCTTACGGCTAGAGACTCCTACGGGAGCAGAATCGACGATTACGCACTGGTGTCGGCATTGTGAGATTACTCTAGGAGGCGAGAGCTTCGGCTGGGATCTTCTTGTATCGACGTCGAGGCCTTACGACGTCATCTTGGGCATGGATTGGTTATCTACAGTCCATGCTCAGATCGACTGTATTAGGCGCAAGGTGTGATGTGTATGCACCGACGGGAGCAGGTTCACCTTCACCGGTGAGAAGGGAGCCTTCACAGCACAAGATGGACTCTCGCAGAGGAGAGGACAACCCATCACTCATCAGTTGGCTAGCCTCATCCTAGGAGTAGTTGATGTGCGAAGTCCTAGTTTTCCTGTAATGGTGGATTAGTATGCGTACGTTTTTCCCGACAACGTTCCAGGACTACCTCCTCACAGATAGGTAGACTTTTATATTGATCTGTACCTCGAGACAGCCCCGATATCCACTCCAGCATATCGGATGGCTCCCACCGAGCTTCGAGATCTACGGGTACAGTTGGAGGACTTGTAGGGCAAGGGTTTCATCCGACCCAGTGTTTCACCCTGGGCTTCCCCGATATTGTTCACCAAGAAGGCGGACGAGAGCTTGCGACTTTGTGTCAACTATCGTCGCCTGAACCAGGTGACAGTAAGGAACAAGTATCCGCTACCGAGGATTGATGAACTCTTCGATCAGCTCAAGGGAGCACAGTGGTTCTCAAAGATAGACCTCACGACAGGCTATCATCAGCTCAGAGTTCGGGATGAGGACGTGTAGAAGACGGCCTTCAGATATCGGTATGTCCACTATGAGTTCTTGGTTATGCCTTTCGGCATGACCAATGCTCTGGAAGTGTTCATGGGACTCATGAACAGGATCTTTCAGCCATACCTCGATCGATTTGTCGTGGTCTTCATCGACGACATTTTGATTTACTCGACGACTAAGGAGGAGCACGCCTACCACTTGTGAGTTGTACTAGACACACTCCGAGAGAACCAGATTTATGGAAATATCTCGAAGTGTTAGTTTTAGATACGTGAGGTCCACTTCTTGGGGCACGTCATCTCGGAGGCGGGAGTTGCAGTGGATCCTGCGAAGATCGAGGTAGTGCTAGCTTGGGAGCCACCCAGGAGCGTGACGAAGGTGTGGAGTTTCTTGGGACTAGCTGGATACTATCGGAGATTTGTGCCAGACTTCTCTAGAGTTGCGGAACAACTCTCATCTTTGACGAAGAAGGTGAAACCCTTTGTGTGGTCAGACAGATGTCAGCAAAGCTTCCAGGAGCTGAGACATAGATTGACCAATGCCCCTATCTTGAGGTTGTCGGAGGAGGGAGTAGGGTACGTAGTCTACTTCGATGCATCAGGGACCAGACTCAGATGTGTCCTGATGTAGGGGAGGGTGGTGATCGCCTATGGATCACGT
Source organism: Viscum album (assembly GCA_963277665.1). Taxonomy (NCBI): domain Eukaryota; kingdom Viridiplantae; phylum Streptophyta; class Magnoliopsida; order Santalales; family Viscaceae; genus Viscum; species Viscum album. Next base: position 337,031,017 of record OY728159.1, read on the forward strand.
CAGTTGAGGCCGCATGAGCAGAACTATGCTACCCATGACCTGGAGTTAGCAGCAGTGGTCTTCGCTCTAAAGACATGGTGACACTACCTGATGGGCGAGCGCTTTATAGTCTTTTCTGACCATCAGAGTCTCAGGTACATCTTCTCTCAGAAGGACCTGAACCTGAGACAATGGCGATGGCTCGAGTTCTTCCAGGACTATGACTTTGAGATATTCTATACTCCTAGGAAGGGGAACGTAGTAGCTTATGCTCTCATCAGGAGGATGGGCATTCAGCTACTTGAGGAGGTGACATAGTAGCTAGCCGCTTTACAGATATCCTTCATGGATAGAGATGGGGCAGCCTTCCATCAGTCTCTCACAATCACCCCTCCACTACTGTAGCGGGTCAGAGAGGCACAGCGTGGGGACGCTGACTGTGAGACACAGTGTGCACAGATATCCTTAGGACAGGCACCTGATGGTTTCTCCTTTGGAGAAAAGCACGACGTCCTTTTCAGATGACGTACCTTGGTACCAGTTTCTTTATGGGAGGAGCTGATGAGAGAGTTTCACACTTCTCCTTTGGCGGTACATCCTAGAGTGGAGAAGATGTACCAGGACCTCAGACGACAGCACTGGTAGTCGGGCATGAAGAAGGTTGTGGCAGAGTTCGTTTCTCGATGCCTCACCTGCCAGTAGGTGAAGGCAGAGCATCAGGTACCAGCAGGCTTGGTACCGCACTTGGAGGTCCCGGAGTGGAAGTGGGATGGGATATCTATGGACTTTGTGATTGTACTTCCATGCACTTCCATAGTTCACGACTCCATTTGGGTGATTGTCGACCGACTCACCAAGTCATCTCACTTCTTACCCATCAGAGAGCAGGTCTCAGTGGAGAGCTTGGGACGTCTCTACATTCAGGAGATTGTACGGATTCACGGTGTTCCATCATCTATCGTCTCTGATCGGGATGCTCTCTTTACTTCCTGGCTTTGGAAGGGGTTGCAGGAGGCATTTGGGACGCAGCTACGTCTGAGCACCGCCTTTCACCCTCAGACAGATGGTCAGACGGAGAGGACCATATAGACTCTTGAGGACATGCTCCACGCATCTATCCTCGACTTTGGTCACGGATGGGAGGACCACCTACCCTTGGTGGAGTTTGCATACAACAACAGCTACCACTCCACCATCGGGATGGCACCATACGAGGAGTTGTACGGCCGACCTTTCAGATCACCTTTGTGCTGGACAGACCCTAGGGAGTCAGCACTTGTGGGACCAGAGATGCTCTAGGCCACGACAGAGAAGGTCCAGTTCATCTAGGAGCGGATGAGGACAGCTCAGAGCCGGCAGAAGTCTTATACTGACAGAAGGCGGAGGCCACTAGAGTTCGAGGATGGCGACCACTTCTTCTTGCGTGTCTCACCTCGACGTGAATTTCGGAGATTTTTACAAGGTGGCAAGTTGTCTCCATGCTTCATCGGACCATTCCAGGTCCTCATCAGGATTGGCGAGGTGGCATATCGCCCGTCTCTACCATCTCAGTTGCACCGGGTTCACGACGTCTTCCATGTATCTCAGCTGAGGAGATACGTGCACGACCCGACGCATATCATTGACCATGGGGAGCTGGACGTTGATGATGGGGTGACCTTTTCGGAGGTCCCAGTGGAGATCGAGGATCGACAGGATCGGGTCCTACGTGGACGGTCGATTCCTCTAGTGTGCATCAGATGGCAGCATGGGAACCTCTAGGAGAGCACTTGAGAGCGGGAGGCTCAGATGCATGCTCAGTACCCACTTTTGTTTCCCTATTTTATGATGTATCTTTACGGGGACGTAAATCCCTGAGGTGGGAGTGATGTAAAGACCCTTTCCTTAAATTTTACGGGTCTTTACATGCCTCCCGCAAGAAAGTCTAGGGGATTACACCAAGGTGTTTTCCCTTTCCCTACGGACAGACACCGCTCCAGTAAAGAGGATATCATTCCATGTGAAAAAGATCTCACTCCCGTGGAGACCAGTGGGCCTAGAGAATGTTTGATATGGATAACCTCATATATAATTCATGGGGAAAGGCTAAAATTTAACGTCATGTGCTAAGGATGATGGTGCTTGTAAGTTTAACATCTTACAGCTCAAACGAGGTGGGTTTACTCCGCACCCCTAGGACTTACATAATTGATACCCACCCGCCCTTAGGGAATGGAAGGCATCAGAAATTCCATGGTGAGGGGTTGTTGTGGAGTGATTCATTTAGGGGTCCATGTTAGCATGTCTATGCGAAGAAGCAATAGCCGTTAGCGTGTCTATGTGAAGAAGCATGAGGCAAACCAACGCAATGGGAAGCACCGCCCAAGGGACTTTGAAATTACTCTATGAAAACCTGGAGGTTCGCACAGGAAAAGGGTGGATGACACAGGTGTGTTGCGCGTAAGAGGGGCTCAGAAATGGTGTCTTTCGGTAAGGACGGTACATGGAGCACATAAGGAGGGCCGCATGCAAGATGAGAGGTTTGCCCGCAAAAAAGAATGGTTGCGCGCAAACCCGAAGGATGCGTGTAAAAAACGAGAAGTTGCGCGCAGGTCGGAATGGTTGCACGTAAAAGAGGTCCAATGTAGGGAGAATATTTCATGCAAGAGGGATATTTTTCACGCAAAGGACTTGGGGTAAAATGAAATGTATGAGGATCATGCCCAAGATAGCCCACCCAAAGGAGGACCCTGAGGGGACCTATCGCGGAATATCTAATACCTGTAAGCCATATTTTTTTCACACAGTCATGGAAGAGGTGTCTTTCACGTAGTATAGTGTTGCTTCGTCTTCTGTTACTGTCCCCGAAGGGTGGGGGTATGATTCATTTTATATCTGAAGTCCTCGGAGGTTGCGCGCAAATCCCTCACTTGACGTCGCATTGGGCACGCAAGCGTTTGTGCGCCAGAGTAAAGTTGGCGCGCCTTCCGGACCTTTGCGCGCTAGCCTATTTGGTGGTTTTTAGGGGGTCACTGTGGAAGCCTACCTTTGACGTCGCATTGGGTGCACAATATTTTTCAAGCTGTCGGGGGCCTTCGTGCTCGGGCCTGAATGGATTCTCGAGGGCACTGACACTCTAGGGCCCCTTTGACATCGCATTGGGCGGGCAAGCCTTTGTGCGCCGGGAGGAGTGTTGTGCACAACCCCGCATCCTTGTGCTCCATTTCCTTTGGCGGTTTTGGAGGGTTTTCCGCAGAATCCTACCCATGAAGTCGCATTAGGCGCACAATATTTTATGCGTCGAAGGACCTTTTACACGCATCCATTGAATCTTGCACGCACCTGCCTCCGGGGTCACGGAATCTTCTCCTCCTCTTCCAAATACATTTTATGCTCTTTATTATCCCAATTTTGGCCCTATCCAAAATTCGGCTTCAATATGCACACAATATAAATAAGTGCTGAATATAGCATATGTCACCTGGGAATTAAAACTGAGATGAGAAAACCCCTTACCTCGAGTCCAGACTTTCTATTTCTGTCCTTTCACTTCTATATAATAAGATTATATCATTATTTTATTTATTAAGAACCATTTTTAGGTTTAATACCTTATTCATAAATCATTTATTTTATTTCTTTTTAATGGAATATTAAAATACTTAATCAGTTAATTCCACGTCGGGTGTTTTAAGGACGTTCGGTTCATTGTTTCAAAACGGCTATGGTGTGTTGACCATGGTCAAAGAGTTCATTATTTAAAAATATAAATGATAATAATAATGAAATATTTATCATATTTTTACATAAAGTATAATTTTAAAATCAATCATGAAATTTGGTTATGAGAATGAAATGTGTTACAATCATAGAGAAGGTAGGTCGTACGTACACATGAGTAACGTTTCCATTTTTCAATGATCATTATGGAAATAGGTTGGGTAATATTTTAACTTTAAATAATGATAATAATAAAACTATTATCATATTATTTCAATAAATATACTTATATTCATAATCCATGTGTTGTGGTAACAAAAAAAAGAATCGCATCACTTCGTGGAGGTGGTAGTCCACATGTGCGCACGAACAACATTATCATTTTTCAGTGTAAGAAATAAAATGATATATTATCTTTTAAAAATGATAAATACGTAATTAAAATAATAATTAGTTCATTTATATAACATATATTAATTAAATATACCCTTATTTCATTCCATGTAAATCATTATAGAAAAACGAATTACATCGCTTCGCGAGCCAATAATCCATCGTACACATGAGTAACGTTATCATATCCCCTATGGAATATAAAGTAAAAAATGTATATATGATATCATATTTAAATATGTAAAAATATTTAAAAAATATTATATATATATATTTAATCCATCAACATATAAAGTTGTGATACGAGATGATGGAAAACGAATGGCATTGGTTTGTGAAGAAGTAGTCCATCGTACACACGAATGATGACTTCGTATCCCATTTAATGGAAGAGGATATGGATTCAGGTTAATAAATTAACATAATAAAATATTGGTGTATTTTAGATACTTGTGTTATTATATAATAATAATTTAATAATATTTTAAGGATATGGAAGTATAAATAAAATAAAGACGCTCGGTTAAGCACTATACCTCTTCCTCAAACAACCTCCTTAGGTAAGTGCCAAAAGTATTCTTATGATGGAATTTTGATCAAAATAAGGGCTCTAATATTTTTAAAGGTAATTGAGGAATACATATAGGTATTTCTTGGATGATCCAAACTGCTTTTGTGGTGTGAATAAAACAGGATAGGGAGTGGCCTTTTATAAGTGAGGTGAGTGGCACACCTGTAATATTTCAAAATAAAAAGATGTAACCATGTTTTTCACATGTAAAAAAGAATCCAATATGGACCAATATAAAACATTAGACATAATAAGTTCTATATATTTCCATAAAAGAAATTTATACATTGTTTCCATTTGTATCCTTATCATTTTAATTTAACCCTTGGTAAAATGGTTTTCAGGTTAACCGCGGTAATTAATTTTTACTGTTTTCACTATTAATTATGGTAAAAAATTAAGTTTACCGTATTAGATAATATAAATTATACTTATTATAAATATGGAATCCATTTTAATAAATTAAAATCATATAATTGAAAAATTTTAATTTAAAATTATGAACATGTAGAGGTTATGAAAAAGCGTGTTTTCAAGAAGTGTATTTTTCAAGAAAAGGATGATTTTATATTAAATCTATGAATAATAATAATAATTGTATGAATATAAATTAATATTTATTGATATATAATATGTAAATTTCATTTAAATTATTCCTCATTAGTTTATTTTAATTAATTAAAATGGATAAACATTATGCAATTTAAAACAGCTTTCAGAAAAAAACAGTTTTTAAACCCAAAAATTTACTTATACTAAAATCCAATATGAATATGATTAAAATGTATTTAATTGGATTAAATATAACTAAATAATAAATATTTAATTTTAAATCATATTAAAAACATAATGGGACTTTAATATTTACTTCATTGGAAAATAAATGACATTTTTACAAAAATCACTAAAAAATCAATATTTTCAGAAAAATTCCAAAATTTCACCCAAAGTAGATGTTGATATACTGATTTAAAAAATGAAATTAATTTTATAAAATATATGTTCCAAAATTTCCAAAAAATAATTATAAATTTTTTTCATGAAAATTAATAAAAAATCATTTTTAAATAAAATATATTTTTAAAGAATAAGATTACTTTACTAAAAATTGATTGATTATTTACTAAATAGTTATCAATAATTTATATTGAGTAGGAAATTTTTATATAAATATATATATATTTCATGATGTTGTTGATACTATTCATACCCAACAATTTAATGGCTAGGTTATAATGGTTATATATTTTGTAGGTTGTTTAGGCTCATTGTTGCATGTCATATACACTATAGAACATAATTTTCTTCTTTTGAAATATTGGGGTGTTACATACTCCCCGTATTTTATAAATTTCATCCTCACAATTTAAACATTATATTGGTAATTAAATGTTTGTTATTTTAAAATAACTTTTTTGTAAACCCACAATATAAAAAGGGTTAATAAAACAATTTCTTAAAAATAGGGAAAAGGAAAATATGAAGGTCAGCATATAACTAAGTTTCCACATAAGAGGACATTAGTGGTATGTGAAGATATGGTTATGGAATAAAATAATAAATAATTATGGGGAGTGATTGGTATCACTGATCATATGAAATTGTGTAATCAATAAGAAGTTAAGGACCTCAAAACAATAAATCTATAATGAGTGAAAATACCATCATATCATCATAAATGAAGTTACTAGGATAACATTTTTTTCAAGACCCTTTTCATAGATTCAAGGAATCACTTTACCATATATACTAAAAAATAGTGAATATATACATACTTTATGATTACAATTTCATCCTTTACTCAATTTCCACCACAATCTCATCTTTTTTTCCAGACAATGAGTATTCAAGATGAATTTTTCATGCCTAAAGCACTAAAATAAACTTTTCAAGACCACATAACCATAAAAAAGATAAAAATTTATTCCTATTGTATTTATAAATTAACCAAAACCAAAATGGTTAGCACATGGTTAGATAATTCTAAAAATAAATAAACCTTCATTAATCTCCAAAATTTAACAATAATACCCAAATTTAAAGATAAATAATTCCATAAATAAATAACCCTATATCCCAAATAACCTCAAAATTAAATATTATTCTAACCTCAAAGATTATCACATACCTTTCATCTTATAGTCGCAAAAATACTGCATTATTTTTCTAAAATAACATTAATCACCTAGTCATCAAATAAATTTTCAATCATGTGGTCATCTATATGATAAAACATGTGTACCCATAATAACATCAATATCCAAGATCATATAAAACTTAAAAGTAATAAATACCATTAAACTTATGTCCATAAAAGTAATGGTATTCTTAATTAAATAATAATTCACATTAAACCTAATTGTTACATATAACACAACCTAAAAAATGTCTCCCAAAATATCATTAATCAAATTAAAATTTCATCACTTAAAACCTAAAAGGGGGGTTTATAAGACTTTAATCTTATGATAAACCTTAATATTAAATATTTATGATGGCATCCAGAAATATTAAGATAACCTCATATAAAAACAACCTAATCTCTAAATTTATCTAACACCTCCCCTAATACTAACTATAACTACCTTGAACCCACACTCCCAGATCTGGTGTTGAAAGAATAAACATTATATTTTTGACTTTAATAACGAATAAGGTGAGTTGATTTTTCTATCAACAAATTACAGCATCATCAGGAAATATTGGATCACTTACATTCTCAAGTACCTTTTTGGTTTAGAGTTTTATATAATTAGGAAAAACTCTTAACATCATGAACTCATAAACAATTAGTTAATAAAATTGAACATCGTCTCCCACTATACCTAGCTTTACATATTCCACAATAGGAAATAATCATCATATATATGAAACCCTTATAGAAATAAATCATTTAACATCATTCTTGATAACCTAGGGAAAAGAAAACATAAGAAGGGTAAGCTCAAATGCTCAGTAAGGGTAAACATAAGCATTAACAATTGAACTTCATCAGTCAGATTAAGATGAGAATAAGGGTATGATGACGTAATCAAAGTGCATGAGAAAAACATAATATAAATCATACCCATCAATACCTGGATCATAAAACATGAAAATATGGAATGAGGATTTAAAAAATTCAAGAGTCATCTAAATTGATAATCATGAGCCATGTGATATCAATCTTGATCAAAGAAAACATTTATAACCCATATCATGAATAATAAAAATGTGTTTTTATCTTAAGACATCATCATAATAGAACCCTTACAGAACCCTTATAGAACCATTAAAAATGGAATAACCAATATGGATTATTTCCATCTCTAGAGTACCCAACAAATTAAAGCACTAACTGGGTAAAACTATCGTATAAGCTATATTGGGATCACCCAGTACTATCTAGGTGCACCCATCATATAAGCTATAACGGGATCACTCGGTGCTATCTAGGTGCACCTATGATCATTAATAATTCCCAAGTACCATTAATTAGTGGAGAAAAAAATCCATCATAAACTTAGAGAAACAACATTTATTCTTTTCAAAACTTGATTAACCCATGGAAAAGAAATGGGTCCCATAACAATCTCTTTGAAAAATGATTAACTTTTGGAAAAGAAATGAGTTCCATAAAAATATATTCCAAAAAAACTTAATACATCCAAAGAAATAATTAGGAAGATATCATTACAAAATACCCCCATTTGAGCATAAATAACAATAAGGGTTATTGATATTGAGGAATATAAATGTTGGATCGGATTATACAAAATATACACAAGAGGGGGTGAATTGTGTCTTTTCAAAAATCTTTGAAAGACTGTGTTCTGCCATTTAAATCTAATCAGATGAATTAATGAAGCGGAAATTTAGCAGAGACATAAGATATATAGTGGTTCAGGGAACAGAAATCCCCTAGTCCACTCCACCAATGCTCTACTCCACGAGCTTGGTGATTTTCACTAACTGGTCCTCATTTCAATAGACCATTTCAACAAATGAGTACAGGCAGTTGATACCTTTACAATATAAGACAAAACAAAGCCTCCTGGTTCACTCCAGAACCTACATAGCTTAGTACGAGAAGTCGTTCACTCAAGAATAGAAAGATTTATGTATTCTGAAAATTCTTTCCAAATGTTCTTCACAGTTGTAACAGTATACAATTGACAGTAGATGAATCGTTGTCTTCAGAAATAATGATCTTCACAAAAGATTCATTCTGAGTTGATCTAGTTGCAGTAGATATAGAAATATAACTCACAACTTCAGCAGTAGAATATTTACAAATTATCTTCGATGTAGAATAAATGAATCTTCTATTGTGATTTTTCTTCTTCAGAAAACAGAGCTTTGTCATTCTCTTGAATCAGCAGATCTGAATTTTTTTGATAGTCTCTATTTGTCTTCCCTTTTTTTCAGAATGATCGAGAGATTACATAAGACCATTAAATTGTTGTTTTTAAAAAAACTAAAATAAATATAAATGATAAGTACTTCTCCTGCAAATTTAGATCCACAAAATTCACCTTTTGACTTGCGACATTCAAACATTTGAATTTACAGAGCAGTTGTAACTTCCCGGAAGACTCGGCATAAAAATCTCCTTTTAATTCAATCTTTAAACCATTGATAAAACGGCTTTGAAGCAGTCAAATTCTCACTTTAAAATCAGCTTTAAATCTGGATTGAAATCCATATAATAATCATCTTTCTGACCGTTGCATAAAAATATCGACTTTAAATTCTCCGACGCTAAATGTAAGGTTGAGTTGTAATGTATGAATCCCTTGAACGTAAGGTTGATGACGTAGTCTTCAAACGTAGGGTTCATAATGTATGGTTGATTACAAACATAAGGTTTATGTCACTTTCTCCAAACGTAAGTTTGATTATAAACGTAGTGTTGGTCATCCATACTTTTCTCTTCAACTTTCAAATGTATGGTAAAAGATCCATACTTTAACTTGATCCATACTTTTCCAAGAACGTATGGTTGTTTACAAAAGTAAGGTTGATGAACCATACTTTGGAGAAACAAACGTAGCGTTCAATACTTACGTATAGTTCTCCTTCCATACTTCTCTGATATCCCAAACGTAGGGTTCCTTTCTAACATAGGGTTCTTTTTCATACTTTGCTAATAACTTATGGTTGATTAACCATACTTTTCACTTATCTCATAAAGAATATGCTGCATTTTATCCTTACACTACATTTCTCCACGTAGGATATGAACAGTGTTTTCAGAACACGCTAAAGCAGATCCCGAATAAGTAGGGTATGAACAGTGTTTCCCGAACACGCTAAATGTGAATACCTTAGAAATTAATTCTCATTATTCAAGAACATAAATATTTTGTCCAGAAATAAAAATATAATGAATAATTAATTCTTGCAAAATACTTAACAAATAAAATCATTATAAAATAATTAAGGGTATTTGTGAGGCATCAAAATTGTCATAAAGAGATAGAGTATTGTTCTCAACACACTCCCCCTTTAAAAAAACATTATGTATTGTTGAAAACAACACTTTCTCAACAATCTCCCCCTTTTTATGATCACAAAAACCATAAAATAATTAATGAACTTACACAAAAAATAATTAATTACATATATTTTTGAATTTTAAAAAGATAAATACAATATTAGATTTAACTCAATTTCTCCCCCAATGAAATAAAACAAACAAAAATGTTGTGTTTATCCAAATTTATCTCCCTTTTTGTGATATCAAAAAGAATGATAATAGATGGAATATAACATAGTTAATATTGCACTAAACTTAACTAAATTCTATAACTAAGTGTTTGGAAAAAATTAAATCTGGATTACTGGAATATCGAAACAAATACAGTAAAATAAAACAAATATAAAGAAACATAATTTCATGAAAAGTAAAATAATTGATAAATACATGAATCAAAAAAAATCATTGAGTTGTTGGAATAGATACAGTTATGATGAACATAGGAATCAAGGTTTGGTCAGGGTATAAAATAGGATCTATCTCCTCTGAATTGTAGACTTGATTTCTGTCAACTGCTCCCTGAGTCTTCGCATCATTCCATCACCAAGACTAATAATAAGATCTCTAGCCTCTTGAGTCATATGAATGTATTCTATGAGATTGACTCTGAAAAACTCATTATGTCTTTCTTCCTTCTCCATAAACAAAGATATCTTCTCTGTGAATTGAGTCAGTACAAGTCTAAGAGATGGTTCACTTGATGAAAACTGGTCAACCAAGAATTTCTGATTGTCCAATAGGACTGATAAAGGAGAACTATTGCATTTAAGATCATGCAATCTATCACTCATATTTCTCATGGAAGCTGTGATAGCCTAAAACTTTTTGATTAAATCAGGTGAAGTACCTAAACCACTAGTAGCACTAGTTCCGACAGATGCAAACTATGTCTCCATAAATAATTTGAGATCTAAGAAATATGATTTCAGAACCATGCAACATCATCCAGCATATCCTTCTTAAAAATTTCAACCTCTTGCCTTGAAACTATACTATCCTTAAGTCTCTGAAATTTGAGTTGTTCTGATTTTAAGGCTCTCTCAGAGTGTCATTTTCAAATTCCAATTGAGACACCTTTCTGTACAGCTCTTCAGTTTCCTTATTCCCTTTAGCAGAAGCACCATGTGCTTGATTCTCATTCTCAGTTCTAGTGTAATGAAGCAATACTAAAGGTAGTGAATCTGCATCAAATTTTTCTTTTTCCTCAGAGTCTTTTACAGACTCTTCCATAGAAAAATCCTAATGAATTACCTCTGTTTGAGCTTCAAAAACATGTTCATTATGAACATCATCATCTTGTTCTTCCAATGGATTTTCTAAGATAATATATTCTAGAGTTTCCTGACTTCTGGCCACTTCCTCACCAGGTTCTTCCTCCTTTTCCTGTTAAAGTGTAACTTCAACATCAGTTACAACCTAATCTCGAGTCTCTCTTTCATCTTCTTCTTGAATTTCAAATTGAATCTGAGGTCCTTCCACTGGTTCTAAACTCTCAACAATAGCTTCCATTGGTTTTTCAGTAGCAGCTTCTCTTACAAAACTATAAGGGAGTAAATCTCTTGTTGTTAGTACAGGGGAAGAAAGTTCCTCATTAACAATTCTTTTTCTCTGAGTCTGAAGTCCCTCCTGACTTCTTTCTTCCTCAGTGTATTCCATTTCAAATCTAATTATCTTTGTAGCAGTTCTTACTCGGGATTAAGATTGTCCCTCTTTTGAATGAGCAGATTGCACTCGAGCACTCTCTGTTTCTTCCTCAGCTCCTACTGGAAAAAGTTTTCCTTTTATATTGCTCCATAAATAGACAATTTTTCTTAAGGTTCCAGCATTGAAAGTATTACTGTGACGACATTTTACTCTGGCATCCACCAGTCTCACCATATCCTTTTTGAATAATAGTTTGGAAATGATCTACCAAAAGGGTAGAAGTTCATTCTGGCTTCACTATGATAGCAGTAATGTAGTTACCTCACCGTGTACCTAGGAAAATTTAATTTTATATCACTTAGAAGAAGATACATTATGTACATGTTAGGATATAATATCTTTTCCATCTCTGACATTCTCAGTGCAATCCCTATTTGCACAAATTTCACAAGGATTTTCTGATCTGGATACAGATCCTTAATAAACATCTTATTTATAGAAGTATAACCAAAAATAAAAGACATAATGTCCTCATATTTATTCACATAATCTCTTATATTTTTCAAATCAAAATGAAAGACTCCCTCATGAGGGCAGTTCAAAATCTGACCAGTTTCAACTGAAGAGATCGAAAGATCCCTATCCTCTATCTTAGCCAACATTGTGTCCTCATTGTCTCCCGGAAAAAAATGTACAGACTTGAAGAAATATTGAAGTTCTACCTCAAACAAAAATTCTTTATTCTCACTGTTGAAAGTCTATTTGAGATTCTTAAACGACGGTTCTTGTTTTAAGAGGAGATTCGTTTGAAATATCCATTCAAGATCAATCACCTTTCCCTGTAAGATTTTCCTTCCTTCGGAGTGTTATTTCTTGTCATTGCTGGTCTCGGACTCATTATATCTCTTAGTCTTAGCCATCTCTGTGAGAATCGCTGAAGGTTTGAAGGTTAGGGTTTCAGATGTTCGAAAATTAGGGTTGACGAGAAGTGGTACGGATTTGCGGGTTCAAAAAGGTTTTAGTAGAAATGAAACGGTTTAGAAGTAGAAAGGGTTTCTGACAACCTTGATTCCCATGTTTTCATTAATCATTACATAGATTTATAAATAAAAATAAAAATTGATTATGCGGAGAAAAGAAACTTATTCTTTTTGAAAAACAAATGACCAAATTATTTTAAACAGTATTAAAATAAAGAACCAGCATAGTAAAATAAAATATTATTTAAAAATAAATAAACCTAGATCCCCCTTAATAAAATCAAACCTTGCAGTGGGAGGTGGTTTAGTAAAAATATCAGCTAATTGATTTTCAGTACTTACAAATTCCAAATATATATCCTTTTTAAGAACATGATCTCTTAGAAAATGATGTCTGATATCAATATGGTTAGTTATAGAATGATTAATAGGATTTTTTGAAAGATTTATAGAACTAGTATTATCACATAAAATATGTGTATTATTAAAATTTAGTCCAAAGTCCATATGAGTGGTTTTTATCCACAACACTTGTGCACAGCAACTGCGAGCAGAAACATATTCTGCCTCAGCTGTTGACAAGGAAACTGAATGTTGTTTTTTACTTGACCATGACACTAAGGATTTCCCTAAAAAGTGACAAGTTTTTGAAGTGATTTTCCTATCTAATCTACAACTTCCAAAGTCTGCATATGAATATGAAATTAAATTAAAATCAGAAGTTTTGGGATAAAGAATATATTGAAAAATAGTTCCTTTTAAATATCTAAATATTCTTTTAACAGCAGTCAAATGGGATTCTTTAGGATTTGATTGAAATATTGCACAAAGACATATTGAATACATTATATCTGGCCTGCTAGCAGTAAGATATAATAAACTACCAATCATACCTCTATATAACTTGTTGTCAACTGATTTTCTAGTTTCATCCAAATCAAGTTTTACATTAGTACACATAAGAGTTGTATATGTCTTGCTATTTTAAAGTCCAAATTTCTTTAATAAATTAGTAATGTATTTGCTTTGATTCAAAACATTTCCAAAATATTTTTGATAAATTTGAAGTCCTAGGAAGAAATTTAATTCTCCCATAATACTCATTTCAAATTCATTTTGCATTAACTTTGAAAACTCATGACAAAGGGTTTTATTAGTTGATCCAAAAATCACATCATCAACATAAATTTAAACTAATAAAATATTAGAATTTACAGTTTTATTAAAAAGGGTTGGATCTGGCATTCTAATAGTAAAATCATTTTTCAATAGAAAAGAGATTAATCTTTCATACCAAGCTCTAGGTGCTTGTTTAAGGCCATAAAGAGCTTTAGTAAGTTTAAAAATAGAATCTGGTTTTTGAGAATTTTCAAAACCAGGAGATTTCTCAACATAAACTTCCTCCATTAAATAACCATTTAAAAGGGAAGACTTAATGTCCATCTGAAATAATTTAAAATTCATATGAGATGCTTAGGCTAGAAGGATTCTGATGGCTTCTAATCTAGCTACAGGTGAAAATGTCTCATCATAATCTATACATTCTTCCTAATTATATCCTTTAGCTACAAGTATAGCTTTATTTTTAGTTATTATTCCTTGATCATCTTGCTTGTTTCTAAAGACCCATTTGGTTCCTATCACTGGATAGTTCTGTGGTCTTTCAACTAATTCCCAGAATTCATTTCTTTTGAACTAGTTTAATTCTTCTTGCATTGTTATCATCCAGCTTTCATCATCTAAAGCTTATTCTATAGACTTGGGTTCTAATTGGGATAGAAAGGCAGATAATTCTACAAGATTCCCTATAATTCTTCTAGTTTTTATTCCTGTGTCTAAGTCACCTATTATAGTCTCTAAAGGGTGATTCCTTAGGGTTCTAGTTTGTCTAGGAAACACACTCATAGGTTCTTCAGTATCATGTTCTTTTGAACTAGACTGAATTTCTTTTATATCTTTTTCAAAAATCATTTTTCAAGTTCTCAAGTCTAAAGGTATCATTAGAGTCGGATTCATCCATTTGATCTGTCCTTCTCTCAAAGGGATCAGATTCATCAAATTTCACATGAATTGATTCTTCAAAAATCCTTGACTTCTTATTATAGACTCTATAAGCTTTGGAGGTAGCTGAATATCCTAAGAAAATTCCTTCATCAGATTTTGGATCGAACTTACCAAGATTTTCCTTGGTGTTCAAGATGTAAACTTTGCATCCAAAAACATTATAGTAATTTACTTTAGGTTTTCTGTTATTCCAAAGTTCATAGGGTGTCTTTTTCAAAATTGGTCTAATTAAAACTCTATTCATTATATAGCAGGCTATTCTTATAGCTTCTGCCCAAAAATAGGTTGGAAGACTATATTCATTTAGCATAGTCCTAGCCATTTCTTGAATAGTCCTATTTCTTCTTTCAATAGTTCCATTTTTGTTGAGGTGTTCTTACTGCAGAGAAGGTGTGTTTAATACCCATATTTGAGCAGAAGGAATTAAATTCTTGATTCTCAAATTCTCCACCATGATCACTTCTTAATGAAATTATTTTAAAACCTTTTTCATTTTGAACAGCTTTGCAAAAACTTTCAAATAAAGTAAAAGCTTCATTTTTAAATTTTAAAAAGAAAATCCATGTAAATATAGAATAATCATCAACTAAAACATATACATATAATTTACCAGCCAATATTTCTACTCTTTAAGGTCCAAAAAAATATATATGGATAAGTTCTTGAGGTTTAGATGTAACAATTTTGTTAACAGATTTGAAGGATGATTTGTGTTGCTTGCCAAGTTGACATGTATCACAAAATCTGTCACTTTCAAATCTGAGACTAGGCAAATCAAAAACTAATTGTCTTTTAGATAATTTATGTAAAACATATACATTAAAATGTCCAAGTCTCCTATTCTATATCCAAGATTCATTTACTTTAGCAGTTAAGAAGTTTACTTGTTGTTTACACAAGTAATTTAAATCCAGGGTATACACATTGTTAGTTTTAGGTTCTCTAAATTTAAGCAATTTATTTTTGAAAACTTAACAGCAATTGTTAGAAAAATAAACAGCATAACCATCATCACATAGTTGAGAGATACTTATCAGATTGTGTTTCAATCCTTGTACATAAAGTACTTTATTGATTGAGACATCTTATGGATCTCCAACTGTTCTAATACTAATGATTTTCCCTTTGGCATTGTCACCAAAAGTGACAAGTCCACTATCTTTTTGAGTGAGTGTAGAGAAATTCGATGAGTTTCCACTCATATTCCTTGAGTATCCACTGTCCATATACCATATGTCCCTTTTTCTTTTGTGACCTGCACCCTGTAAAGGTATTTACACAATTTGCTTTGGTGCCCATATTTTTTTGGGTCTAGTGGTGTTAGCTAGCAAGGATCTAGGAATCCAGACTTAATTAGATTTTTCTAATTTCACAAGAGTCAAATAAATCATTTGATACAAAGTCCTTCTTAATACCAATTATTTGGGGTTTTCTTAAGAAACAGTTTTTTGAAATATGTCCCCTTATTCCACAGTAATTGCAATCTAGTCTTTTTGCACTTGGAATAAAATAATTCTTATACAGCTTGGGTTTTTCTCCTTTACTTCCAATTCTAAATCTTTCCTTTTTAATGATATTTTTCCCAAGAATTTCATTTAAAGTGTTTTCTCCTTTAGTAAAAACAAGGGATGAATTTTTATAAGTTTCCACTTCAGTTTGTAGTGATTTTATATTTGATTCATAATCTGTATTGTTAGTGTTAATTGAGTCAAATTTTTCAGTTAACTCCTTATATTGTTTCAGAATTGTATTTATTTCATCAGAAACAACCTTATAAATGTTTTTTAAAGACTTATGCTTCTTAAATAGAGAATCATACTTTTATTCAAGAATATTGCAGTAGGTTGTAAGTTTTTCATTAGAGTAACTAGATTCAGAACTAGAGTCAGAAAAGTAGTAAGATTGTACCTCATCTGTTTCTACCATAAAACACATGTTGGCTTTCAGATTTACTTCTTCCTTCTCTGAGTCTGATTCATAAGTGCTACTAGGGTCTTCAGATACACTCCATGTAGCTTTCATAGCCTTCTTGTCTTTATGATCGTAATCATTTCTTTTGAAGAATTTCTTTCTCTTGTCTTCTTTTAGCTGAGGACAATCAGGTTTGATATGCCCCATTTTCTTGCATTCATAACATCTGACTTCTTTGTCATCCTTTTTAAAGGATTTTCTGAAGCCCTTCTTCTTTTTATAGAATTTAGTGAATCTTCTGGCTAGCTGAGCCAGTTCCACATCAGAATTTGATAAATCAGAACTTTTTGATTTCTCTTTTACACTCTTCTTCATCTTTATGTTTTTGATCTGTGATAATACTTTCAAGGTAGTGTCATCTCTTTTGATAAGAAATTTATGTTCATTTGCTTCATCTTCCATATCAACTTAATACATCATTAATGTTCCAATTAGTTCTCTCATGGTTAAGTCTTTAACAGGTGTCGACTGTCTAATTGCTGTAGAGATTCCATTCCATTTTGTAGGCAGTACTCTCAGTACTTTTAAAGCTTGATCTTCTTATTTAATGGGATCTCACAAAGCGGTTATGTTATTGAAAATATCTGTCAATATTCCATTCATTTGAGTAATACTTTCACCTTCAATCATTCTGAAAGTATCAAATTTAAGCTTAGCAGTTTCATATCTCATTTCCCTGATATTGTTAGTTCCTTCATAAGCAACATCAATAGTTTTCCACATTTCATATGCTTTCGGGAATTAAGATAATCTATTAAATTCATCAGGTCATAGACCACATATAATTGCATTCATTTCCTTTGAGTTCATATCATAATCTACTTCAATAGCTGCACTCCATGTTTTAGGTTTTTCTGGTATTTCATATGGAGTTAGAATCTTAGAATATACTCTGTATCCAAGGTTTTTCAGATAGATAATCATTCGCGACTTTCAACATCCATAGTTTTCTTCATTGAAGTACGGTGATATGACCATAGACATTCCCTCTCTTGTATCAGTCATATTACTCTGTGTATAATCACTTTCATCTTGTTAAGGATTTATCAGAAAGCTCAACCATTGATACCAATTTTTGGATTGGATTATATAAAATATACACAAGAGGGGGGTGAATTGTGTCTTTTCAAAAATCTTTCCAAGATTTTGTTCTGCCCTTTAACTCTAATCGGATGAATTAATGCAGCAGAAAATTATCAGAGACACAAGATATATAGTGGTTCAGGGAACAAAAATCCTCTAGTCCACTCCACCAAAGCTCTACTCCAAGAGATTGGTGATTTTCACTAACTGGTCCTCATTTCAATAGACTGTTTCAACAACTGAGTTCAGGCAGTTGATACCTTTACAATCTAAGGTAAAACAAAGCCTTCTAGTTCACTCCAGAACCTACACAGCTTAGTATGAGAAGTTGGTCACTCAAGAATAGAAATATTTCTGTATTCTGAAAATGATTTCCATATGTTATTCACAATTGCAATAGTATGCAATTGACAGTAGATGAATCGTTGTCTTTAGAAATAATGATCTTTACAAAAGAGTAGTTCTGAGTCGATCTCAATGCAGTAGATATAGAAATATAACTCACAACTTCAGTAGTATCAGATTTACAAATGATATTCTATGTAGAACAAATGAATCTTCTATCGTGATTTTTCTTCTTCAGAAAACAGAGCTTTGTCGTTCTCTTGAATCAGCAGATATGAATTTTTTTTTATAGTCTCTATTTTTCTTCCCTTTTTTCAGAATGATAAAGAGATCACATAAGACCATTAAATTGATGTTTTTAAGAAAACTCAAATAAATATAAACGATAAGTACTTCTCCTGCAAATTTAGATCCACAAAAGTCGCCTTTTGACTTGCGACATTCAAACATTTGAATTTACAGAGCAGTCGTAACTTCCCTAAAGACTTGGCATAAAAATATCCTTTTAATTAAATCTTTAAACCATTGATAAAACAGCTTTGAAAAAGTCAAATTCGCACTTTAAAATCAGCTTTAAATCCAGCTTGAAATTTGCATAATAATCAGCTTACTGACCGTTGCATAAAAATATCGACTTTAAATTCTCCGACGCCAAATGTAAGGTTGAGTTGTACTATATGCATCCCCTGAATGTAAGTTTTATGACGTAGTCTTCAAACGTAGGGTTGATAACATATGGTTGATTACAAACATAATATTTATGTCACTTTCTCCAAATGTAAGGTTGATCATAAATGTAGGGTTGGTCATCTATACTTTTCACTTCAACTTTCAAATGTATGGTAAAAAGATCCATACTTTAACTTGATTCATATTTTTCCAAGAACGTATGGTTGTTTACAAAAGTAAGGTTTATGAACCATACTTTTGAGAAACAAATGTAACATTTAATACTTACGTACAGTTCTCCCTCCATACTTCTCTGATATCCCAAACATAGGGTTCTTTTCTAACGTAGGGTTCTTTTTCATACTTTGTCGATAACGTATGGTTTATTAACCATACTTTTCACTTATCTCATAAAGAATATTCTGAATTTTATCATTACGCTACGTTTCTCCACGTAGGATATGAACAGTGTTTCCAAAACACGCTAAAGAAGATCTTGAATAAGTAAGGTATGAACATTGTTTCCAGAACACGCTAAATGCGAATACCTTAGAAATTAATTCTTGTTATTCAAGAACATAAATATTTCGTCCAGAAATAAAAATATAATTAATAATATATTCTTGCAAAATACTTAAGAAATAAAATCATTAGAAAATAATTAAGGGTATTTGTGAGGCATCAAAATTGTCATAAAGAGATAGAGTATTGTTCTCAACACACTCCCCCTTTAAACAAAACATTATGTATTGTTGAAAACAACACTTTCTCAATAATAAATACTATTAAAATAGAATTAAAATATTTTTGAATAAAATAACCTTTTAATTTTGATAATAAATTTTAAAAATTAAAAAATCACAAAATATTGTGAGAAATATTTTATTTGAAAACAAACCTGAAAACATATAAAGGAAAATTCTTGAAAAATAATGGATATGATATAATAATAACCCATTCCTACCATAAATTTTAAAAATATAAATTGTTTTCAAAACATTTTGAAAAATGGATTCAAAAGTGACCCATTAGAAAAATGTTAAGAAATTTCCTTTTAAAACCTTTTAAAAGATGGTAAAATATCATGTAAAATAGATTTAGTAAATTATTTATTTTTATAAAAGAAAGTTTTTGAAAACATTTTAGAAAATATGGATATATAATATAAAGGTACCCAATCTAAAAGAAAATACAATATCAGTATCACTTACAAATGAATTCATTGATGTTTATTTAATCAATAAGTAAATAGAAATTAAATGTGTGAAACACATTTAAAACTATAGTGGAATAAAATATATGTGTCTCAATAAATAATATCAAATTATTTCCTCCAAAATAACCTTTAACATAAACTATCTCAAAAAGAAATGATATTGTAACATAAAGCCTTTTCCACTTTGGTATCTCTTTAATCGTAAGCCCCGTGAAATAATAATATCAAAGGATACTTTAAATATCATGAACATAAGTAAATAAATTATATAAAATTTCAAAAGTCTAGTATATACACCTCATAAATAATATAGGTGTATATCATAAAAATATATCACAAAAAAAGATAATTTGAGATAAATAACCCTTACAAAAACCATACCATTAAATTTGATTCTTAATAAATGAATTGATTATGTGTATAAAATGTAAATCCACAAAAAATGGAAATAAAATATAAGATAATAAAAATTAATTACACACATAATCATAAAATAACAAATTCAATAAAGAAGTAATATAACCCAATGAAAAGAAATTGAGTTATGAAATTCTTTACCACATGGTAACTTTTAAGTCAAAAAATCTTATATGAAATAATTCAAATTGAGACTTAAAATAACATTATTTATGAATTATTCATGATATTAAATGTAAAATATAAAGTATATATACTACAAAATATAAATAATATGTGAATATAGAATATTTCTCATAGAAATAAAAAGTGAGATGAGAAAAATCTTTACCTTGAGTTCAAACTTTACATGTGTTTCCTTTAACTCGTGTATAATAAGATTATATCAAATATTTGATTTATTAATAACCATTTTTATTTTTAATATATATACATAAATAATTTATTTTATTTCTTTTCAATGAAATATTAAAATACTTAATCAATTAAGTCCACATCATCTGCTTTGAGGACGTTCGGTTCATTATTTTAAAATGGATTTGGTGTGTTGATTGTGGTAAAATATTTAATTATTTAAAACTATAAATAATAATAATGTTGAAATATATAAAATATTTATACATAAATTATATTCTTAAAACCAGTGAAGAAATATGGTAATGAAAAACGAACTATGTTACAATCATGGAGATGGTAAGTCGTACGTATGCATGAGTAACGTTTCCATTTTTCAACAATGATTATGGAAATAAGTTAAGTGATATTTTAAATTTATAGAAATATAATAATATCATAAATAACATATTATTTCATCAAATATACTTATGTATATCATCCATTTTTTTTTGGTGATGAAAAAATAATCACATCTCTTCGTGGAGATGGTAGTCTAAACATACGCATGAATGACGTTATCATTTTTTAGTGTAAGAAATAAAATGATATTTTATATTTTAATACTGAAAAATATGTAATTAATATGGTAATTATTTCATATATATCATATAATCATTAACTTTATCATTAATACCTTCCATGTAAAGTGTTTGTGAAAAATGAATCACATTGCTTCATGTGGCAGTGGTTTTTTTGTACACACGAGTGACGTTATCGTATCGCCCATGGAATGGAAAGTAAAAAAAAATATATGATGTAATATTAAAAAGTATAAATATGTTAAAAATATCATATATATATATATACTTTTAATCCATCATTATATCAATCTGTGAGAGGTGATGATGGAAAACCATTAACATCAGTTCGCGAGGAGGTAGTCCACCGCACACACAAATGATGACTTCATATCCCATTTGATGGAATATGAGATGTATTTAGGTTATTAAATTAACATAATAACATATCAATATATTTTATATGTATGTGTTATTATATAATAATAACTTAATAAGATTTGAAGGAGGTTGAAGAAGAAATAATATAAAGATTCTCGGTTAAGCATGATACATCTTCTTCTAACAACCTCCTTAGGGAAGAACTAAAAGTATTCATAGGTTGGATTTATAATTATAATAATGGATATAGGATGTGTTAATGGAATTAAAAAATATATTTTGGTAGGTATTTTTCATTCCAAATGTATTTTAAGGTGTGAAAAAATAGATGACAGTGGGTGGCCTTTTATAAGTGATGTGAGTAGCATGTTTGTCATTTTTGAAAAGAAAAAGGTGAACCCATGTTTTTCACATGAAAAAAAAAGAGAAAAAAATGGACTATTATTGATAATGAAACATTATAAGGTAAAAATATGGACAAAAAGTTTTTAGGTCATTTTTACCCTTATCTTTTTATTTTAACCCCCCCCCCCCCCCCACCACCACCACCACCACCACCAATAAAACCGTTTTCACTTTAACAATGGTAATTAATTTTTTCTGTTTTGACTATTAATTATGGTAATAAATTATTTTAAATTATTAGGTTGTATGAACCCAGATCTTCTTTTTAGGTATGTTTTCCTTTTTCTGGTGTTTTTTAGGAAAAGAAGAGTTTTTTGAAATTTTTGAAGGACACGTCGTGTACTCGGTTACCATAGGTAGTTGTGTGCTAGCCATGTAACGGTTGTGCACATGGTCGTGTGTGGTGACCTGGAGGCCACCTAAAGTGGGGCTCGGTAAGGGAAAGTACACATCATGTACGTCAACAGTACACGTTTCGTACTTTCTTTTTTTCATTAAACATACCAGGGTCACGTCTGACGGACAGAAACACCTCCTTCTCGACCTAGTTCATCCAAGAGCATCTTTACGGCTGTGATTCTTCCTCGAGAAACCAATCGAGCATTCTTTCTTTGAATCGACCGACGTTGATTACATTTGGATCCCCTCGGTAAGCTCTTCCTTATTCTAGAGCTTCATCTCCTGATTCCTCCTCTATCAAGAGTTATCCTCAGTTGAACGTTTTAGACATTTTTGCAGATCTATGGTGTTATTGGGCGATTCAAGGCTTGAGTTTCTTTTATAACGATCCTACAACACCGAGGTAGGTGGTTTTTTCCTTTATATAGAAATTATTTGAGTTATATGTGAAAATTTTCCCAATACCCTTGAACATGGTATTGCGTGTTTACTATTTTAGCCCTGTTAATTTCCTGCTATACTTGTATTCTAGAATAGAGGTTAATTGAATGTGAATAGGGTAAATTGATATGATTTGGATGTGTTTTACCATGCATGTTTGTGTATGACCATTTGGTCCTGGTTAGCCTGTTAGGCTGCCTTGTTTTTTACCATGCCTAGTACTGTAGGATGGAGTGTTTGTTTTTCTGACATGTTGTTATATTGTAGACTGTTAGCCAAGTAGTTATTGGGGTTTACTCTGGCTGTATTGCATTGTTGTGCTTGTTTGACTTACACAGGGTCGTGAGAACCTGGTGTAGTAGACCATAGGTAGAATGGATGTAAGGGCTTCTCCAGAGTGTATGTAGTTCCTCAATGCGGGCCACAGGGGTAATGTGATGTAAGTACTTCCCCAGATCACCTTTTAGTTATCGATATGATACTATAGGGAGAATTGACAGTGAGTGCTTCCTCATAGAGTTAATACATAAGCTAAACTAGAGGGGTTAGACTGTGTGAACTTCCCATAGGGTTGCTTGTGTTGTTTTGGTTGAACTAAAGGGGTTAGGCTGAGAGTACTTACCAGAGGGTTTCCTACTTTGATTAGCTTCTTACTTGATATGTGGAGTTGAATGATTTGAACTATATGAATGTTTACTGCTGAGTACTTCCTTGTTTACTACTTCTTTTTACTTATTGCCTACCATATATATTCACTGACTTTTAGGCATATATCTTTTGGTGGTTTCCTACTAGGATTAGTCTCGCACCCTGTTTGGGTCATGCTTTTGGGCCTAAAAAGATTATATTACTACAGGTATAGATAAGGGAAAGTGTACTTCTACTTCAGGTATTTGATTGTTGTGGAGATAGAGAGCATGGGACCAAGCTGAGGCTTGCGATCCTGAAGAGTTTTATCTACTTTATTTTTTTACTTTGGTTTAGTACTATATTTCAGCATTGTGACGTGTTTGGATGCTTTCCTAGACACATATATCATGCATCATTTATATGTGTGATCCTATTGTTTCTTACTTTCAGTATTCCGTTGTATACTATTGTATGGTGTTATTACTACTTCTGCTATTGTATATCCGTTTACTTCTGTTGTGTTACTCTTCCAATAAGGGCATAGTTTCTCCACTATCACACCCAAGGCCCTCACTGGTAGTCTTCAGCCTCTGGAATTTGGGGAAATTCGCTTGAGGCCATGTGACCAACCGGGTACAGGGCGCCTCTGGGCGGCTTTTGGAATCGGGACGTTACAAAGTGGTATCAGAGGGATTATTTTATTCTTAACGTACTGTTTGGATTCTATATCCAGGGGTAGGATGGAATAGGTACTTGGTAATAAGTTGTGCCCAGGAGTAGCTAACCTGTGTACAGGGAAAAGCCAATCCATCTCGTTTACTACAATTTTTTTGGTTTTGCAATTTTATAGTTGATTTGATTTTCACTGTTGGGTGATTCACATGTTTTGTGTTGTTATTGTTGATGTTATTGAGGTTCTATTTCTGTTGCAACTCGATGAGATGATATTATTCCATCTCATGCATCATATAGGAACTTTCTAGAAACCACATGTCATGCATTATTGCCATGCCATTTAGGGTGCATTAGCGATTGCATGTTGTTGTGATAGATGTTGTGCTAGATATGCATGTTGTTGTGATAGATTCCTTTATATAATACCTGCTTTTGATGGGGTATTTATTTGTGTAAGTTTTGATTGAATGAACGTCAAACTTTGGTTATTGAGGTGTTATGGTCCCTCATGGACTAGAATTTGGCAGATCATTGCCTTGTTTTCCTTGTTATAACATGTATAAAATGCCAAGCTTTGATTCGCGGTGACATGGGGTTTGGAAATCTTTGGTAGGACACGCTGTGTACCGGATGTACATGTCGTGCTGTAGAACCATGTAACCAGCCGTGTCACTAACAACACGGGTCGGTTGAGTCTTTTCTAATACACAACGTGTCTATTTGGAATACGCCATGTAGTGTAACCCGAGTATCCGGCCATGTGATGAGTAATACAGGTCGGTTAAATCTTCCCAGTACACGTCGTGTCTGGAACAAACACGCCATGTAGTTTCAGCCGTGTGTCCACCCGTGTAACTAATAACACTAGCAGTTGAAACCTAAGTAGTACACACTGTGTCCATCTGGAACACGCCATGTAGTGTGATCCGTGTATCCAGCCGAGTCACTAACAACATTGGTTGGTGAAGCTTGCCTAGTACACACCATTTCTGGTATGAACACGTCGTGTAGCCATGTTCTATGAGAACCATGTGGGTTAGCCGTGTAGAAGAACACGGGTAGGGAAATAAAATTCAAGTACACACCGTGTTTTAGGACAACACACCATGTATGGGGTGTTACGCAACTAGTTTTGGCAGGAGTACATGCCCATGTGAAAGGCTTCAGGGAACATGTCGTGTAGTCGTTATACACGTTGTGTATCCATGTTTTGAAAAACTTAAATGCTTTCTTTATACTATTTATATCTTTTAATTCTATGTTGTAGTCCTTATTAATCTTGATCTAAGGTTTGCACTTGACCTTGAATAGTCATGCCACTGAGATTTCCTTCGGTTGTCCCCTAGTTACCAGGAAGTGATTAGACACCGGACATGGCTGATCAAGGACTACCTTTAGATCCTCCAGTTGTGACAGTATTGGTACCAGCCATCATTCCAGACACAGGTGTTGACGCACAGTTCCGAGAGGGCTTCATGAGGTTCATGCAGACCTTCCGCAGAGTAATGCATCATGCCCCGTCTATGGCAGATCTGACGCGGGTTTTCCAGCAGCAGAATCCTCCCACCTTCAAAGGGGAAGGAGTACCTAAGGCTAAAGATTCATGGTTAGAAGCTATGTTGTCTATCTTTGATCACCTAGAGATGACTTCGGAGAGGAGGTTCAATCTTGCTACATATATGCTTTGGGATTCCACTAAGAGATGGTGGGATGTGATCTCACAAGCAGAACTCCAGTAGGTTATGGATTGGGATGAGTTCCAGCGTGCCTTCTACAACTAATTTTACTCAGGTACTTTGAGGGTCGATCGATCCAGATAGTTCATGAGTCTAGAGCAAGGTACTCTTTCTGTTATGGAGTATTCTTCTCACTTCACAAAGATGCATCACTTTACGCCTATTCCAGGAGGTGATGAGTTATTCTTGGAAAGGAAGTTTGAGGATGGTATTTGGAATGACATTCGATCACAGTTGAACATCTTCAAGCTGACTTCAATCACTTCTATAGTCAACCAGGTGCTGATCACGGAGCGGAATCTAAGGGATTCTGGGTGGTGAGCTAGGGCGGTTCAACATCCGGGGTTGGTATCCCTCTTACTAATAGCAGGAAGCACCGTAGGGAGTCTTCAAGAAGAGATCTGAGGAGGTGGGACACTTATTCTGGTAGCCAAGTGGTGTGATACTGATGCATAAAGAGCGTGAATATGAGGCCACATTGCCCGAGAGACCCATTTGAGTACCGGTCTTGCGGAAAGATGGGTCACCATTAGCGTTTCTATGATTTATTCTCACCGGTAGATGGTGATAGAGGTTATTCTATGACTCTGTGTTTAGGAGCAGCACCACGAGTTTCTCACCAGTCTGGGAACTGGAGTTCTTCTAGCTGTTCAGGCCGAGGTGGAGGTCTTGGTTGTGGTAGTCATTCACTAGGCTTTCAGTGACAACATGGTGGATTAGTTTAGAGTGGTCACATAGGGTCATAGGGCCACGGTACAGGACAAACTTTTGTAGTGGAGTAGACCCAGCAGGAGCAGGATCTTAGAACCTCTATAGTTGAGGTACAATTATAGTTGCCTCGGTTTTATCTTCTTCTATTTTCGATACAGGGGCTTCCCATAGCTTTATATATGTTGTTGTTGTGGAAATCCTTGGGCTCTGTATCTTTTCTTCTGTCGATATCTTGACGTTGGACACTCTGTTGGGGACAAGAACAGCTAGTGTGCATCGGTCCAAGGAGTTCCCTCTAGAGGTTGGTAGGTGTCACTTCTTGTGGGACCTCTATGTCCAAGAGATGACATGCTATGATGTCATTCTTGGAATGGACTGGTTATTTCCTTTCCAGGCTATTGTTTACTGCTATCGCCGTAGGGTGAGTTTTACGTTTCCATAGGGTGGATCGTTTCTTCATAAGGCCGAATGGTATGTCCAAGCGAGCAGAGCAGGACCTGGGCATCATGGGTTGGGAGGAGTTACAGCCAATTTTTCTAGTCTATATCTGGATGACTAGGGGACTTCACGGAAGGACTTTCCTCCAGTGGTGGATCATTTCAGGGTTTTCATTTCAAAGGAATTTTCAGGTTTTCCTTTGAATCAAGAGATGGAATTTTCTATTGATCTTATGTCGAGAGTGGCACTGGTGTCCATTCCTCCTTATATTATGGCTACACCAGAGTTACAGGAGCTCACGAAGCAGTTGGAGGAGTTGCAGACAAAGGGTTTTATCTGAACCAGTACTTCTTATTGGGGTTCGCCTGTCCTATTTGCGAAGAAGGTGGACGGTACCCTCATACTTTGTGTGGATTATCCGAAGTTGAACCTGTTGATAGTTAAGAACTGATATCCCTTGCCAAGGATTGACGATCTCTTTGATCATCTTCGAGGAGACCGGGTGTTCTTGAAGATTGACTTGAGATCCAGTTATCATCAATTGCACGTTAGATCATCTGATATACCTCTTACATCCTTCTGGAGAAGGTATGCTCTATACAAGTATGTGGTTATGCCATTCGGTCTCACAAACGAGCCTGCAGTCTTCATGGCACTAATGAACCGAGTGTTCCATCCATACTTGGATTCTTTCATGGTAGTCTTCGTGGACGATATCTTGGTGTACTATAACACTCGACACGACCATGATACCCATATTGAGATCCTTTTTAGTACACTGAGATAGAATTAGTTATATGCTAAACTCTCAAAATGCCACTTTTGGATGGACCAAATTCACTTCTTGGGTCATTTTATCACAGACACAAGAGTATCAGTAGACCCAGAGAAAGTGAGATTAGTAGTTTCCTGGGAGCATCCAAAGAACGTCTTTAATGTACGTAATTTTCTAGGGATGGATGGATACTACTTACGTTTCATGCAAGACTCTTCATGCTTAGCAACGCTATTGACGGGCCTGACTAAGAAGGGTGAAAAATTCTTGTCATTAGATTCTTGTGATTTGGCCTTTTAGGAGCTGAAAGAGAGGTTGACTTTAGCACCGATACTAGTATTTCCAGAGCCAGGAAAGAGCTATACTATTTACTATGATTCTTTAGTTATTGGGCTAGGAACTGTTCTTATGCAGGGAGAAAGATTCATTGTGTACGGGTCTCGGCAGTTCAGGCCACATGAGAGAAATTACCCGACACACAATCTCGATCTGGCTGTTGTTATTCATGTCTTACTCTGTTGGAGACATTATCTTCTCATAGATCATTTTTTGGTTTTCACCGACCACAAAATCCTCAAGTATATCTACACTCAGTGTGACCTAATTTTGAGACAGCGAAGGTGGGTCGAGTACCTTCAGTCCTTTGACTTTGAGCTTTCCTATATTCCTGGGAAAGGCAATGCAGTGGCTAATGAACTGAGTAGGAGGACTCAAATACAGGCAGTTCAAAAGGCCAGCAGTGAGTGGAAGTTTATGGATCTATTCTCTAAGATTCATTTGGAGGTGCATGATGGATAGGGGTAAACATTTCTATCTTCTGTATTCGTTACCTCTACTCTTCTTGACCGAGTGCGAATGAGGCAGCTATCAGATTTTTAAGGCCTAGTACTACGAAAGAATTTTTCAGGAGAGGACCCTATTCCTGGATGGATAGTAGGCGAGGATCAGATCTTTCATTTTCATGGGTGCGTATGAGTGCTAGAAGACATATGCGAGGAGATGATGCGGGACTTTCATTCCTCAGTTTGGGCAGTTCATCCTGGTGTCACCAAGATTTATCGTGATCTGCACCATCAGTATTGGAGGCCAGGTATAAAGAGGTATGTTGTTGGTTTCTTCATGAGATTTTCCACCTGTTAGCAGGTGAAGGTGGATCATCAGTGACCAGTAGGGCTTTTTTAGTAGTTACCCTTTCCCAAGTGTAAGTGGAACGACGTCGCGATGGATTTCGTGACCGGATTGCTGAGGTCGCCTCAAGGGAATGATGTGGTATGGGTTGTCGTTGATAGACTCACGAATGTTTCTCACTTCTTACCGATCAAGGAGACCTTCAGTGACAATAAGATGGAAAGATTGTACATCCAAGAGATTGTACGTCTAAATGGGGTTCCACACACCATTGTTTCAGATAGGGATGCACGTTTTACTTATCGGGTCTGCCAGGGACTTTAGAAGGCTTTGGGTACACAGGTACTTTTGAGTACAGCTTACCATCCCCAGATAGATGGCCAGTCTAAGTGTACGATTCAGTTTCTTGAGGAGATTCTTCGAGCATGCATCCTAGATTATGAAGGTTCTTGGGAGAAGCACACACCTCTTGTGGAGTTTGACTACAATAATAGTTTTCAAGAAACTATTCAGATGGAACCATATGAGGCTTTGTATGGTAGGCCATGTTGATCACCCTTATGCTGGTTGGAGGTAGGAGATGTAGCTATTCTAGGACCTCAACTTGTCCATGGTACCATAGAGTAGATAGAGTTGATTCAGAAGGGGATGGTTATTGCACAGTCTCGACAGAAGTCTTATGCTGATCGACGGAGACGACCTCTAGAGTTCGAGGTCGGGGATTAGGTTTTCCTACATGTCACACCAAGGTTTGGACATAGGAGGATTATGAGGTAGGTTAGGCTTTCACTGAGTTATGTTGGGCCATTTTAAGTGTTGGAGAGAGTTGGGCCGGTTGCCTATCGGTTGCAGTTACCTCAGAGGTATCGGGAAATGCACGATGTCTTCTACGCTTCTCATCTTTGACGTTACTTCTCAGACTCGTCTCATGCTTTTCAACCCGAGGAAGCTGAGCTAGAGGTGGATGCATCTTTTGAGGAGAATCCTATCCGAATTTTTGATTGAAGTACAAAGTTTCTTCGTGGCCAGTCTGTTCCTCTGGTACGAGTGCTATGGCAGCATGGGAAAGTACAGGACAAGACTTGGGAGAGGGAGGCTGATGTATGATTGTAGTGGTCAGAGCTATTCGAGGATTCTTCTTCTACACCACCTTGATAACAAAATTAGGGGATGGATTTCTTTAAGGGTGAAAGTTTGTAAGAACCTGGATCTTCTTTTCAGGTATGTTTTCCTTTTTCTGGTATTTTTTAGGAAAAGAGGAGTTTCTAGAAATTTTTGAAGTACACACCATGTACTTTATGAGTACACGTCGTGTACTCGGTTACCACAGGTAGTCATGTGTTGGTCGTGTAATGGATGTGCACATGATAGTGTGTGGTGACCTAGAGGCTACCTAAAGCAGGGCTCAGTAAGGGAAAGTACATGTCATGTACCTAAAAATTACACGCCATGTACTTTCTTTTTTTTCATTAAACGTATCGGGGTCGCGTCTGATGGATAGAAACACCTCCTTCTTGACATAGTTTGTCCGAGAGAATTTGTACGGCCATGATTATTCCCCAATCCCCTGATCGAGCATCCTTTCTCTAAATCGACAATCGTCGATTGTGTTGGGATCACCTCAGTAAGTTATTCCTTCTCCTATAGCTTCATCTCCTAATTCCTCCTCTTTCAAGAGTTATCCTCTGTTGAGTATTTTAGACGTTTTTATAGATCTATGGTGTTCTTGGGCGATTAAAGGCTTTATGTTTATGTATAAAGATCCTACAACATCTAGGTAGGTGTTTTGTGCCTTTCTGTAGAAATTCTTTGAGTTATATGTGCAAAATTTCCCAATACCCTTGAACGGTGTATTGCATTTTTACTGTTTTAGCCCTGTTAATTGCCTGCTATTCTTGTATGCTGGAATTGAGGTTAATTGAATGTTAATAGGGTAAATTTCTATGATTTGAAAGTTTTTTTCCATGCATGTTTGTTTATGACTGTTTGATCCTGCTTAGCCTGTTAGTCTGCCTTATTTTGTACCATAACTAGTACTATAGGATGGAGTGTTTGTTTATCTAACATGCTGTTATGATTTAAACTATTCGGAAAGTAGTTCTTGAGGTTTATTTTGGCCGTATTTCATTGATGTTCTTGTTTGACATACATAGGGACATGAGAACTGGTGTCGTAGACCATAGGGAGAATGGACGTAAGGGCTTCTCCAGAGTGTCTGTTTTTACTTTTATAGTGTGAGACCATAGGGGGAATTGACGTAAGTGCTTCCTCAGAGTGTTTGTAGTTCCTAAACATGGGTAATATGGAGAATGTGATGTAAGTACTTCCCTATAGATTCTTTTAGTTACCGATACGAGACTATAGGGCGAATTGATGGCGAGTGCTTCCTCAGAGAGTCTATACTTAAGCTGAACCAGAGGGGTTAGACTGTGTGAAATTACCATAGGGTTTCTTGTGTTGTTTTGGTTGAACCAGAGGGGTTAGTCTTAGATTACTTCCCATAGGGTTTCCTGTTTTGATTAGCTTCTTACTTGATATGTGGAATTGAAGGCTTTGAACTGTAGGAATGTTTAATGCTGAGTACTTCCCTGTTTATTGCTTCTTTTTACTTATTGTCTGCCATATATATTCACTGACTTTTAGGAATAAATCTTTTGGTGGTTTCCTTCTGAGATTATTATCACACCCTATTTGGGTTTTTCTTTTGGTCCCAAACAGATTATATTGTTGTAGGTATAGATAAGGGCAAGCGACCTTCTACTTCAGGTACTTGACTGTTGTGGAGCTGGAGAGCATGGGACCAAGATGAGGCTTGTGATGCTGAGAAGTTTTATCTTCTTTCATTTGTAATTTGGTTTAGTACTTTATTTCAGCATTGTGAGGTGTTTGGCTACTTTCCTAGACACATGTATCATGCATCATTTATATGTGTGCTCATGTTGTTTCTTACTTTCAGTCTTCCACTGTATATTGTTGTATGGTGCTATTACTACTTCTGTTATTGTATATCTATTTACTTATGCTATGTTACTCTAACAATGAGAGCATAGTTTCCCACTATCATACCCAAGGCCTTCGTAACTAGTCGGCAGCCTCTGTCATTCGGGGAAATGCGCTTGAGGCCATGTGACCAACTGGGTACGGGGTGCCTCTGGGCAGCTTCCAGAACCGGGACGTTACATTGATAATATAAATTATTTTTATTCAAAATATTTAATCCATTTTACCAAATTAATATCACATACAAAGGAAATTTTAATTTAAAATTAAACCCACAGACACGACAAAAAAAAATGTTTTCAAGAAATATATTTTTCAAAAAAAAGATGATTTTATATTAACTTTGAATAATAACAATCATTGTATAAATATAAAATAATATTTATTGATATATAATATATATATATATATATATTTATTTAATTTAAATCATTCCTCATTATTGTTTTTTAATTAATTAAAAAGGAGAAGCATTATGCATTTTAAAACAGTTTTTTGAAAAACCCGTTTTTTGACCCAAAATTTTACTTATAATAAAATCCAATATAAAGATAATTAAAATGTAATTAAATGGGTTAAATAAAAATAAATAATAATTTTTTAATTTTAAATAATATTCAAAATATAATGGGACTTTTAAATTTATATAATTTAATGAAAAGAAATCACATTTTTACAAAAAATGGCATTTTTCTTTATTCACTGAAAAATCAATATTTTTTGAAAAATAAAAAAATTTCATACCAATTAAATTTTGATATTCCAATTTAAAAAATGAAATTAATTTTATCTAATAAATTTTATAAAATTTCTAAAAACTAATTGTAACATTTTTCATGAAAAGAAATAAAAATAATTTTTGAAGAAAACATATTTTTGAAGAATATAATTACATTACTAAAAATTGATTGATTATTTAAAAGAATTGTTAATAACTTATATTGAGTAGAAAATATATATATATATATATATATATTTAATATTATTCATACCCGCCAATTTAATGGCTAGGTTATAATGGTTATGTATTTCATGGGACGTTTAAGCTCAATGTTGCATGTCGTATTAGCTGTTGAACATAATTTTATTCTTTTAAAATATATGGGTATTACCATTTACTTTGTTCTAAACTATTTTATTATATCCTAACATCATTATAGATGAATATGTGATAATATACTCATTGTTTTAGTCATCAAACCATTTCCTATTGATTGTATTGGTTTTTCTTGATTTTATGAGTGATTGAGTTGTTAGTGTTAGTTCTAGGAGTTTGTTATGATTTCTAGCTTATTTTATTTGTTGTGTTTTTAAAGATTATAAATAACTTAAAATTATTTTTATTTTTTAAATATATAATTATAATTTTTCATGTAATCGTATAATTAATATTTAATTCATCTTTTCTATGGTGGTTAAATATATAAAGTTTTTATAAAGTATTCTACAATCACTATTTTATTCTTCTTATTAATTATTTATTAAAGAAAAGAATCATGATATTATTTCACTATTTAAATTATTTTTTAATTATTTTTCATTTTATTCATGATATTATTTATAATTATTTTGGTTATATTTTATGAAAATTTAATTTTTATAAGGTTTTATTTTAACTTCACTTAACATGTTAAAATTTCATTTTACCTTTACTTAACATGTACAAATTTCATTTTACCTTTTCTTAACATGTATAAACTTCATTTTAACTTAAATTAAAATTTCAAAACTTTATTTTACCATAAATTAACATGGAGAAACTCCATATTACATTTCCACAGCCAAATCTGGTGACTTTTACTTTGGTAATAGAAATGTCTAGTTACTCTTTCATAACTCAAAATCATGAAAACTTTTCATGTGAAATATTGATTTATAGATTAATTTTTCTACTGTATTTTGTTTATAACATGAGATACACACTTTATAATTTCATGATTATTGCTTTTATAGATATATAATAATGTTATATACAGTTTCATTAACTACTAATAAGGTTTTATTCATATTTACTATGTCTGAAATTTGGCCTGAATTCTCATCATATTTTTATTATTATTCTAATTTTTCATATTAAATTTTCTAAAATTTTGAAAAGATATTTTGTGATAAATTATTAAAATTGAGAAGATATTTGATTCATTGGAAATACAATATAAAAATATAAATATAATTATATTGTTTCATAAGATAAAAAATCTTTTTAGGGGGTCTAATATTGGACCAAACATTCTGTTAAGTATATTTAATATATTTGTTTAAATTTTCATATTTTTTTTATTTTAAATTAAGGTATCCATTTTTATATCCATTTTTATATCCATTTATTTTACATTTACATAGATATTTCAAGTTGACTTTAGGGATTAACCATGTTTATTTGATCTTGAATAGATGATGGGGACGTTATTTGGTAGTCTTGGGATGAGAATTGTGGTTTTAGGTATTGAGGTTACTGAGTTTGATTGGTTATGAAGTCCTTAATTATACCATAACAGTATTATAAATGAATATGTGATAATATAATCATTATTTTAGCCATCAAAACATTCCATGTTAATGGTTTTATTATGGAAACCACATATCTATTTGGAAAAAATCGTGTCAATTTAGTTTGATTTGAGATGGGTCATATCAGTTTTATTAGGAATGGGTTAGTTATTCCTTAGTATAGCTGATTTATGTCAAAAAAATTAGTTTTTTTATTTTCAGTTTACTTCAATTCAATTCATCTTTATTTTATTCATGTCAATTTTGATAGGTACCTAATTAAACTAATTTATACAAAAAAAATAAAAGATTTATCTCATGCTCGTGGATAGTATTTCACTGCAAAGTGTGCATCTACTACATAGAACTCATGTTTCTTTATTTATTTTTTATGATTCCTGAAAAATAAAATCCAATAATAGAAAAAAATTATTGATAATAATTATAATTATTTAGTTTTTAATCAAAAAATTAATAATTTGAATAATACATTAAACTCGTTACTCTTACAATAACGATCATTTGATGATATCGGGTAACTTTATAATCATTGATGGTTATTGATATTATTAATTTATTCATAAATTTTTATCTACTACCCTTACTAATTTTCAAGTAAAAGTTCATAATTGGTGTGAAATACCCATGTTTTAATATTAAATATAATTTTTTATCATTATTTTATTTAATCACTCAGGTCTATTTACTATTTTAATCATAAATATCAACCTACATATACTAATTGTGTGATTATTATTTTTTAGGATTACTTATTCAAATTATTACAAATAATCCCATTTTATAATTGGATAATACGGTCATATGAAGGGCCATAAGGGCCCCACAAGATGTCACATAGAATCTATGATGAAAACCGGGCCATCCATGATGATTGAATTTATGGGATTAACCTAGAAGCCCAAATTTGATGAAACTCCATAAACGTTTATAGGATATCCAAATACATCTTAGATAAAAAAAATTAAGTCCCAAATAAAACAATAAATAGCCCAATTTATGCATGAAAGTCCAGCCCACAGTTTTATTTGTGATTTGAAAACATCCCACAATTCTTGACTTTTCTCCAAATATAGAAGTCCAATTGATCTGTAATTTTTTGGGTATAAATACATGATATATTATCACAATTTCTTATAATAAATGGTTTATATTTTAGGTCATATTAATATACATAAATTCATTTACATTTAGGACATGAAAATTTTAAAGATAATTATGGACATCAACACATGGTTTGCCAAAATAGTCATAATTTTGACTCCAAACGTCCAATGGATACAAAATTTGTAGTGTTTACTATAAAAATACATATATAAAACTTTTAAGGATAATATATCTCAATATTAATATGTATAAAAGTTAAAATGGTTTATCTAACTTGAGGGAATGTTTTGGAATGCAAACAGTCCACCACCTTGGGCTATAAATACACACCCATATTCTCCATGAAAGAGCTTGGAATTTCAAAAATTAAGAGAATACATTGGCATGAAAAAATACTTTAAAATGACTAGGAGGAACTTCCAAAATCATGTTTCCACTTAATATTCCTTTCCTCCTCTTTTTTTTCAATGTTCTTTTGTATTCTCCTTCATTTGTAATCTCATAAGTCTTTGAGTTGTAAATTTTTTTAAGTATTAATGAAAGTCTCTTAATATTATCTCATATTAATAAAACTTATATAGTGTATTATAATTTTTATTAATAAAATTTAAATTAAGTTAAAAACCCTTTCTCATTCACTTCCCCCATTCAATCCAAAGTCCATGTTTAACTTTCTTCTCTACCCATGTGTGTGTTCGGCACACAAATATTTTATTACCTCATTAATTTTATTTTTATTTTATATATTAAACATAAAAAACATAAACTATATTGGATACCATATCAATATCTAAGTAAATCATTCATTAGGTTGAGTAATAATTTTGGGATGTCAAGTAATTGAGAGCTTTTGGTTGTTAAATATTCTTTAGATTAACATTGTGTATGTTAAAACTTAAAATGTCATTGATTAATTACATGATCGGTTTAAAATGTGAATTAAATGGATTATCGAAAACATAAATAAATTTATATAAACAATCATTTATTGATATTATAACCCTATTTAAGGCTTGGATTAAATCCAAAACAATTAGGAATTCCGATCAAAATAATCTTGTGAAGTGGGTGTTAATTTAATACAATAATCGAAAAGCTCAAGGATATCATAATCTTGCAACCCAAATGATGAAATCACCCAAATCATTATGAAATTTTAAAACAAATACATCAATCATTCATTTCACCTAATCTATACAAACAAACCCCATATTCAAACAAAAAAAATTACTCCAAAATATAGTTCCATCATGGAGGATTTGACCCGAGTGTCAATATACACATTAACATAGCACTGTAACTTTGAATGATAGATAGGAAACAATCATCCATTATTAAAATTGAATCATTTCTAGGGATGGTGTGATAAGTAGTCAGTTGTTTTTTATTTATATAAAGAACATAAAAAATAAAAAAAATAAAAAACAATATAAAAATATAAAAAAACACAAATAAAAACCCACCTTCCTCATCCATTCAAAATTTATTTGAATTCCCCATATCCTCCCAAATAATCAATCATATTTATTCACCTAGAAATCGATTGAACTCATCACCAACTTAGGAGGAATATTAGGG
Source organism: Viscum album (assembly GCA_963277665.1). Classification (NCBI taxonomy): domain Eukaryota; kingdom Viridiplantae; phylum Streptophyta; class Magnoliopsida; order Santalales; family Viscaceae; genus Viscum; species Viscum album. The sequence continues at coordinate 337,068,392 of OY728159.1, forward strand.
ATAATAAAATCACTCAAGGTTCATCCACTACCCATCCACTTGATTTAGATATGGCCAAACCTAGGGGAAAACCCATAAAGAACTTTTTTCCCCTTATATGAATTACCAACCCCTTGGTATTCAATATCCAAAAATCAATGATTATTTCAAAATCAAATCTAGTTTAATTCATCTTTTACCATATTTACAGGTCTATTCAGTTAGGATCATCATCTTCACCTTAAAAAACTTCCATGTGGTGTGATCTACCATGAAGTCTGAAGGGTTTTCTGATAAAAAAAATAAAACTTTGATCATTACCTTTCTCCCTAACTCACTCAGCCAAACCATGGATCTATTACCTACCTCCTAGTTCCATAAACACATGTAATGACATGAAGTAACTATTTTTAGATAAATTATTCCCTACTTCTTGAATTGTTTCTATCTGAAATAAAATTATTGGTATCTATAAATTCCCCAATGAATCACTCTATGAATATTGGGAGAGGTTCAAAAGGATTTTGGAAACATTACCACACAACTAAATTCCTGACCAACTACTGATCCAATAATTCTATGAGGGGTTATTGTCTATGGAGATAACTCTCATCGATACTGCAATTTGCAGTGATCTTGTTGAAAAAACACATTCATCTTCTTGAAATATTATAAGAAGCATGGCTACAAACACACATCAGTTTCATACTCGAGAATATTCCCAAGTCCAAAAAGTCTAATAGAATCAATTCATATAACCCAAAAAGATGATTGAGTGGATTATTGAACTTACAGTTCTTGTGTGACTACTATTTTTGGCATCCAAATCTCTAGCCACATCTTCTCCACAGTCTTTATTCCCTAGACCTACAAAAAATTATGGAATTTGTATCTCACCATCTCATCCAACTAACACATATCCAAAACTATAAGATGATCCATCATATAATTCTATTATAATTGAGCTCAATACAGTATATGATTAGTGGAACACCATCCCTCGACAATCAGTTTAGTTCATTAGAAACTCCAGCAAACCCCACTTTCATCCCTTCTCTTCTATCTATAACCTAGACATGAGGTATGGTTATCCCATATTTCATCCCCCTCAGTCCCCTACTCAAAATACAAACCAATTAAAATATATTCATGTCATTGGTAACTTCCAACAAACTTATCCTTTTATTCCTAAACATCAAAGGAGAAATACTCCTCTTTCTCATCCTATTTTCCACTATATTAGTGAGCCCTCTCAATTCCAAACCAAATAAAAGCACTTTCTAAAGAACCTAAATCAAATTCAATCCCAATATGGTACATGCCTCTTCTTATAAGTATCCATGGTAAAGAAATATAGAATACATTTCATCCTTTTCCAATTTTATCCTTAAAAACATTGAAGACAAAATTGGTAAACTTTCATCCCACATAAGTTAGAAACAAAAATCTAGTTCCTCCCAACTCCTAGATCAACCATTTCCCAACCCCAAGGGTAATGTAATGTAATTTCAGTTCTATCTAGAAATAAAATTGATATAAATTATGATGAATCTAAAAAATCCCATTTAAATGTTGATCTAGAAAAATAAAATAAAAAAATATAGAAAAATAACTTGAATACAATCCCGCACCTCCTTTCATTCCTTTAAGGAAACTAATTCATTTTAATCAATCTATATAAAATCATAAGAATACCTTTGATCTTGATTCTGAAATTATTGACATGTTTAAATGTGTTGAAGTCAACATTACCCTCTTAGATTCCATAAAACAAATCCCTAACTATAAAAAGTTTATTAAGGAATTTTTCACCCATAAGTGACAACTTACAACCATTGAAAATGGTTAAACCAATAATTACATACCCATTAAGTGAAAAGATCAATAAATATTTACAGTTTCATGCCAAATACAGAGTTCAAACTTTGATAATGCACTCATAGACCTAGGATCCACGATAAATGTCAAGCCTAAATCCATCTTCTCTAACCTTGGTCTAGGTCCCTTTAACCCAATGATTATTCTAATCTAGTTATCCAATCAAAGAATTATTGGTCCTATATCAATGATTGAGGATTTCTTTGTCTGGGTAAATTATCTTATCTTCCCAGTTAATTTCAATGTCCTTGACATGGATGGTGAGACAAATTCTTATTGATCTCCCTTAATTCTAGGAAAAACATTCCTCATGATAGCTATAACTAAAATTAATGATCATGTAATCATTAAATCCATGGAATTTGGTAACCAACTGGTCAAGTTAAATATTTTTTAATCCATGTGATACACATTAGAGGATCACTTTCCATTATCTATCCATAATTATGAGGAATATTCTAAAAGTTGATTGAATCATGTTCTATCATGTTCTTACTATTATAATGATATAAGAGTTTTCAAAATTTCACCATGATTATCCAATTCATAAATGGAGAAGTTGGTATTTATCTTTCATTTATAGACTCCATAAATATAAAGGATCATTAAAAATATTTTTAATCCCATATCACCTATAATATTGATTTCTCCACCATGAATATTAATGAGGAAAATAATTCCAATATAACTATAAGCCCTTACTCTATTCATAAGTTTTATGGACTAAAAAATAAAGATAAAATTAATTTGAAACCCCCTTCCTGGACACTTGAAGTATGTAATACTTTTCCATGATCTCTATTATCCTACCACTATCTCTACTAAAATTACTAAAACTGAGGAGTCCAAACTTGTTTAGGTGTTAGACGAAAAAAATCCTTATGTTGGACTCTAGATGATATACCAGGAAATAAACCTTCCCTTTTCAGACATATCATCCATCTAGAATAATCATCCAAACCAATTAGGAAACCTTAAATAAGACTCAATCCATTCATAATTGAGGGATTTTGGGAAGAGATCACTAATATTCTTCAAGATAGTATTATCTACCCAATTTATGATATTTAATGGGTTATTCCAATTCAAGTGGTACCTAATAAGTATAGGATAATTTTTTTCACAAGTGAACATGGATAGGTGGTCACAAAAATTATGAAAAACAAATGGTGTGTGTGCATCAATTATCAAAGATTGCATGATGAAACACAAAAATATCACTATGAACTTTTTTTCCTTGATCAAATGCTATAAATATTATCCATAAAGTCACATTATTTCTTTACTGATAGATAAAATGGCTACTTACAAATCCCAATCATGCCTTAGAACCATGAAAAGACTACATTAAATTTTCCCTTTGGAACATATACATATAGAAGAATGACTTTTGTCCTTTTTAATGCTCATACAATATTCCAAAGGGGTAAAATGAGTATTATTCTGAATTCATTAAGTATTATATAGAGGTATTCATGGTTCCCTACCATTTATGGTGATTCATTTGAATCTTACTTGTATTCACTCTCTTTGGTCTTACGAAAGTGTCTCAAATGTAACATTATGTTAAATTTTGAAAAATGTGACTTCATGGTTACAAATGGGATTTTTCTAGGACATATAATTTCTCAAGAGGTTATTCAAGTTGATCAAACTAAAATTTAGGTAATACAATCACTTAATGAACCCATGTCAGTTTGAGACATATGATCATTCCTTGGGTATGCAGGTTTCTATCTATGATTTGTATAAAACATCAGTAGGATTTCCCTCACACTCACTCGGCTACTCCAAAATGATGTTACAATCTATTTTGATGAGGATTATAATAACTCCGTCATTGAACTCAAATATATGCATATATCTTACCCAATAATTCAACCCTCATAATGGTCCTTAACCTTTGAATTTATGTTTGATGCTTCTGATAGGGCCATTAGGGTTGTTCTTGGTCAAATAGGAGAAAAAAATCTTACTTCATCTATTATGACTCAAAAACACAATATGAAACTCAATATCACTGCACTATCACTGAAAAAAAACTTTTAGCTATGGTTTTTTCCTTGGATAAATTCCATATCTATCTATTAGGTGCCAAAATCATCATCTTTACAGACTATTCTATGTTAATGTTCTTACTCAAGAAAAGTTATTCCAAACCAAGGTTAATAATACGGAACTTAATTCTCTATGATTTTTACCATGAGATCAATTATGGACCTAGAAAATAAAACCATGCGGTTGATCACCTAAGTAGAATTTATAATTATTCTCATTCTAAAATCATTAATCCTAAATTTCCCACTGAACACCTCTTATCTCTAACTCCAAATTTACCATAATGTTCCCCAATTGTAAATTATTTGGTTGATGGTGTTTTTCATGAAAAAATTTCAAAATTAAAAAATTAAAGTTGAAAAGTGATTCAAAATAATATTTTTTAAAATATTATAGACTTTGGAAAACTAGGGATGACAAGAGGATTTGGAGATGTGTTAATGGAGATGAACATTCCTCTATCTTAGAATTATTACATTCAATGCCTGGTGGTGGTCTTTTTGAATCACAAAGGACCACTAGAAAGGTTATTTACTCTGGATTATTATATAATTCACTCTTCAAGGACTCACATGAGTTCTATCAATAATTTCCCACTTGCCAAAAGTTTGGAACAATTTCCAAAAAAATGAAATTCCCAAAAATCACTTAATCTTTTGTGAGATCTTTGATGATTGGTGCATCAATTTAATGGGACCATTCCTTATTCTAATGGATTAAACTAAGTTATTATTACATTAAACTCTGTTTCTAAGTGGTTTGAGTCCAATCCCATAGGAATGGATGATTCACATACTATTAGTGAGTTCCTCAAAACTCACATCATTCATCTATTTGGAACTATTCATGCCTATTTAAGTGACTTAAGAACCCATTTTTGTAATATAACCATGGAATATATTTTTAAAAAGAATGGGGTTCTATATAAAACATCGACTTTATATCACCCCTTATTAAATGTAATGGCTGAACTTTCTAATAGAGAAGTGAAAAGAGTGATTGAGAGAATTGTTAATCCCATAAGAAAAGACAAGTCTGAAATACTTGGTGAAGCACTTTGGTATTATCAAACTTCCTATAAGACACCCATTGGGATTTATCCATTCAGGGTATTTTTTTAGTAAATAATTAATTTACTAGTTGAAATCCTACATAACTTATTCTGGGTAGTGATAAATTGTAATTTTTTTTTTGAAAATATGGGGAAGATATATTTTTGTAGTTAAATTAACTGGAGGAGATTTGACTTGATTTCTATGAGAATTACAGTCAATATAAAGAAAAAGTTATATCACTCCATGAAAAACACATCCTATGAAAGTTATTTCAAGAATTTGAAAAGGTAATTCTCTTCAATTCTTGATTTTGGTTTCACCTAGGTAATCTTAATTCTTATTTGGAAGGTCCTTTTATTGTTACTAATGCTTTCCCATTTGGTGTAGTTTAATTCCAAGACCCCTCTTCCAAAAGGAAAGTCACAGTTAATGGAAATAGGTTAAATAATCACCATGAGAGGAAACACACCCCTTGAATCACATCTACTTCCACCAAATCCCTAACCACTGGAATTGACCCACCATTGAATAGATATGGTGACCCACCAAATCCAAACTAGGGGTCACCTCTATCCCTTTACTTCCACCCCCTCTCTTCTTCCTCTTCTATTTCTCTCTCTTTCTTCTTCTTACTCTATAATTCTCTCCAACTCTCCCATTTTTACCACTTTTTAATCCATTATTTGTTTAATTTGTGTGGGTTTGTTTTTAGAAAATAAAAAAAATATAAAGAAAATGAAAAAAAGAAAAAAAATTACAATTACTCAACATTAAATTTTGAAATTTTGTCCAACCATTTTTGGGTGACAAAAGAATTTTTTTCATCTAAAAAATAATGTATTTTTAACATAAACTTGGATAAAAAAATTGTTTCAATACCAATAAGTTTTAAATAATCATTTTTTATGGGAAGATTTTTTTCCCTAACCATGAGAAATAACATCATCTTTCATGCCATGTTCACCTATTACCATCATTTCATATTGTGTTTTTTCACCCCCCCCCCCCCTAGATTTTGGTTCTTTAGTTTTTTGACATTATAGATGAAATTAATACTTTGGTAGGGATTAATTTAATAGAGGAATTTCCTGAATCACATGAGAATCAAAAAAATAAAATAGCCTCTCCTTACCCTTATATTGATACAATTTTTGAAATCCCATTTGAGCCTATGAAAACCTTTTTTTATTGCCACATTACAAGCCCAAAACCATTTCCCACCAAACCTATAAATGTATTTTCATTGCATGAATTATTGAAATTTAAGTGTGGGGGGAATGGATTTCATTTTGGGTATCCTTTTCCTTGATTTTAAATGTGTCATCATATACTTAAGGGAATACACCCATTTAAATGCAGGGTAGAGGTTATCATTCATTGAGGATTGGAAATGTATATATGTTTTTGTAATTTTGTACAAAATTTATTGAAAAGTTTTCAAAAAAAGTAAAAAAAATAAAAAAAAATGAAAAAAAAGAATGGGTTCTGTCTTGATGGGTCAAAAATCACTCTTTCTCAACCTTTGATCATATTATAACTATTAAAATTAGTGTCATGAGGAGATCAAACATGGGTTTGAAGATGGGTGTGAGATTTTTTCCAAGTTCAACTTCTGAGATAAAAAGGAACACTTGCGTCATTTTTTCTTGTGTTATTGGGAGAAATTGTGTGTTTTCTACATATTTCATCGTTTTATTCTCTTCTAATTTTTTTATACCTTTTGTTTCTTCCTTCACAAATTTCATTCCCTTGTAAATAAGTGTTTCCATAACCTTTCATGTCTTATTTCAAAAACTATGAATTTTTTCCATGTTGTTGTTTTCCATCTTTTTCTCTATTTTGAACATTATATTCATATCATCCCATAGCCACTAAAATCTCAAAAAAAATACCTCTTGATTATTTTACACTTTATAATAAGAAATGAAAGATGAGATCACTCTTATAAACTCTATGATTTTCACTTTTGGTTGGTTAATGAGTGAACTTCCTAGAATAAATTTACATCATCTTGAGAGGAGTAATTTTTGAGTGCCCACATTTTATAATTGAAATTTTGAACATGAAAAATGAATTTTATTGACACATGATTGCATTAATAAATTTTGGTGGAATTATTTATGAATGAGTGAACTATTATTTTCCTCCTCTAATTAGTGAATATAAAATTTTAAATTTTTTGTGAGTGAAAATTATTTTGTTATGTTTTTGTATTTGTTGTACATGAGGACATTCACAAGTCTAAGTGTGGGGGAGTTGTTATACCCTTTAACTCGGTGTTGAGTCTACTAGTCCAACTATCTCATGCTTATACGATCACCGTAGTTCCCCTAATTATATCAAATATTCTTCCTTTTTTAACTTGACCATCATGGAAGTTAAAGTGAAGCTAAGAGAATCATATTAATATATATAAATAAAATAATAATATATAAATAAATTTAACAAATTTTCTTACCCATATCTTGGCCCATGAATTTTTATCTATTTTATTATTAATATGTCTCCATGATTTTATTTTAAGTAGAATAATGTCACTATAATTAGATAACATCATAATAAAACTTCTATATCATCTTATATTTTTACTGATCAATTAGTTGTCATCATTGTAATGAACCATGATTATTGTATAATTGTTCAACACATCACACATATGAGTATTCCCACATAACCTATTATAAGATCCCCACAAAAATAAAAAAAGATATAAATAGATTAAATGCACATTAAAAATGAAATATAATTATTGAAACAGAATTTATTGCACCAATAAACATATACCTAATTTTTTATAGTCATTAAGATCTAATGGTTTTTGTGGGTTTTAGAGGACTAGTATCATGTAAAGTATGATCATGAACTAATGCATTCTCTGGGTCATTTGAAATTTATAGAGTATAATTTATAGGAGAACAATTATAAAATCATGGTTGGGTAGGAGTTGGAAATGGTGGCATCAAAGAAGTTCCATGATAAGGTTAGAAGGTATAAAGAACCATCATGGGATATGGAAAAGGTATATGAGAAGTATATACTATCTGAAATGATGATGAATGCATGGGTGGTAATATCCCTAGTGCCTCAAGTGTAGTATTAGGAGGAACAGTTATGGTATATGGGATATGTGGTGACGGGTCTGGGTGTGAATAGCCATGAAGGATTCTCTGAGTACCTAGAACCCCACCCCCACTTTATTGATCATACTACTCACCAATGGTAGTAGTATAGATAGATAGAATTACTGAAATGGATGAGTTTCCTAGAAATTATTTTTACAAATATTAACAAAATAAAATTTAGAGTATTGTCGTTTATATATACTAGAATTACTATAATCACTAAGGGAACCAAAAGAGCCAGTATCATCTTTCATATACGTCGATCATTTTCAATAAATATATTTTTTCATGTTTTTAAATATCTTTCATATTATTAATAGGAATGAAATGTACATTTTTTATTTAGATTTAAAATACTAATGATAAAGGCATATAAGTTATAAAAGGTATCAAGGAACAATTAAAACATTCTAATTGGAAAGACCTATAATGAAAAATTTGTTTCATACTTTAATAAAAGAATACAAATTGGAAATTCAAACAAGAAAAAAATTGGATATAACATAATCATGGAATATAAACTATTTTTATAGTGTACATGAAATGAAATTTTAGATTTTACATGTACACTAATTTTATAGTTTACATGTAAACTAAAAATATTTTACATATAAACTAAAAATGGTTTATAGGTTAACTATAAACTATGTTTACATGTAAACTAATTTTATAGTTTACATATAAACTAAAACTAGTTTAAATAACTTGTAAATATAGTTTATTAAACTAAATACAATTCAATATGTTTTAATCTTGTTTATGAGACTATAAAATTCAATCTTTTTAAATCTTTTTAAACAGTTTTTACTAACGTTTAAATATGTTTAAATATGTTATAATGAATTTTAAACCAATTGAAATTTTTTTAGGAAAATTTTGTAAGGTTTATATTTTTATAACTTAGTTTCTATTATGTATAGTATTTTTTTAATTTTTATCTAGTAACCTAAACCAGTTTGAATTTTCACTTAAATATGACTTGTAATTTTGAATCTAGAATTTCTTATTTAAAATGGTATTTTTAATTTTTTTTTGGGGATCCATTGCATGACCGTGTGCTTGAGGATGGTTTTTGGTGTGTTCTTGAAATTTCCTATATATGGTAAGGCCTAATGGTGGTATCAATAGTTTCAGAACATGTTGTTGGATTGAATTTTATTTAATTTTGAATATTTAGTTTTAAATATGAAATTTGAGATTTACTTCTATAATTTAAGTGTTGGGGTTGGGAAGCCCCTGTACAATGTTGCAAGTATTCCGTATTGGTGTATAGTGCTAGAGGGAGTATCTCTCCCATATAAGTTTCAATTAAAAAAAATTATAAAATAGAAATAACTCGAATTAAATGTAACCAAAATAAACAAAACAAAACCAAACATACCCTTCCAAACTGAATCCAAATTAAAGAAATTTGAATAGTTCCAACCTAAAATAAATTAGTTGATATAAACCAAATAAAATGATAACACATGTGGTTTCATTTTATGTTACCCACTACTAATTTAGTTTCACATTCAAATATAAAAATTGGACTATTTGAGTCATTATACGCAATATATTGATCATGGACAATGGGTGCAGCGATGATGTCAACTTCATCCCCGTTATCATCTAAAATATTTCTTGTTATTACTTTACAAATGACACTAAATTCAGGTATTATATTATCTTTCATATAAAATACTTTTTTTCCATTAATTCCAAAATATATGGCCCATCGGTATCCAAGAAGCTATTGGAAGACAACCCCTTCTAAAGAAAAAAATTTTCAATAGTAATAATTTAGAATAAAGTTATTACTTACAAATTCCTGCCTTACAAAAGCCTTAAAAACTCCTTTTATATCATTTTATTTAATTAAGAGGAACCTAAACCTATAACCACACAAAATCATCCACACACACAAAATTACAGATAAAGGAAACACTAAAGCACGCATAATAAGTACATGGATATTAAAAAAATCTACATGGATGGGAGAATACTTAAATCACTAAGACAAAGGAAAGTAAAATAGATTAAAAAAATCTCTACTCTCGTTTCTCTATTTTATACAACTCTACTTGTATATCTATGAACATTTAAAATTCTATCGGAAATTGATACCAACTCATATTTATAGAGGACTTAAATTGATAAGGTGATTCCACCACCCTCTGAGATTCATAGTTGTACTTTCATTGACTGAGGAAACCTTTGATACATTGTAACACCTTTATATTGATCACTAACAAAAAATAAACATGTTTCTTCCCAAGTATTGAAATTTTCCTTTTGATATTTTTAAAAAATTATCGGATCAACATGCATCATCCAAAATCCTTCTATAAATGTTGAGGTCTGCAACCACTTCTAGAAACCACATTCCGAAAAAAAAATCATCTTGAAATTCTCACTCCATAAATATCATTATGGAAAAATGAAGAGACTCTACAAAACCCAATAATATCTTAATTGAATACTACTTTAGAGATTTCAACCTCCATCTTCATTCATTAGAGTTAACCACCTTATGATTCATATAGTGTTCTCTATATTCTTTAATTCAACTGAGTCCAACTGATGCATAGTGTTGCCTCATACTTTCTAGGACTAACACCTATGTGGATATGTCCTAAATATTATTTATTTTAGTAACCTTTTGAATTTTAAACCCTCTATCTTCCATAAGATTCTAAATGAACTGAAATTTCAAGTCGATGTGTTTTTTTACTTGTGTGAAAAACAAGATTCTTAGCAATTTGAATGGTATTATGACTATCATAGAACAAAATTAATCCTTCTAATTCTTTCTCAATAACCTTCAGTAATTATATAAAATAAAAAAAAAACTCTTTTAATTATTTTATAACAGTAATATATTTTTCTTTAATTGTTAAAAAAGTAACTGCATGTTGTAGTTGAGATATCCAACTGATCTTTGTCCTTATGAAATTGAACACAAAATCTGTCTTTCTCTTTAGAGGATCCACATATCTATAAAAATATGTATCCACAAAACCTTTCAATTTATCATCATCACTACAGCATAATGTTTTCTCTTCCAAAACTTTTAGATATAATATGATACATTTCATAGCATCCCAATACCTCCTTCATGGTTTTAACATGAAATAATTACTAATATCCCTACAAACTAAATATCAGTCCTTATATAGATCATAAAATACATCAAACTTCCAATAGCTGAAGCATAAGAAATATTTTCCATGTTTTAGACTTCCCCTTCTGTAGATGGTGCATGTTCATTTGAAATATTGAAGTTCCCATCAAGGGGATTCTAGGCATGTTAATATCCACTCATTCTAAATATTTCAATGACCTTATTAATGTATTCCTTCTAGTATAATACCAAAGTTATGGATTTCCAATCCCTCTAAATTTTCACCATCAATATTTTATTAGAAACTCCAAGATCCTTAATCTTAAATATTTTTTATATCCTTCTCTTTAAATTCTGATTCCATTGAATTTCAGTTCCAACAAGAAACACATCATCCACATAAAATATCAATATAATGAATTCTAAGTCATCACAATTATTCTGATAGAAAAAATGATCAAAATTACATATAGTAAAACTTTCTTCAAGCGTGATAATTTTATACTTCTAATTCCACTATTTAGGATATTACTTCAATCCATAGATACTTATATACAAATTGAAAACTAGTTTCTCCTTTAAATAATCTTCATAACCCTTAAGTTGAACCATGTATATCACCATCTCTAAATCACAATGAAGAAAGTATTTCTTTACATCTATCAACTCCAATAGAAAATTATTGAAGGTGATAAATCTAAGAACTATCTAGGTAGTAATGTGGTTGATTAATGGTGGGAAAATATCTAAAAATTAATTATTTCCTTTTTTTGGAAACCTTTCACCACCAGTCATTCCTTGTACCTCCTACTTCCATCAACTTTTTCATTTATATGGAAATCTCATCTGTTCTTTAGATCTAGCTTTCCTTCTGGATGATTAGATAGCTTTCACATTACATTGATAATCAAGGTATTAATTTCCTCTTTCATGGATAACTCCCACATATATGATTCATTGAGGGTAAATACTTATTCTAGACTTCACATTTCACCAACACCCATTAAAAGGAGAAATTTCATATAATCCCCAAAACTCTAAACTAGTTTCCTGGTTTTAGTTGATCTCCTCAACTAAATTGACTGTTTTTATGACTTGGTTCCAATAATACTTCTAAAAAATTTTCTTCAATTACTCTCTCATGAGTCTCATTACCTTAAAAACTTTTTGGTCTTTCTTCTAAGATATATTGAATTGAATTAATTTCAATAATCTCATTCTGATCAACTGGAACTTTAATAGTTTATTTTTTATTAACTTATTTCTCTTCAAAGTTTTGATATTTCCATAGAATTTTCTCATTAAATATAACATATCTGATATAAATTACATGTTTATTCTTATCATCCAAAAAACAATACTCAAAGATCTCATCACCAAATCTAATAAAAAACACACATTGTATTTAGCCTATAACTTATTTTTTCCCCTAGTAATCAATATGAGAAAAACTTTTAAAAACATTGACATGGTTTACTTATAATCTTTTACAAGACCAAAGTTCTTCTAAAAGTTATTATCCCACATATAAAGTTATAATTATATTTACCAATTATGATACTAGTTTATAGATTCTTCCTAAATTTCCTTTTTCATTTTAGAATGAAGTCTCGTATATCAATATTTCCCTTATAGAGTCTTATTCATTCATTCATTTACTCAATTATATTTTTAAGTTCTAGGAATTTTCTTCTCATGTCTAAATCCTTTATTCTGAAAAAAATTATAAAGCAATATATGATGTACTCTTCACCATTGTCTATTTCAAGGAACATCATCTTCTGATCACACTACCTCCCATCCAAATCCTTACAATAAATAAATTCCTAAAAAATCAGATCTATACTTTATAAAGTGTACCCATACCTTTCAAGTTGAATCATCAATAAATTTTATAATGTACAGAGATACACCATTGGAATTCATAGTTTCGGGACCCCAAACATTAGAATGAACAAGTTATAGCTTCTGATTATGAGGTTTTCATCCATCCAAATTAATGGAATCCTTATTTTTTTCTATGTTATTCAACTCTCACAACTTCCAAAATCCATGTGATTGATTTTATGTATTACCCATTCCACTATAAATTTATTATTATTCTAACTGAGTTGTCCACATCTATATTTCCATACTACTAAATCTTTTTATGAAATGATTATAGCCATTTCAACTTCATCTTTTCTTCCATTCAAGATTGGATTCCATTCTTCATCCTAAGATAAATCTCTATAGACCCTTTAGTTATTTTCCAAACCCCATTTGATAATTTGGTTCTAAAACCTGTTTCATCAAGTTATCCAACTTATATGAGGTTATTCCAAAGACCTATAATGTTTCTAACACCTTTCAACTTCAAGAAACCTCCATTATTTATCTAAATATTGAAATTTACTTTTCTAACTATCTTAAGAGAATCATCATCTATCATATATACTCTTCCAAATATTCCTGGTAAATAATCCACCAAGAACCTCTACTCACCAAATGGATGGAAAGATGCATGCAATTTAATAACCCATGGTTCTTCTAGAATATTCACAATCATCAAAAAATTGTTACCACTTTCTGTCATATTGATAGAATTTGTGTTCTAGAAGTTGAATCCTTTATTCTAGAATCCTTACAATTTTTATAGTACTTCTTGATATTTCAATTCGTTTCATATAGCCAAAAAATATGGCCTTGACTAGGTGATGTACTCTAACTTTTCCCTTCAGAATTATAATCTGATGATTTCTTTTATTGGTCCTTCAACTGAGGTGATTATCCCCATCTGTTGGAATTGAGAGCACTTTCAGAGATTAAATTATCTTCATTCCACCTCAAATCCTCATTAATAATTAGATTCAAAATGTTGTAAAATAAAATATCCATATTTACAATTTAATTACTCACTGTTTTCCCCATGGAATCCCAACTTTATAGAAGTGAATATAAAATAAGAAACACTCATACATCATCCCTGAAAGGAACCTTCACTGATTTGGGTTATCTATGGATCGTGTTGTAGTAATTCACATGTTCTACTACTGGTCTTCCCTATAATAGTCTCAAGGTAAATAATCACCACATCAAAAATAATTTGATGAGTGTTTTTAGTTTCTAATACATGTCAACCAATACTTTCATAACTTCCATTTTTATTTTGTTATCCTAAATATTGAAAGTCACATTTTGTACAAGATACATTCCTACCAATTCTAGATACTTCTTATCTAGACACTCCCAATCATATTTATCCATATTATACACACTCTCTATACAATTGAGTATATATATCTTTTTTTATCTTAATATCATCCAACTACATATGAAAAAATTCAAATATTGTCCCATAAAACTTGTCAATATGGATCCTTTCTTCTTGTAATTATATTATACCTTTTACCAAGTGTGTAAAATTAAATGTTACTTTGATACCACTTTTTGGGAGTTAAACCTTTTTTAAGATGGAAACATTCTATAGAAACAATTTAAAATAATGTTCTTCTTTCTCAAATCCCACCTTCTGAAATCCTTCACAAATAATTTGATAAAGTGTTCTATAACTATGAAGAACCAAAACCTAATCACCACATGAAATCATTTACACATATAAAATTCCATAATAAAATAAAAAATAGAAGCATGAACATGAATTACATGGTTTTGGAAAAAGTTCTATATCCATGGGAGAACACTACAGTAACTAGGATAAATAAAAGTACACGAGATTATAGAAATCTCAACTCTAACTTATTTATTTCATATAGATCTACTCATCCATGTATGTACATTCCAATTTATCTTTGTAACTGGACCCATCTCATATCTATAGAGTTATTCACCTGATAAACTAGTTCCACAACCCTTTTATATTCCCAGTTGTCCTTCTATTGACTGAGGAAATCTCTAATACACTATTACACCTTCAAATTGACCACTAATAACTAGTGAACATTTATGTTTCCCAAGTATATAAATTGTTATTACAATACTTTTAATAAATCATTGAATTAACATGAATCATCAAGAATACATTATAAAATTATAATGTGTAAAACTAATTCTAGAAAGCACATTCTAAAACAATTCATTTAGGAAATTATTTTTCTATAAATAGACTTTCAGAAAACTGAAGATACTTCACAAAAACCAAAAAATGAGAGTCATAAAAACAAATCAAAATCCAAAATCATTAATAAATTTTCCATTCCACATCATTGAATCAAACCAATTTTATTTCATCATAGAAACTTAACCATGGATATAATAATCCAATATTAGTAATTTCTCAATATCCCCATTATAAGACACATTTTCATATTGAGACCTCATATTTGATAATTTGGGAAAAAATATGTCATTTTGGTTGACATCACTCCATCATGTTGTGTTCTCATGTTCACTGCTTGATCAGTTATAAAAAATTTATACCCATTTATGACCAATGAATTCATGAACCAATTAATTCAGAGTATAATTCAATGCTCTTATTTCATCAAAGATGAATTCAATAGAAAAAATCAATACCTAAAATAGAAATGAATATTAAAATTATATAAATATTTATTTTTTTCTATTTTATTAAATCAATCCTCATACCTTAAATTTAAACCAAATGGGGAATTCATTATTATGAAAAGTATATATTCTTATCAAAGGTAATGAATGATGAATTCTATTTATAATTTGATTATGTTCATTAAATAAAAATATAATAATAGTTTAATATATATTTGAAACTACTTAGTATGAGATAATATATACATGTTTAAATTAATTACTATATGTAGTGTCATAAATCATTCTAATTTATCCCTACATTGAATGCTCGAGCTGGCTTGTGATATGGAACAATGGGAATTCCTAATCCCCATAGGTTAGAAACTAGTGTCTGGGCATCACAATAACACTCTTGGGAATGATTTCACATAATAAATAATCAATAATAAAATAATAAAAAATTAAATAAAATTATGGCATGACTCGTCCATAAGTCATGTGTCCATGACAAAAAAAATAAGCATAGAAGATAAAATAAAATGTAGGATATAAAATCAGTAAACAAATCCCTCTAATATCCCCAGTCACCCTTGACTGTTAAACGATCACTACCAGATACATCTCCTTGGCCACTATAATATCACTAAACCTACAACCATATAAAGTGATAAAATTACTACATGGATGATGTGATAAAATAAACTAAAATGAGAAATAAATAAATGATATACCTAGACAAACTATCCCTTATCACCCATGGTCATGCTCCATCAAAACCAGAATAACAAACACTCAAAGGGAAAACAAGAATAGAATATGAAACTAAAATATGTAATAGGTATGAGCATAAAAATTCTCAGTAGACAACCACCCACCTTTCACATTATTATCAGGTAGGTGGTACAAGTGGTGTCTATTCATGAATTTTCGAGTGGGAATATCGAAAGAGGGGTGGTTGTGCTAGAAGCTATCATCTAACCCTCCTCCCACTCTATGGATATTGGGGTGACCTTCCATGATGTATCATCTATAATGATGCAATGGTATTTGACAAGGGTGATACATAGCATTTAGTTTGTAATCTTTGTGTGATGGTAACTATTAGGGGGGTAGCATGATGTTTGAATGGTGTTACGGCATGTTGTGTAATCTTTACTCTAGGTATTTGTGTCATGTTTTTCCTTTGGTATTATGGTCCCTCATTTTCAGGTCATTCCTTTTGATTTCTAGTCATTGGGTCTTCATGCCATTATTTTGTTTGGTCCTTCACACTACTAGGCATTTGGGTCAGATAAGGGTTACTTATTAACCCACATGAAAAGAGGGTTTTTTATTTAATAAAAAGGGATTGTTTTCCCCTAACTACTAAAAATAAAACTAAAAGAACAATCATAAACATTAATATTCTAAATAAAATATATTTTAAATAAAACATGCTTTTGAAGATTTAAATAGAAAAAGAAAGACTCAAAAGTAAGTAAGTCGTACTAAGAACCATGGGAAACCCTAGGGAAACTAAGGTGGGGACTTTTCATCCAACAATACTTGTACTATGGGTGATTGAACCATACATAATTGTTCTCATGTGTGATCCATTGGGCTGGTCGAAGCAAATATCTCAATGGTAACCAACCATATCACATCATAATAGAGTTTAGTTTGTGTTTTAGTGTGATCCTTGACTAGGTAGGGCATTCCAATGCCTCAAATACTTATTCTAGTCATCCCACCTAAGTACCCTAGTCCCCATCTTCCATTTCCATTTCAAACAAACCATGTTAACAAAATCACTTATGCCACTTTAAACCATTTTCACATCATAAACAAGGGAACCATTTAAAAATAACCATGATACATTTACACTTTTCATTAAGACCATAATATTATAGTTTTAAAAAATAAAAACATCATTTATAATGTGTAATGGGAATATAAACCAAGAAAATTGGGCCTATAAAATATATTTTGAAATACACTTAAAGACTTGTTTGAAAATATGCTATTGAGATAAAATCTTTAAATCATTAAGGTTTCCATTTATTATGACTATATAAAATTACACATATATATATAATTATCTTATTGCATAAATACATGTGCTTCCATGTGAATTTTCACACTTGACTATATATATATATCTTTGTGTGTGTGTGTGTGTTTACCCATGTATATATGCATAACCATTGGATACCTAAAAAAAATTTCAGAACTTCACATATATTTCATTTGAAACCATTGTTGGAAAAATTTAGAAATTCTTATCATTTCAATCATTACTTGAAATTCCAAGAAAAACTTTAAGAACCAATTAAAAGTTAACTTTGAAATATCATAAATAGATTTCAAATTCACAAGATTTATTTGAAAAGGTCCATTCAAGAAATTATCTAAATAATTGATGTGAAATTTAAAAGAAAAATAGATTTAAAACCATAATTAGATTTGAAAAGCCCTACACATTTTATTACAACAAATAATTTTAATACTATCGTTAGTCATTCAAAACATAATTTTATAATCCAAGAAATAAAATGTTATAAAATTAAAAATATAATCCTGAGGAAAACCTTACTAGAATAAGAACATATGGGGATAACCCTTCAAGAATGGAAAAAAGGAAGGTGTGGGGAGAAAGCCGCATGCCCTAGGAAACCAAATCCACAATAAGACATAAAATTTTTGGCCAAACATACACATTAGGGTTCGGTCCACACATGACAAAATAAAGGGGGCGCAAGAGAGGGGAAGAAACAACAAGAAGAATATTATGGAGGAGAATAAAACCTGGACTTAGAATATTTCACACCAAATCAAAGGAGAAATCATTAAAGAAATGAGGTCGGTAGTAAGGGGTTTGTGTTCCTGGGGGTTCTCAAGATGGGGGGTTACTTCATATGGGAATAGGAGAGTAAGAAGATAAAAATGGGGTTAAAAACATTAAGGGTATTTTAGGGGGGAAATTAAGAACTTTGGAGAGTCGAGCGGTTTGGCTACATGCTTGGTCAAACTGTGCGTCGATCATGTGATTGGTATTGTTCATATGGAACACCCGTACATTTGGGATACATTGTTTAATAAACCATGAACCAGATGTGTAAAACCCCTATATTAAAATTAAATACTCACATGTATATCTTTCATGTAGTTTGGATAAACATGTGGCTAAATGATGTGACAAACAAAAATGATTAAAAATTTCAAAAAAAAACAATTTAAAAGACCCAAACCATGAAAAAAATATATAAATAAAATAATTAATAATATCATGCTTAGGTTGTGACTATTCTCTATACCATGAACCATTATGCCACTAAAATCTATCAAATCATGAAGGAAAACATACCAAAGGAACTAAAATTAGAAATAGAAAGAGAATTCACCTGAACAACTAACTACAAACCACTCTACCTATAAAGAAAATAAAATTTCCCACAAGTATCCTCAAATTTAAAAGTAACACCTAATGAAATTTATCAAAAAGAACAATTTATAAAGACCCATAATGGATATCTCCACTATTTAAGGGTCCTGTTAGAATAGTGGATCGACAAGGCAAAGACACTCCATGAGAATATTTTCAAAACATGGAATAAAATTTCAAGCTAAAAAGGAATAAAAAATAACTTACAATATAAATATCATCCATAATTTCATCAAATAAACCATTAATTATCCAAATTATAAGGCCTCAAGTTTTTCAAAAAATCTACCATAGGTTAAAAATAGTGCCATTAAAGAAACCATAAAGAGGAAGTATGATGGAAAGAAAAGGAATACCTCAAAAGTTCCAGCAACCCACTTTTAAGGAATAACATAACCTAAAGAACAATCTAATGATTACTCAAAATAGGTACTACCAACACTATCATATCTATATTTTTAACAAGGAATGAAGGTAAAGAGGCATAAATTAAAATCATTCCACTTAAAATGACATGGGATCCAACCTGGGGTCAAGGATAACATAATGGTAACCTAGGACCTCAAATCAAAATCATTAGCCATTTTGACCTCAAAAATAGTCAAACTGACACCATTCTAGGTATAAAATTAACTGGTGTGGAATTCATCCAACTCTCCTAAAACACACATTGAGGTTTTCCCAAGTCTAGTCAATAAAAAGTAGACCTCCCCACAATAATCATCACATAACATCCTCAAAAGAAACATCCCCACCAATAAGTCAAATACGTTAACCAAAAGTATCACAATATACATAAAAATCAAGTAGGTTCCCTAAGAACACACTCAAGTAAGTATTTTCGTAAGAACTCCATCAATCTATAATCCATAATAGGTAATCACCAAGGCCTGAAAACACTCGAGACTTTTCTGAGAATCATATTTAAATAAAATAAAACAAATAACCCCCGATGAATACCAAACTCATCATGATAAAACAAATCAAAAAATATCTTCAAAAAACCACAATCCTAACTTTCAAATACTTTACATTTTATAAAAATCATTTTTTTTGTTTTCTTAAAAATTAACTTTACACACCCTTTACAAAATCAAAACATAATTAAAAACAATATAACCATAATAAACCACATTTTAAAACAATAACCCATAATCAAAAATAACAATAACATCCCAAATTAATTGAAAATCAAAAAAAAATCATCAATTTCTTCATTAAATCCATTTTAAAACCCTATATTTTAATTTCAAAAGCTCAAATACTTATTAAGAAACTATTTTGATCCTAAATTTACAATTTTAAAACCTTTGGTTCCCATTAAAACCTCTTTAAAATTCCACAATTACATTCATAAAGCATAAAAATTCCATTTAAACTAATTTTAAAACTTCACAAGTCTCTTTTGAAATAATTTTGTTATTTTTAAAATACTGAATCCAATGTGGTTTTTTTCAAACCTCCCCTTTATCTATTTTATAAAAGAAACCTTTTAATTCTTTTTATAAATTTTGAAAATACCTATTTGAAATTACCATTTGAAATCAATTCACCAATCTTAATAATCAATGTCAATTTCAAACTATTTTCTTAAAAAAAATCATCATTCACTTCAAAACATTCTTTTACCATTCCAACCCAAATTTCATTTTAAAAATTTATTGCAATCAAAAAAAAATCATACTAATATTTTATTTTGAACAATTACAAATCTAAAAGATCCTAAAATAAAATTATAAAAGGGATAGTTTTTTTACTTGGTTGGACAACATGGTTTTACAGGCTATGATCCAATCATGAAACTATGAAAAAGAGTTTCTTGGAACTATTTGCATGGGATCCACATGGTTTTTTAGGTCATACGTAGTTCTAGTACCTTTTGTTCCACCCCCTTTTCACCCCAAATATTAAAAACACCTCATAAAAACTCATAATGACATCAATTAAAAATTTAAATACATCAAAAGAACCAAATAAAATATAAAAATTAAAAAAATCCCAACATCCCATGTTAACTCATGTTTCACCATGAGCAGTGGTTATCAAGAACCAACCCATGACCTACCTTACAGCTATGAAAATCCTATCTCACATCTATGAGACATCCCAAATAACAATAGTTCTTTATGAACCTAGGTCAACTTAAAAACTAGGTTATCTGGTTCCATTTTTTCAAGAAATAACCTGAGTCGTACCTCCATAGAACACCTGAGTTGGCCCATGATATGACCTAAAGGGAATTCTCGTTCCCCATGGGCTTGGAACTACAGCATGTGAATCAAATACACACTCTTTGGAATGATTTTTTCCAAAATATAATTGAGAATACAAGTAGTGAAAATTAAATTAAATTTTGTCATGACCCATATGTTAGCCATACTTCCACACCAAAATAAATATGTAGGAAATTTAAAATAAAACACATGATACAAAATCAATAAAAAAATAAACAAAAAAATACCTTTGTTCATCTAAGTCACCCTCAACTATAGAAATTACTACCTCCATATTCCTATCCTCATCCACTAAAATATTTCTACTCCTCAAACCATAGAAGTTAGAAAAAGTCCCAAATGGATGATGTGATTAAAAAACTAAAACAAAAAATAAACAACTAATGTAATTTTCCAAACTCTCTCTAGTGACCAATGGTCATCCTCTACACAAACCAGAACAACAAATTCTCTAAGGGAAAACAATAAATAAACTAGAAATTAAAATATATAATAGGAATAATCATAAAAATTCCTAGTATACCACCAACTACCATAACACATGATTATACTTTAATTAAATGTCCTTTATCGTTATATTTTGAAAATACAAATAGAAATGGGTTTTCCATTTTTAATTAGATTTTAAAAAATAAAACATCATCAACAATTATTAAAAATATTTTGAAATATTCTGAAATTTTAAAGAAACAAGAAGAACAATGATAAAATTTAATATACTAGTTCAAATAGACTTTAAGGAAAATATTCTTTAATAATTTAAATAGGAAAATAAATATTCAAAAGTAAGTGAGGAATACTAAGCACCATGGGAAACCCTAATGAAACTAAGGTTAGGGCTTGTCATCTTTGGATCCTCAAAGTCTTAATAATCAAACCATACATAATTATCCCTATTCATGATCCATTAGGGAGGTCAAATTCAAATTCCTAATGGTAACCAACCATATCACTTAATAATATAGTTTATTTAGTGTTCTAGCATGATCCTTAATAATGTAGGTAATATCAATGCCTTTTGTACTTGTCCTATAAATCCCACCTAAGTACTTGGCTCCCCATGTTCCCTTCCCATTTAAAACAATTCATGTTAGAAAAAACACTTAATCCACTTTAAACTATTCACGCATCAAAACCAAGGGAACCATTTAAGAATAACTGTTATAAAGGTACACTTTTTCATTCCAACCATAACAGAATGCCTTTAACAAATAAAAACACCCTTTATAAGTTTTAATTAGAAAGTAAACCAAGATAATGTCTTGTACAATTTATTTTGAAATTCACTTAAAGACTCATTTCAAAAGCCTATATTTGGGAACAATTTATAAATCCTTAAGGATTCCTATTATTAAGCCCATATATAATTAAACAGGCATATATTTAAATATAATTCTCTTATTCCACAAATTCACATGCTTCCATGTGAATTTGTACACCTGTATGTATGTATATCCATATATATTATTACCATTTATATACACATAACCATTAAATATCTAAAAAGTCATCTGCAGATCCACACATTTATTTCATTTAAAACCATTCTTGGAATATTTCATAAATATATGGAATTTCATTAATTACTTGAAATTATAAGAAAAACTTTATATCCAATTTAAAGTTCACTTTAAAAACCCAACAATATATTTTAGAATCATAATATTTATTTAAAAAGATACATTCAAGAAATTATTCAAATAAGTGGTCTGTGCGGTAAAATAAAAATAGATTTAAATACAATATCATATTGGAAAGGCCCTTCGCAATTTGTTAAAACCATGTTGAAAATGAATTTTATCTTTGTAAATCCCATAAAAATTATAATACTATAAATTGGTGATAGAAACATAATTTTAGAATTCAATTAATCAAAGGTTATAAAATTAAAGATACAATCCTAAGGAAAACCTAACTATAACAAGCATATATGGCATGAACCCATCAAGAATGGCAAGAGGAACATACCGGAAGCAAGCCACATACCCTAGGAAACCAAATACAAAATAAGACATCAAAAAATAAGCTAACCAAATACCCTAGGGTCCATACCACATGCAATTTATTAAGGGGGAGCAAGAGAGGGGAATAAACAAGAAGAAGAATAAGAATATATAGGAGAAGTAAATATGAACTTAGAAGAGAGCACACCAAATTGAAGGAGAAACTGATGAAGAATGGATGCATGAGAAAGGGGGTCATTAACCAAGTACTGAAATAGATTGGGGTCATGTGGGAATAAGAGAGGAAGATACTGAAAATGGGGTCAAAACATTTAGGGGTGTTTTATAAAAATCAAAGTTTTAAGGGCCTGGGATTGTCACGTGGTTTGGCCACACACTTGGCCAAACCGTGTGACCAACATTGGTCATCTAGAACACCCACAAAATTGGGATAAACAATTTAATAAATCATGTGAAAACCATGAAAACTCCCTTGATTAAAATTATAGAATCACTTATATGGTTGCTACATAGTTTGTCCAACCATGCATCCAAACCGTTCGACATACCAAAATTATTAAAAATTTCAAAAAATTTTGAATTAAAAGAACCGAACCTCCAAGAATTGAAATAAATAGAATAATTAATAATATTAGGGTTGGGGTGTAAAAATTATCCCCATCGTTACCTTTTTTCACCATAAATCCATCTAACTCATGAAGGAAGGAACACCAAAGAAGGTAAAATTGGAAAAAGAAAGAGAATTCACTCAAAAAACTAACTCCAAGCCACTCTAACTCCAAATAAAACCCAAGAATCCATAATAATACTCAAATTTACAAGTCATACTCAATTAATTTGATCAAAAATAAAGAGGTAAAAAGACCCACAATGGACATCCCCACTATTTAAGGGTTCCTCTAGAATGGTGGATCGACAAAGAAAGGACACTCCATGAGAATCTTTTCAAAACATGGACTCAAATTTCTACCTAAATGGGACTCAAGAATAACTTTCAATCTAAATATCATCCATAATTTCACCTAAGTATCCACTAATTATCTAAATAATAAGGAATAAAGATTCCCAGAAAATGAAAATAAGTTAAAATTAGAACCACTAAAGAAAAAATAAATAAGAAGGAAGAGGGAAAGAAAAAATAATAACTCAAAGGATTCACCAACCCACTCTTAAGTAATAGAATTACATAAATAACACTTTGATTATTCCCCAAAATAGGGACCACCAACACACTCATCACCACTTTTTTTACAAGGAAAAAGAGAAAGAGGCATAAATCATGAGCATGCCTCTTCAAACTACATTAACTCCAACCTGGGGTCAAGGATAAAAAAAGGGTTACCAAGGAACTAAAATCTAAATCAATCACCACATAAATCTCAAAAATAGTTAAACTGACACTAACTCAAGTATAAAATCAATTTGTGTGGAGTTTGTCCTAGTCACTTAAAATGCACACCAAGATTTTCCCATAGCTAGTCAAACAAAAAAAGAACCCGCCATAATTCACATAAAATAAGATTCTCAAAAGGAACATCCCCACAAACAAGTCAAGTACAAAACCCAAAAGAATCACAATCCACATGAACAATCAAGGAGGGGTCCCAGAAAACCCACAATAAAGGATTGCCTTAAAATCTAAATGGATCAAGTATCCATAATAGAAAATCATTGAGGCTCCACAATACTCAACACTTTTCTGGGAGGCATATTAAAAAAACACAGACCCCTAAAGAATACCAAACTCATCATGATAAAAGAATGAAAAAATCTCTTCAAAACAAACCACAATCCCAACTTTCAAATCTTTAACTTTTTATAAAATTCATTTTTTTTCTTAAAAATTAACTTTTCAAACCCATTCACAATAAAAACACGGTTAAAAACATTGAAATCATAATAATATATAATTAAAAAAAACAACCCATAATAAAAATTCACAATCACATCACAAATTAATTTCTAACCAAAAAAGTCCTTAATTTATCTATTAAAACCATTTTAGAACTCTTTATTTGAATTTCAAATTCATAAAATCTTATTGAAACAATAATTGTTCAATTTTCTCCTAACAACTCTCATGGTGGACATTATTATGGAACTATATTTATATATGATATATATTATATTTATATTGTATCTATGCTCCTATTTGTTTATTTAAATCATACCTTTATGATTTCCATAATGTGTAAATACGATAATTTCATTCGAGGAAGTGCGGACTACCACCCCCTCAAAGTGATATGACTTGTTCATGCCATACATAGAATGTATAAAGGATGGAATTAATGAACTTATGTAAAATATATAAAATATGATATTATACTAAAATTATAATATACCGATGTATCACTTATTTTAATTCCTTTAAATATTAAAAATAAATGAAAGTAGAGTTCATGCATATGTACGGGTTACCGTCTCCATAAACAGTGCATTTCATTTCTTATCTCCAAATGTTATGTAATATTATAAATACACATATATATATAAAGTATTTATATGATATTTAAATAATGAATATAATTCTAGATATTATTTATTTTTGACTACATGGACAATTTACCTCAAAACAAGTTTATTTTCGACTCAAGTACCGAATATCAACAAAACGAGTGATATTAACTTCAATAATTATGTAATTATTATAACGTGGTAATAAGTGATATAAAAGGAATAATAAACTTGAATAAGGTTCTAAAGAAAGTAGAAATTAACTTAAGTTTATTATTCAGGAAGAACAAGGAACATACATGACGATTTGGACTCAAGGTAAGGGAACTTCTTAACCCAATTTCCATTCTTTGGGTTGATCTTCTACTTCTTGACTATATCATGCTATGATTATGTGAAAAATGAATTTTGATATATTATCTTGTATTTATACTTTCTTTATGTGGATTTATATTTATTACACATAATTGATCTATTTGATTAACAAAATGATCTTTGGAAGGGAAATCTTAACTCAATCTTCATTTGTTGAGTTAAATATCCATTTCATTGGTTTTGTTTTTCCAATAATATGTCAGAATTAACTATTATTGCTTTACAATAAATATCAAATTATATTGGGTGTATTTATATTTTTAACACATAATTATTTCATTGATTTATCCTTAATCAAATGATACGATCTTTGTATGGGACTTCGTCTCAATCTCCTTTCATTGAGGCAAATTTTGGTTCTTACACAACCTTATTTTATACGGTGTATAATTATACCCTTTTTCTTTTAATTTCATTCAATGGTTTTCAAAATGAATATTTTATTTTATGAATTGTTTTACTAGATGACAAATGGAATGTCTCTTTTTAACGTACGTAGTGAAAATGGCCTTTCTATCGCTGTGAGTATTATTTAATATTTGGATTCCTTAACAAGCTGTAATGTTTTTAAAAGAAAAATAAATACCATATACCTTTTTTATGTATTTTATTTTTGAAAATGGTTTTGATAAAGCATTGATTATATCAATATATTGAAATTATATATTGTGATTGCAATGTGGAAATGTTATCTTTCCTTTATGCTTGTTTTATGTGTTATGAATATGTTATGGTTATTGGGCATTGTTTATGTATACGGGTAGTTCCGTGATAAACCAAGGGTGGGTGAGCCCGATATAGCACACCAATGCATTATATAATGTGATGAAGGTAAATGTTAATGTTTCTCTTAATAGAATTAGGGAAGATACTATGATGGGTATTCCAAACATAACTCCCTATGTAGCTGTGAAAGCTACAATGTTAGTATATTATGGATGACACAAGTTATCTTTATGATTTATGATTTATATGAGTTATTTATAAATCTTATCATTTTATGAGGTATGTTAAATAACTTATGTTTTATGATTGAAAAGTATGATTTCTTTGATTTGTATGTATTCATGGACTAATGTTTTCTTCCCTTATTTTATATCCCTTACTAATATTTTTATTCTCATACCAAGTTTTTGAAATGTTTTTCACAAGGTATAAGGAAGGGTAAGAGAAAGGAAGAATTCAAGAAGAGTTATATCAAGAAACGAATTATTTTTTTATTTAATGAGTTTTATTATTTTGAAAAACATTGGATAGAGTAGAAGTGTCTACTTTTTAATTTTTGAGATGTATTATAATAGTTATGACATAATTCTCTAAAACTATAAACCTGAAAATATCCTCAATGTCGAATTCTTTACATAACTCAAGATTATTTAATACTTAAGGCCGGGGACTTATTTTTAGTATCATAGGTCGGTTTAGACAACTTTAGGAGTTAGGATATTGTTAAATTAATATCCATAAATTATTTTAACTTTATGGTAAGATTAAAATGATATATATTTTGAAGATTACCAAGTTGATTTACCTAAGATATGTTTGTTCAAAATGATTTTTCATAGAGGAAATGGTATAGTTGTGTTGGGAAGGCATATAAATAGAAATAACCTTCCAAATCAGCATCCTGAGATGGTCATAATCAGAATTGAATAGTTTTTTGCAGTGATGGCTCACTTGAATCAGGTGATAAATGGTGGTTGTGTTTATAGATGATATTTTGTTATATTATAAAAGTAAAGAGGAGAATGAAATTAATTTAAGGGTTTTCTTGTAAACCTTAAAAGAAAAGAAACTGTATGGAAAATTCATCAAGTGTAATTTTCAGTTATAAAAAATTTCATTCCTTGGTCACATTGTTTTTAAAAATGTCATAACAGTTGATCCTACTAAAACAAAAGTTGTTGAATAATGGCCAAGACCCACAAATATAACTGATATTCATAGTTTTCTTGGTTTATCAGGTTATTACCGTGTGTTTGTTGAAAATCTTACACGGTTATCTTGTCCACTGACTAAGTTAACTCGAAAAGGTGTTAAGTTCATCTAGACAAAAGAATGTGATTAATGTTTTCATGAATTGAAAATAAGATTGGTGAATGCTCCAGTTTTGACCAAGCCTTCTATAAATGGTGAATTTATTATTTATAGTGATGCTTTGTTGAAAGGACTTGGTTGTGTCCTAATACAGAATGATCAGGTAATTTCTTATGCTTTTTGTTACTTGAAAACTCATGAGTTAAATTACCCTACACATGATTTGGAATTATTTGTTATTGTTTTTATTATAAAAATTTAGAGGCATCATCTGTATGGAGTAAAATGTGAAATATATACTGACCATAAAATTTTGAAGTATAAATTCACTAAGAAATAATTAAACATGAGACATAGGATATGGATAGAATTAATCAAGGATTGTGATTTCATGATTCATTATCATACAGTATAAGAAAATAAGGTGGTTGATACTTTGATTCAGAAAAGTAATTCTACATTAACCATGTTATGTTTGGAATGTGACCCTTTGATTAATGATTTGATGAATTTTTTTATGGAAGTTTTTGGTGTAGGAAATTCCTCTATTTTGTTTCATGTTTTAGTATAATCATCTCTAACATATAGAACAAAGAAAGTTCATAAAGAAGATAGTGAGTTGTAGAAAAAGTTATAATTGGTTCATAAGGGTAAGTTACCTGAATTTAATATTGATAAAGACTATGTTTTGAGGTTTGTAAAGAGATCATGTGTGCCTTATGATTCACAGTTGAAGAAAAATGTATTATGTAAATCTCATAGTTCTCCATTTTTAGTTCATCATGGCAGTACTAAGATGTATAGAGATCTTCTAGAGTATTACTAGTTGGACGAAATGAAAAGAGATATTGATGAATTTACCCTAATATGTTTGATTTTTAAACAGGTTAAATAAGAGCATAAGTTACCGAAAGGGATGCTTCATCCTTTTCCAATGCCAGAGTGGAAATAGAAAAATGTGTCCATGGATTTTGAAGTGGGATTTCCAAAAACTTCTCTAGGTAATAATGAAATCTGGGTTATTTTTTATCGATTGACTAAATATACTCATTTTCTTTCTAGTCGAGATACTCTGTGTTTAGATCAACTTTCTCGATTTCATATTAAAAAGATAGTCAGGTTACATGGAGTTACCCTCTCCATTGTATCTGATCATGATATTAGGTTCACTTCTATCTTTTGGAAAGGCCTTCATAAGTCATTAGATACTGAATTAAATTTTAGTACAACTTGTCCTCCTCAATCATATGGGCAATCAGAATGAAAATTTTAGACTTTCGAAGATATGTTACGTGCTTGTTCAATGGATTACTAGGGAAGTTGCTACCAACATCTTTCTTTGGTTGAATTTTCTTATAATAACAATTTTTATTCCAGTATACAGATGGCTCCATTTGAAGAATTATATGGAAATAGGTGTCTAACTCCTGAATTTTTGGATGAAGTAGGTGAAAGGAAGTTGATGGGACCAGAATTGGTAGAAGAGATGGCAGAAAACATTCATTTGATTTAGAAGCACATGAGAACAGCTCAGAGCAGGCAGAAAAGTTATGCGGATAATCGAAGGAAGGATCTTTCCTTCGAGGTAGGTGATAGTGTCTTTCTAAAAGTTTCTCCATGAAAAAGTGTAATTGGTTTTGGTAAGAAAGGAAAGATGAGTCTGAGGTTCATTGGACACTATGAAATCATGAAGAAAGTTGTAACAGTTTCCAAAATAGTGGATTTACCTCCATGTTTATCCTAGGTACATAATTTTTTTCATGTTTCAATGTTGAGAAAGTATATGTTGGATCCATCTCATGTTTTGAGTCCATAGGTAGTCCAGTTGGAAGAAAATCTTTCTTATGAGGAATAACCAGTATAGATTCTTGACCACAAAGAGAAAGTGTTATGGAATAAAGTAATTCATCAGGTAAAGGTTTTGTGAAAAAACCATATGGTTGAAGATGAAACATGGGAATATGAAAATTCAATGAGGTATAAACACCCCTAGTTATTTTATAAGTGAATATAATTGCGAAGAAGCTATTCCCAAAAGGGAGGAACGATGTAACAACCCAAGTATTTATAAAATAATATTTTTTCATTTCTATTAATATTTATGAATAAGATTTTAATTTTATGTTAAAGGGGATTCTTTGTCTGATAGCGTACTCAACACACAATAATAGGTTTCTTTCAAATCTTACGTTGCACACAACTTTGAGTTATACCAAAAAAATAATATAATATTATTATTATTTTAAATAGTAGTTAACACCTAGCCGTCGTGTTGGCAGGAATAAAAAAACTAACTAAAATTTTATTATACATGTTTTTTAAATGTTTTTACATTTATCCAATAAATTTTAGAGGCTTAAATAAGAATGAATCAAATTTTAAGCATGAAATACTCTAATATTTTTTAAATGTTTTTTTACCTCATTTTGATTGTGAGCCCTTTTTAAATACATTTTTCTCACTTTTATATGTTATATTTAAAAAAATAAATTCTTCTTTATAATCAGGACATCAAATTTTACTTTGGATAAATTTTTGGTAATTTTCTAATAAAGTTCATTTTTTAATGAATACTGAAAATACCGCATTTTAAGTTAAAACTACCTTTTTATCTAATTTATTTATATAGTTATATTGTAATTATAGTTGGTTTTAAAGTTTAATTGGATTATATTTTTATCATTTAATCCAATTTTGGACATTTTAAGTAATTTAACTTTTAAATTGGACATAAACACATGTCAATCTTTTGATAGTTATTACTTCTTAAAAACCCAGTTTTTGGTTTCGACAACGAGAATTAATTTTAAATTAATTAATATTAATTTAGTATTTTGAATTTGGAAAAATATATTCCATATTTTTAATTAGTATGTCCAAATTATGTAAATAGGTACTTTTTATTTTAGTACATTATGAATAGTAACTTCGGTAATTATTTTATTTACCATGGTTAAAGGGAAATCTTGTAAATAAGGGTAAAAATAATATTATAATAATATTAAACTATCCTAAAACATGCCCTAATCCAATTTTATGAGATATTTATAACCATGGGAATCCTTGGGTCTATTTTGGGACCCCAAGGATCCACTTGGGTGTGATAGTGACATTTTATAAGAATTAATTTAAAGTAAAGAGAAAAATAATATAAACATGTATCTTTTACTAAAAAATTATATGGGGTTATATAAGTGATATATTAGACTATAAATATTCATTATAAATATAAAAACTTTCATACATCATGGTATTTTATTTATAATTTTTAGACATTAAATAAATAAATTTAATTATGACACGATGATGATGCAGTGATTGCTTCATTAATAAAGGATTCAAATAAATGATATTATAAATATTAAAATAAATGTAATTTGAATATTTTTATACCATACACTAATTTTATGGATTATATTTACATATTATATTTGATTTAATGCATTTGGTTCTATGTAACCAAGTTGTTATGACTTTAACAAAAATCAATTACTTAATAGTGTCAAAATGGACATAAATGAGTTTCTAAAACAAATACTATTTTATTAAATTATATAATAGTCCTAGATATATAATATTCATAAAAATGACATATATAATGTTAAAATTTTTATTAATGATTCACTTATGGTTCTCTTGGAATTTTATAGTAAATAGAGTAACCATATATTATGAAAATGCAAGAAAACATGGTAAGAGTTAATGTTTTTAACTAAGGGTTAAAGATAAAAGATAAGGTTAATTTTTGACCTAAACTTGTCTAAAACCTATTAGTTGAGATTTTTTCGACCTAACATCATCTTATCTTTTAAATAAATGGTTTTGGGATCATTTTAAATCGAAAACCATTTGATAATAAAATAATACTTTAAAACATTCCTAAAGTGCCCCTCCTCCCTCTTATAAAAGGGCATCACATCTACCCATTTACTCACACCTCTCAAGACCCTTGGCTCATCCAAATTATACTCAAATAATCTCCCAATATCCCTCCCTTCCTCTTATAATCCTTACCTTTGGCAGAAGTAGATTCAAGAAATCCTTTTGGCTCAAATCAAAGGGAGTTACACATTTTAGAGGTAGCGTCTTCTCTAAAGTTCCTTTCCTTTATTTTCCTTATCTGCTACCTATTCTATTATTATTATTTGTTCACATAAAAACACATATATTATCAATATACTAGGATGTTTTTTATAAGGATTTGGACTACACTTACACACACCTCCATCTAATGGATACGAACATATTGTTTCTGTGTACGATGAACTATTGCCTCACAAAATGATGAGTGTTCAATTTTCTCCTACCACCTATCATGGTGGCCATTATATTGGAAATATATTTATATAGTATCAATTATTATATTTTTTATTTAAATCATACCTTTATTCTTTCTATAATCTATAAATACGATAATTTCATTTGAGAAAGTGTGGACTATCGCCCCCTCAAAGTGATATGACTCGTTCATTCCATAGATGGAACATATAAATTATGGAATTAATTAAATTATGTAATGTATATAAAATATGATATTATAATACAATTATAATATACATATGTATCATTTAGTTTTCATTCCTTTAAATATGAAAAATAAATGAAAGTAACGTTCATGCATACGTACGGCTTACCGTCTCCATGAATGGTGCATTTCATTTATTATATCCAAATGTTATGTACTATTATAAATACATATATATATGCTGGATATATATGATATTAAAATCATTAATATCATTCTGGAGATGATTTAATTTTGACTACATGGACAATTTATCTCAAATCAAGTTCATTGTCGACTCAAGTACCGAATATCAACTAAACAACCAATATTAACCTAAATAATTATGTAATGATTATAACATGGTAAAAAGTGATATAAAAGAAATAATAAACTTGAATAAGGTTCTGAAGAAATTATAAATTAACTTAATTTTATTAGTTATGAAGAACAAGGAACATATGTGATGAGTAGGACTCAAGGTAAGGGAACTTCTTAACCCAATTTCTATTTTTTGGGTTGATATTATACTTCTTGACTATGTCATGCTATGATTATGTGAAAAAATAATTTTGATATATTATCATGTATTTATAATTTCCTTATGTGGATTTATATTGATTACACATAATTGATCTATTTTATTAACAAAATTATATTTTCAAGGGAAATCTTAACTCAATCTTCATTCGTTGAGTTAAATATCAATGTCATTGATTTTGTTTTTCCAAGAATATGTGTGGATGAACTCTGATTGTTTTACACTAAATATCTAATTATATTGGGTGTATTTATATTTTTCACACATAATTATTTCATTTATTTATCCTTAATCTAATGATACAATCGTTGTAAGGTACTTTGTCTCAATCTCCTTTCATTGAGGTATATTTTGGTTCATACAAGACTTTATTTTATACGGTGTATAATTATACCCTTTTTCTTTTAATTTCATTCAATGGTTTTCAAAAGGAATCTTTTGTTTTACTAAGAATTTTACTAAATGAAAAATTAATTTTTATTTTTAACGTACACAATGACAATGACCTTTCCACCGCTATAAGTATTATTTGATATTTGGATTCCTTAACAATCCATAATGTTTTTAAGAGGAAAATAAATACCATATACCTATTTTACATATTTTGGTATTGAAAATGGTTTTCAGAAATCATTTATTATGTCAATATCTTGAAATGATATATTTTTATTTCAATGTGGAAATTATATCTTTTTTTATTCTTTTTTTATGTGTTATGAATATGTTGTGGTTCTTGGGTATTGTTTACGTATACGGGTGGTTCCGTGATAAACCAAGGGTGGGTGAGCCTCAGATAGCTCTCTAATGCATTGGTTAATGTGACGAAGGTAAATGTTAATGCTTCTCTTAATAGATTTAGGTAATATACTATGATGGGTATTCCAAACGTAACTCCCTATGTAGCTGTGAAAGCTAAAATGTTAGCATGTCATGGATGCCACAAGATACCTTTATGATTTATGATTTCTATGAGTTATTCATAAATCTTATGATTTTATGAGTTATGTTAAAGAGATTATGTTTTATGATTGAAAAGTATGATTTCTTTGATTTTTATGTATTCATAGACTAATATTTTCTTCCCTTATTTTATATCCCTTACTGAGCTTTTTATTCTCATCCCAAGTTTTTAAAATGTTTTTCATAGGGTATAAGGAAGGGTAAGAGAAAGGAATAATTCAAGAAGATTTATATCCAAAAATAATTATTGTTTTATTTAATGATTTTTATTATTTTGAACATTGGATAGAGTATAAGTGTCTACTTTTTAATTTTTTAGATGTATTGTGATAGTTAGGGCCTAATTCTCTAAAACTATAAACCTGAAAAGATCCTCAATGTAGAATTATTTAAATAACTAAAGATTATGTAATGCTTAAGGTTGGGGCCTTAAAGTTGGTATTAGAGGTTGGTTTAGACAACTTTTGGAGTTAGGATATTGTTAAATTAATATCCATAAATTATTTTTACTTTATGGTAATATTGAAATGATATAGCATTTGAAGATTACCATGTTGATTCATCTAAGATATGTCTGTTCAGAATGATTTTTCATAGAGGAAATAGGGTATCTTTGTTGGGAAAGTATACAGAGGGAAATAACCTTCCAAATTAGCATCCTGAGATGGTTGGAATCGGAATTGAATAGTTTGTTGTAGTGATGGCTTAGTTGACTCGAGTGATAAATGGTGGGTGTGTTTATAGATGATATTTTGGTATATTCTAAAAGTAAATAAAAGACTGAAATTAATTTAAGGGTTTTCTTACAAACCTTAAAAGAAAAAAACTATATGGTAAATTCAACAAGTGTGAGTTCTGGTTACAACAAATTTCATTCCTTAGTCACATTGTTTCTAAATATGGGGTAACAGTTGATTCTGCAAAAAAAAATTTGTGGAAGAATGGAAAAGACACACAAATATAAATTATATTCATAGTTTTCTTGGTTTAGTATGTTATTATAGGAGTTTTTTTGAAAAAAAATCACGGTTATCTAGTCCACTGACTAAGTTAACTCAAAAATGTGTTATGTTTATCTGGATAAAAGAATATAATGAATGTTTTCAGGAATTGAAATGAATATTGGTGAATGCTTCAGTTTTGACCCTGCCTTCCAGAAATGGTGAATTTGTTATCTATAGTGATGCTTTGTTGAAAGGACTTGGTTGTGTCCTAATGCATAATGATCAGTTAATTTCTTATGCTTCATGTCAATTGAAAAGTCATGAGTTAAATTACCCTACACATGATTTGGAATTAGTTGCTGTTGTTTTTGTTTTAAAAATTTAGAGGCGTTATCTGTATGGAGTAAAATGTGAAATATATACTGACCATAAAATTTTTAAGTATATATTCACTCAAAAATAATAAAACATAAGACAGAGTAAATGGATGTAATTAATCAAGGATTATGGGTGCATAATTCATTACCATCAAGGAAAAGAAAATATGGTGGCTGACGATTTGAGTCAGAAAAGTAATTCTACATTAACTATGTTGCATTTGGAACATGACCCTTTGATTAATGATGAAATTTGGAATGGAAGTTGTTGGTGTAGGAAATTCATCTATTTTGTTTCATGTTTCAGTAAAATCAACTCTATAAGATAGAATAAAGCAAGTGCATAAAGAAGACAGTGAGTTGCAGAAAAATGTAGAATT
This sequence comes from Viscum album, assembly GCA_963277665.1. Lineage (NCBI taxonomy): Eukaryota > Viridiplantae > Streptophyta > Magnoliopsida > Santalales > Viscaceae > Viscum > Viscum album. The sequence continues at coordinate 337,104,269 of OY728159.1, forward strand.
GGTTTAGAAGGGTAACTTACCATACTTTAACATTGATAAAGACTGTGTTTTGAGGTTTGTAAAGAGATTATGTGTGCCTTTTGATTCACAATTGAAGAAAAAGTTATTATGTGAAGCTCATAGTTCTCTATTTTCAGTTCATCCTAGTTGTACTAAGATGTACAGAGATCTTCAGGAGTATTACTGATGATATGGAATGAAAAGAGATATTGCTGACTCTACCCTGAGATGTTTGATTTGTCAGGAGGTTAAATCATAGTGGTTGTTACCGAAAGGGATGCTTCAGCCTTTACCAATTCCATAGTGGAAATGTAAAAATGTTTCCATGTATTTCGTAGTGATATTACCAAAGACTTCTCTAGGTAACAATGCAATCTGGGTTATTGTTGATCGATTGACTAAATCTTCTCATTTTCTTTCTATTCGAGATACTCTATCTCTAGATCAACTTTTTAGATTTTATATTAAATATATAGTTAGGTTACATGGAGTTACCCTCTACATTGTATATGATCATGATCTCAAGTTCACTTCTAACTTTTGTAAAGGCCTTCAAAAGTTATTTGGTACAGAATTAAATTTTAGTACAGCTTTTCATCCTCAATCAGATGAGCATTAAAAATGAACAATTCAGACCTTGAAATATGTGTTATGTTCTTGTTCAATGGATTACCAAGGAAGTTGGGACCAATATCTTTCTTTGGTTCAGTTTTCTTATAATAACAGTTTTCATTCCAGTATACCGATGGAACCATTTGAAGCATTATATGGAAAGAGGTGTCGAACTCCGGATTTTTGGGATGAAGTAGGTGAAAGGAAGTTGATGGGACCATAATTGGTAGAAGAGATAGCAGAAAAAGTTCAGTTGATTCTGAAGCACATGAGAACAGCTCATAGATAGCATAAAAGTTATGCGAATAACCGGAGGAAGGATCTTTTTTCGAGGTAGGTGATCCTATATTTCTCAAAGTCTCTCTAGGGAAAAGTGTGATGAATTTTGTTAAGAAAGGAAAGTTGAGTCCGAGGTTTTTTGGACCCTATGAAATCCTAGATAAAGTTGGATCAGTTGACTACATAGTGGATTTACCTCCAAGTTTATCCCAGGTACACAATTTTTTCATGTTTCAATGTTGATAAAGTATATGCCGGATCCATCTCATGTTTTTAGTCCATAGGTAGTCCAGCTGGAAGAGAATCATTCTTATGAGGAACAACCGGTCTATATTCTTGACCACGAGAGCAAGTGTTGCGGAATAAGGTAATTCATCAGGTAAAGGTTTTATGTAAAACCCATATGGTTGAAGAGGTAACATAGGAATATGAAAATGTAATGAGGGATAAATACCCCCACTTATTTGATAAGTGGATAGAATTGAGAGGACTCAATTCCCAAAAAGGGGGAATGATGTAACAACCTAGGTACTTATAGAATAATAATTTTTCATTTATATTAATATTTATTAATAAGATGTTAATTTTACATTAAAGGGGATGTTTTATCTGATATCATACTCAACACACAACAACGGGTTTCTTTGAAATCTAACGTTGCACGCAACATTGAGTTATACCGAAAAAAAATATAATAATATTATTATTTTAAATGGTAGTTAACGCCTAGTCATTGTATTGGTGGGAATGAACAGAACTAACTAAAATTTGATTATACATGTTTTTTAAATGTCTTTACATTTATCCAAAAAAAAATAGAGGCTTAAAATAAGAATGAATCTTATTTTAAGCATGAAATACTCTAATATTTTTAAAAGGTCGTTTTACCACATTTTGATGGTGAACCCTTTTTAAATCTAGTTTTTTTTCACTTTTATTTGTTCTATTTGACAAAATAAATTTCTTATTTATAATCGGGACATCAAAATTTACTTCGGATAAATTTTTGGTAATTTTTTGATAAAGTCCATTTTTAATGAATAGTGAAAAATATCGCATTTTAAGTCAAAACTGCATTTTCATCTAATTTATTTATATATTTATATTGTACTTTTAATTGGTTTTAAAGTGTAATTGGATTATATTTTTATCATTTAATTAAATTTTGTACATTATAAGTAATTTTACTTTTAAATTGTACATAAACACAAGTCAATCTTTTGGTAGTTATTACTTCTTAAAAACCCGCATTTTGGTTTCGACAACGGGAATTAATTTTAAATTAATTACTGCAACTTTTGTGTTATGAATTTGGAAAAATGGATTACATATTTTTAATTAGGAGGTACAAATTTTGTAAATAGCTACCTTTTATTTTTGGACATTATGAATAGTAACTTCAGTAATTATTTTATTTACCATGGTTAAAGGGTAAATCTGGTAAATAAGGGAAAAAATAATATTATAATAATATTAAACTACCCTAACACATATCCTAATCCTATTTTATGATATATTTCCGACCATGGGAATCCTTGGTTCGATTTTGGGACCCCAAGGAGCCACTTGGGTGTGATAGTGACATTTTATAAGAATTAATTTAAAGAGAAAAATAACATAAACTTGTATCTCTTTTATAAAACTATTTTTATATAGTGTTATATAAGTGATATATTCAACTATAAATATTAATTATAAAGATAAAACTATTTAATACATCATGTTATTTTATTTATAATTTTTATACATTAAATAAATAGATTTAATTATGACACAATGATGATGCAGTGTTTGCTTAATTAATAAAGGATTCAAATGAATGATATTATAAATATTAAAAAAAAAATTATTTGAATATTTTCATGCCATACACGAATTTTATGGATTATATTTACATATTATCTTTGAGTTAATGCATTTTTTTTGAAGTAACCAAGTTTTTATAACTTTAACAAAAATCAATTACTTGATAGTGTCAAAATTGACATAAATGCGTTTTTAAAACAAATACTATTTGATTGAATGATATAATAGCCCTAAAAATCTAATATTAGTCAAATTGACTTATATAATATTAGAAATTTCATTAATGGTCCACTTATCGTTCTCTTGGAATTTTATAGTAAATATAGTTACCATATATTATGAAAATTCAAGAAGACATGGTAAGAGTTAATGTTTTTAACTAAGGTTAAAGATAAAAGATAAGGTTAATTTTGTTACCTAAACTTGTATAAAACCTATTAGTTGAAATTTTTTCAACCCAACAGCATCTTATATTTTAAATAAATGGTTTTGGGATCATTTGAAACCGAAAATCATTTTATAATAAAATAATACTTCAAAACTTTCCTAAAGTGCCCCTCCTCCCTTGTATAAAAGGGCATCACCTCTACCCATTTACTCACACATATAAATCCACTTGTATCATCCAAATTATGATCAAATAATCTCCCAATATAGCTCCCTTACTCCTAAAATCCTTAACTTGGGAGGAAGGAAATTCAAGAAAGCCTTTTGGCTCAAATCAATGGGAGTTACACGTTTTAGAGGTAGCATCTTCTCTAAAGTTCCTTTCCTTTATTTTCCTTATCTGCTACCTATTCTATTATTATTCTTTGTTTATGTAACAACACTAGTATTCTATTATTATTCAGGAAGAACAAGGAATATAGGTGATGAGTCAGACTCAAGTTAAGGGAACTCCTTAACCCAATTTCCATTCTTTGGGTTAATCTTCTACTTCTTGACTATTCCATGATATGATTATGTGAGAAATAAATTTTGATATATTATCTTATATTTATAATTTTCTTATGGGGATTTATATTTATTGCACATAATTTATCTATTTGATTAACAAAATGATCTTTGTTAGGGAAATCTTAACTCAATCTTCATTCATTGAGTTAAATATCCTTGTCATTGGTTTTTGTTTTTCCAGGAATATTTGTGAATGAACTCTGATTGTTTTACACTAAATATCCTATTATAATGGGTGTATTTATATTTGTCACACATAAGTATGTCATTAATTTATCCTTAATCTAATTATATAATCTTTGTAAGGGACTTTGTCTAAATCTCCTTTCATTGAGGCATATTTGGGTCTATACATGCCCTTATTTTATATGGTGTCAATTATGCCCTTTTTCTTTTAATTTCCCCCAATGGCCTGAAGGCCTTAATTTTTTATTGATTTTTGAAGCACTTTACTAAAAAAATGGAATGTTTCTTTTTAACGTACGTGGTGACAATGAGCTTTCCTCCGCCGTACGTATTATTTGATATTTGGATTCCTTAACAAGCTGTAATGTTTTTAAAAGGAAAATAAATATCATATACCATTTTTACGTAATTTGGTATTGAAAATAGTTTTGAGAAAGCATTTATTATGTCAATATATTTAATTAGTATATTTTGATTGAAATGTGGAAATGTTATCTTTTTTTATTCTCGTTTTATATGTTATGAATATGTTATAGTTCTTGGGAATTGTTTACATATATAGGTGGTCAATGATAACCCAAGGGTGGGTGAGCCCGATATAGCTCTCCAATTCATTGGGTAATGTGATGGAGGTAAACATTAATGTTTCTCCTAATAGATTTAGAGAATATACTATGATGTGTACTCCAAACGTAACTACCTATGTAGCTGTGAAAGCTACAATGTTAGTATGTTATGGATGTCACAAGTTACCTTTATGATTTATAATTTCTATGAGTTATTCATAAATCTTATGATTTTATAAGGTATGTTAAAGAGATTATGTTTTATGATTGAAAATTATGATTTCTTTTATTTGTATGTATTCATGGACTAATGTTTTCATCCCTTATTTGATATCCCTTACTGAGCTTTTTATGCTCATCCCAAGTTTTTAAAATGTTCTTCACAGGGTATAAGGAAGGGTAAGGGAAATAAATAATTCAAGAAGAGTTATATCAAGAAAAGAATTGTTGTTTTATTTAATGAGTTTTATTATTGTGAAAAAACATTGGATAGATTAGAAGTTTCTATTTTGTAATTTTTGAGATGTATTGTAATAGTTATAGCCTAATTCTCTAAAATTCTAAACCTGAAAAGATCCTCAATGTCAAATTATTGATATAACTCAAGATTATGTAATGCTTAATGCTGGGGCCTTATACACATGGCATGTAATCCAAAAATACATGTCATGTTGCTTGGGATTTTTCAGATCTTTCAGGGATCTATTCAGTGTTGATCATCACATCACTGGAACCTCCAATATGGCCAGAACCTATAGATCGTGGTTTTCCCAAGCCTGTAGTTTCCAGATATATGGATTTTGAGTTCAAATCTTCTTAGAAATATCCACCATCAATCCATTCGTTGTCGCGCATCAAAACTGGCTTGAACGGATACCTCAAATCCTTCTCGATCCACCTCTGTTCATCCACCACCATCGTCGTTCCTTGATCACATCACTAATCATGAATCACACCCATAGTATCGATAAGTTGTGCCGAAGAACGATCTTGTAATGATCGAATACGGAGTATTCATCAAACTATGGGCCAAAAGGAAGCGCCCATGATAAACATGAGAATAATGGAGGTAGAAATCTACAAACCATAAAATTGAGGAACAAACCTCAGTTTTTGTTCATTTTTCCTCGATTCGTTATCATAGAAACGATAAATGAAGAGGGATAAATAAAAGAACCATAAACAATTGCATCAATTTGAAATATACCAATGATGAATGTATCAATTCTGGTTTTTTGAATTGATATGTTTTCATACAGGATTAAGAACAGGATGGAAATCACAATACAAAACATTCTACCTCAATTTCGATTGATTGTGGATGAAGAACGATAGTGTTGTCGTAATTGACGAGCTCCACGGATTCTGTTGGTACAAAAATCCTTGATCCGATCTTGATCCATCATAGTTAACCTGATAGAATTATCTAGATCTCTCTCCAATGGCCCTCTGATGTTTCTAAGGTTATGTGGATAACCCTTGATTTCCAAAAAAAACAATCTATTTAAATATTGAAAAATCATTGCGTCAACGAAATGTATAAAAATATTTTTTATTAAATTATTTTATTCGTTTTATTTCCTATAACAACTTTTCCAAAAAAGACCATGTCGGCTAATGTTAAGTCACACATAAGGTAAAACCACCATTATGAACTCAATGGTTCCCTTTTATTTCTAATATGGGCACTCATTTTAGAAGTTATTTCACTTTTTCAAGAAAACCACATGTGCATGCAATTTAATATACTTAATATATTTCAAACATTTATTACGGACAACCCAGACCTTAGAATCACATGTCGTATCAGTGCCTGGTCTTGAAAATAATCTATATAGTATTTAAAAATAATACACATAAAATAAGATACATTACATTCTCCCCACCTTAGGTATTTATGTCCTGAAAATCCAAAATAAAGTCTACACAAAGAGATGTTGGTACTGAGCATGAATCTAAGCCTCCCACTCCCATGTTCTCTCCTAGAGATTCTCGTGTTTCCACTGGACACACACCAAAGTAATAGACTGACCATGAAGGATCCTCTCCTTCCTATCCTCGATCTATATTGGGTACTCAGCAAAGGTCTCTATATCCTCAATGTCCAGCTCGCCTGAGTCGATAACATGTTATGGGTTATCCATGTACCTCCTTAACTACGATATGTGGAAGACGTTGTGTACCTGGTCCAACTACAGTGTTAGAGCTAAGCGGTATTCCACCTCGCCAACTCTATACAGTATCTGAAAAATACCAATGAATCTTAGATATAACTCACCGCCAAGGCCAAATTTCCTCAATCCACGTCGAGGTGAGGCCCTCATAAACACATGGTCTTATTCCTCGAACTCCAAAGGCCTTTTTCACCTATCATCATAAGACTTATGACAGCTTTGTGTAGTATTCATCCACTCCTAGATGATTTTCACCTTCTCTATAGTATCTCGCACCAACTTAGGTCCCATGAGTGATAACTCTCCTAGGTTAGTCCAACAAAGTGGTGACCTTTAGGGTTGCCCATAAAAATCCTCAAATGGTTCCATACCAATGGTGGAATGGTAGTTGTTGTTTAATGAAAACTCCACTAGTGGTAGGTGATCCTTCTAACTATGGCCAAAGTCCAATATGCAAGATCGCAGCATATCCTCCAAGACCTAGATGGTCTGCTCTCTATGTCCATCATTGTAAAGACCCAGAAATTTCAAGGAAAATCTTTTCTTAATTTTCTTTGGAATTTTACAAGAACGCAGTTTCTGACGGCGCCTGATTCTGAGACCCGGAGTGCCCGGAATCAATTTCTGGAGTTTGGCTCAGGTACGTTCAGTGAACGAACGAGCGGGAATTCCTATCTTTTGAACCAGTGCTCGGAATTGAAATCTGATGGCACCGATGAACTCGCAACGCCGGTAAACGCTTAATAGAACCTTTATCGTAGTTGCGTTTGTGCGGGAGAAGAAGTTAATTAATGGGGTTTAATTATAAAGTAAATAAAATTGTTGGATCAATTTTATTTCATATCAAGGTGGTTAATTTCTCCCATGGGAAGTTGGTGGTGGGGCCCACATCCACCCAACTTCCCATGTGTGGATAATTGAAAGGGTGGGGCCCACACGAACCCCCCCCCCACCTTTTTAAATTCCTTAACTCCTCTTAACCCCTCACCTTCCTAACTCCCCAGTAACTCACTTTCATTAATTTTTTGACAACTTGTTATAATTAATAAGGTGAGTTACTTAATTTCAAACTCTTGAAATTCAAATGGTTAAGTTGTGTTAATAAAATTAATACTTGGTCTTATTTTATTATTGTTAGAGTTTTTACCAGCTTGAGAGGTTTGGGAAGCGTGAAGTATTCTTCTTCTTCAACCTCGACGAAGAACGCGAAGAACACAGTTCTTCAATGAAGAACATCTCCGCCGAAGAACGTGACGTCTTCTTCCAACGACGTTTCCTCTTCGAACGCACCTCGACGTAAATGGAAATGACGTTCATTTTCTGCGACGCCCGACTTCCGTGACGCTCGTCTTCCGCAGCTCGTTGACGTGCACCGTTCCTGAACTGAGGTAGGGGTTTGTTGTGAAACAATTTATATTCCCGTGATTGTTTCTTTTAAAATAAAGAACCCGATTTCATAAGAACAATTTTAATTTATTAAAATTGTTATTTGTTATGTTTTCTATGTGTTGATTATTCTTCCCGATTGTTATCACCTAACGCGGAGGGTGCGGGCCAAACGAACACAACCCGATAACCCTCCACAGTTCTTCGTTGTTGTGCGGATTTGGCGGGCGATGACAAAACATGCCGCAAGGGCGATTTGATGTTTCCGCAGTGAAGAACGGGACCTGGGAGGAGCAGCGGCGCAGACGGGAACGGAATCGGACCACCGGAGAAACTCCAATGGCCCGCGGAATCCACCGGCGGCGCGCAGGTGGCGGCGCCCCAGCGCGCCGCCGGAGGGAGCCTCGCGGGTCCGGCGCACACAGGATGTGGCTTTGCCGCGTCCGTTGACCAGGGCGGCCCCCCGCGGGGGCTGCGGAGATTGTCACGCGGGGGCAGCGTGCCCCCCGCGTTGCTCGGCAGCTCGGCCGAGCCGAGCCGGGCCGGGCCGCACCCTGGCCGAACCGGACCGGGTCCAGCCGGGTCAGACTGGGTTGGGTCGACCCGGTTCGGTTCGACCCGGTTCGGCCGACCCAGGGGGGGTCGGGCCAGGTCGGCCCGGGCCCAGACCCCCATCTTCGGACCGTTTTCGGTCTTTTACTCGTAACATGAGCTACGGGCCTCTGAATGACGCGCCGTCAATGGCAACGCGATCCTTGGATCGAGACGGTCGTTTCGGTATACTTCACTCAAGGTTTCGGAATACTTTGAGTTAGGCCGGGTTGGTTCGTACACGAAGTAAATCGGGGCCTCGGAGCGGAAACGCTCATATCTTGAGCTTCGGACGTCCGATTGGCGTGCCGTCGACTTTGTTGTTTTCCTCTAAGTGAGACGGATCTTTTGGCATACTCTGCCCGAGGTTTGGATGCAGGTGGAGTACGTTCGGGTTGGTTTTGCCTTAAAAACCAACCGGGCCCCTGGGACGAAAAATCCAATAACTCTCAGACTGAGCATCCGATTGACGCGCCGTCTGCGACGATGAGTTCCTGTTGACGATACGAAACTTCTGGATACATCAACTCTGGACTATGTGACAGTTGATGTATCAGCCTCTCGGCTCGTGGAGCGGACCTTCCCGAACGAGCTTGCTGTGTGCGGGAACCCTAGTGCTGGCTGCGACTGCGACTTCAACGACGACTGTGCAGAGATCCTCAGTGAATTCGACGGCAACGACTATAGCACTCAGCGATCCTACGGGGATCAGTGCTACAGATCCTGTGTGGGTCCGATCATGTGTGGGCCTTTACAGGGATTAGTACCTATCGAACCTTTGTGGACCTGACAGCTTAGATGATTCAGTACTGGTCTTGTATCCTATGTGGGTCCCAGTATAGATGAATTAATGAAGACAGCTGGTCTTGTATCCTATGTGGGTCCTAGATGTGCTGGTCTTGTATCCTATGTGGGTCCCAGCTTAGATGATTCAAGTACTGGTCTTGTATCCTATGTGGGTCCCAGTATAGATGAATCAATGAAGATAGCTGGTCTTGTATCCTATGTGGGTCCTAGCTGTGCTAGTCTTGTATCCTATGTGGGTCCCAGCTTAGATGATTCAAGTATTGGTCTTGTATCCTATGTGGGTCCCAGTATAGATGAATCAATGAAGACAGCTGGTCTTGTATCCTATGTGGGTCCTAGCTGTGCTGGTCTTGTATCCTATGTGGGTCCCAGCTTAGATGATTCAAGTACTGGTCTTGTATCCTATGTGGGTCACAGTATAGATGAATCAATGAAGACAGCTGGTCTTGTATCCTATGTGGGTCCTAGCTGTACTGGTCTTATATCCTATGTGGGTCCCAGCTTAGATGATTCAAGTACTGGTCTTGTATCCTATGTGGGTCCCAGTATAGATGAATCAATGAAGACAGCTGGTCTTGTATCCTATGTGGGTCCTAGCTGTGCTGGTCTTGTATCCTATGTGGGTCCCAGCTTTGATGATTCAGTGCTGGTCTTGTATCCTATGTGGGTCCCAGCATAGATGAAACAATGAAGACAGCTGGTCTTGAATCCTATGTGGGTCCCATCTTAGATGATTCAGTATCTATGTCTGATCATCTCTTTCACCTTTTCGATGATGTATACCTGTGTGAGCTGAATCTTGTTTTCTTTCCTGTGTGGATTGTGTTGTGCTATCCTGTGTGGATTACGTTTTTCTTTCCTGTGTGGAATACGTATACTTTCCTGTGTGGACTGAGTTGTACTTGGGCTCGGAGGTTGGAGCGTATTGGAATTGTTGACTTAGGTATATGTATGGGCATATACCTAAGCAGTGTCGGTTGTTACTTCGTGATTGTATCTTTCCTTTTTGGTTTATCCTTTCTGGATTTTGGGAGACCTTCGGGGGTCTCGGGGTCCCTACTGAGTAGCTTATACTCACCCCTGCACTAGCTATGCCCGCACTACGTTGTGTTGGTTGCAGACGACGGACAGCGTTGATCGTGGTTGAGGCTAGCAGAGCAGGACGGTACCTGGAGGATGACCACTGGGCGAGACGTACTCGGAGCGGACGGCGGGACCCGAGGAGTAGTGGAGCTATCTGTACCCACCCTTCAGGTGGGATTTCTAGTGGACAACTCAGCGTAGTGGCTTTTACTTTTCAGTTGTTGTTTTCCCTTTCGAGTTGTACTTTACTTTCAGTTTGGATTTGTATTCTTGCCCACTTACTTTCCGCACTTGCAGTTGTACTCTGATTTTACATAGTGTTTACTTTTTCCGCTTGCTTACTCTGAGGTGCTTGTTTACTTTACAAAGGAAATGCCTTCCCTTTTACCGGGATTTATGCCTTGGTGCTAGTCGCCAGCCCCTGGCCTATGGAAGGCGGGCTTGGGGTAGTCACGGCACGGGCCCCGAGGACGGGTCGTGACAAATTGGTATCAGAGGAGTTCGGTTCTACTGAAGACTCTAATCTTTATTCTATGTGAAGCAATAGTGTTTATCGTATTGGGTGTAGTTATCAGTCCAGGGAGTCCAGTGTTGGTGCGGCGGCCGATGTATCAGTATACCAGGACCCTGACTTCTGATTTCTGACTTAATGCACGAAAACATTGATTACGTGTGTGTTTCAAGTTTTCTTTGTGATTACTTGTGTCAGCTCACCAGGTATATTGTTTTACCGTGGCACACCTGTTTCTTTTTCAGGATGGCCCCACGACGGCAGTCAGCTAGGGTTCCGAGAGTCGAGCGTTACGACAGCCCACCGAGCGATGAGGCCTCGGTGCAGGGCTCCTTGTCAGCAGAGGCACTGGAGGTACCTTTACCTGCCGAGCCACCGATGCTACCAGCCCCAGCCGCTGACGATGCACGTCGCCTTAGCGCGCTGCACGAGTTCCAGCGCCAGCGACCACCCTGGCAGCCGAGGACTGGCTGGAGGCAGTCGTACGAGTTTTTAGGCTAGTGAGGACACCAACAGCCCTCATGGTGATCCTCGCAGTGAGCCTACTGCACATAGTAGCGGGCCGATGGTGGAGCTTGATGCTCCAGGTGCACGACGAGACATCTCTTCTCTGGACGGACTTTGAGAGCATCTTCCGCTCTGAGTTCATCCCATCCACCCTCCGTGCGGTGCGCATTCAGGAGCTTCTTCAGCTGCGACAGAGCAGCTTGTCAGTGGCCCAGTACTCGGCGAGATTTACTGATCTCTCGCGCTACTCCACAGATATGGTACGCGACCCGTTCTTCCGGGCCCGGACCTTCGAGCAGGGACTGAGGCATGAGATCAGGGCTTCGATGATCTCCCTCAACATTCTGACACAGGCAGAGGTGTTGGAGAGAGCCCTTCTAGTGGAGTGTTTTCTCGCCGAGCAGGCTCCAGTGACAGGGCCCTTCGTAGGACGGCCCGTAGCAGGGTCTTCTGCGGTTGGCAGTAGACAGGTGACGCAGAGGTCCAAACGGGCCAGACCATCAGATGGGCAGTCACTGGATGAAAATTTGGTTGTGTGGGGCACACGAAGGAGAGCCAGCTACACAAGGGGCAGGCATTGCTACGCATGCAGCGGGTAAGGTCACATGGCTCGAGATTGCCCGACTCGTCTTTCAGATGAGCAGCAGGTGGTAGAGGGACCTCCCAGACAGAGGTTCGTCCATGGAGGTCCGCAGGGTGCAGGCGGGCGAGGCAGAGGAGCTAGCCGAGCAGCAGGTGGTGGAAAACGCTTCGAGGTGTTGCCACCACCACCACCAGGAGGTCCACCCCGAGTGCAGGGAGTTGGTGGACATGGGAGAGCTCAGCTTCAGGCAGCTGAGGCCTTCGATCATGGAGCTCAGGGAGCAAATGGACAGAAGTGGAATTAGTGGTTATGTCTTTTGTACTTCTAGTTCCTTGTTTCTATTGTGTAGCGTCTTTGTATTATGAGCTGCAATAATAAAAGATGCATACCTTTGTGATGATTTCATTCCTGTCCTCTTTTGTGTTGTTACTAAGAGGTTCCAGTTTTGACTGTTGACTTGACCCTCACTTGTGAAACATCTACTGGAGGAGACCCATTTACCACACACTGATTCTGACAGTGTGACTCAACCCTTGGAGACGAGAGTAACGGTTGGATCTCTTGGTAGTAGCGTCGAGGCCTTACGACGTCATCGTTGGTATGTATTAGTATCATCCATGTCAGGATTGACTGTATTAGGCAAAGAACGTGGTTCATCCAAGGGATGAGACCGGATTTCTCTTATCGGCAAAGAAGAAATCATAGCAGCTCTTGTGGGACCAGAGGTGGTCCAGGCCACGATAGAGAAGGTCCAGGTCATCCAGGAGCGGATGAAGACAGCTCAGAGCCGACAGAAGTCTTTCGCTGACAGGAGGCGGAGGCCACTAGAGTTTGAGGATGGCGACCACGTCTTCATGAGGTTCTCACCACGACGTGGATTACGGAGTTTTGGACAAGGTGGCAAGTTGTCTCCATGCTTCATCGGACCCTTCCAGGTCCTCAGCAGGATTGGCGAGGTGGCTTACCGCCTAGCTCTACCGCCTTTGTATCCCTAGTTTGTGTTGAAGCTTTACGGGGACGTAAATCCCTGTGGTGGGAGTAATGTAAAGACCCGAAAATTTCAAGGAAAATTTTTTCTTAATTTTCTTTGGAATTTTACAAGAACGCAGTTTCTGAAGGCGCCTGATTCTGAGGCCCGGAGTGCCTGTAATCAATTTCCGAAGTTTGGCTCGGGTACGTTTAGTGAACGAACGAGCGGGAATTCCTATCTTTTGAACCAGTGCTCGGAATTGAAATCTGATGGCACCGATGAACTTGAAACGCCAGTAAATGCTTAAGAGAACCTTTATCGTAGTTGCGTTTGTGCGGGAGAAGAAGTTAATTGATGGGGTTTAAATATAAAGTAAATAAAATTGTTGGATCAATTTTATTTCATATCAAGGTGGTTAATTTCTCCCATGGGAAGTTGGTGATGGGGCCCACATCCACCCAACTTCCCATGTGTGGATAATTGAAAGGGTGGGGCCCACACGAACCCCCCACCTTTTCAAATCCCTTAACTCCTCTTAACCCCTCACCTTCTTAACTCCCCATTAACTCACTTTCATTAATTTTTTGACAACTTGTTATAATTAATAAGGTGAGTTACTTAATTTCAAACTCTTGAAATTCAAATGGTTAAGTTGTGTTAATAAAATTAAGACTTGGTCTTATTTTATTATTGTTAGAGTTTTTACCAGCTTGAGAGGTTTGGGAAGCGTGAAGTCTTCTTCTTCTTCAACCTCGACAAAGAACGCGAAGAACACCGTTCTTCAATGAAGAACATCTCCGCCGAAGAACGCGACGTCTTCTTCCAACGACGTTTCCTCTTTGAACACACCTCGACGTAAACAGAAACGAAGTTCGTTTTCCGCGACGCCTGACTTCCACGACGCTCGTCTTCCGCGGCTCGTTGACGTGCACTGTTCCTGAACCGAGGTAGGGGTTTGTTGTGAAACAATTTATATTCTCGTGATTGTTTCATTTAAAATAAAGAACCAGGTTTCATAAGAACAATTTTAATTTATTAAAATTGTTATTTGTTATGTTTTCTATGTGTTGATTATTCTTCCCAATTGTTATCGCCTAACGCGGAGGGTGCGGGCCAAACGAACACGGCTCGATAACCCTCCGCAGTTCTTCGTTGTTGTGCGGATTTGGCGGGCGATGACAAAATGTGCCGCAAGGGCGATTTGATGTTTCCCCAGTGAATAACGGGACCTGGGAGGAGCAGCGGCGCAGACGGGAACAGAATCGGACCACCGGAGCAACTCTGGTGGCCCACGGAAGCCACCGGCGGCGCGCAGGCGGCGGCGCCCCGGCGCGCCACCGGTGGGAGCCGCCGCGGCTGAAGCCACGTGGGTTCGGCGCACACAAGATGCGGCTTTGCCGCGTCCGTTGACCAGGGCGGCCCCCCGCGGGGGCCGCGGAGATTGTCACGCGGGGGCAGCGTGCCCCCCGCGTTGCTCGGCCGCTCGGCCGAGCCGAGCCGGGCCGGCCGCGCCGCGCCGCGCCCTGGCCGGACCGGACCGGGTCCAGCCGGGTTGGACCGGGTCGGGTCGACCCGGTTCGTCCGACCCAAGGGGGGGTCGGGCCGGGTCGGCCCGGGCCCAGACCCCCCGTCTTCGGACCGTTTTCGGTCTTTTGCCCGTAACATGAGCTACGCGCCTCTGAATGACACGCCGTCAGCGGAAACGTGATCCTTGGATCGAGACGGTCGTTTCGGTATACTGCACTCAAGGTTTCGGAATACTTTGAGTTCGGTCGGGTTGGTTCGTACACGAAGTCAACCGGGCCCTCGGAGCGAAAACGCTCATATCTTGAGCTTCGGACGTCCGATTGATGTGCCGTCGACTTTGTTGTTTTCCTCTAAGTGAGACGGATCTTTTGGCATACTCCGCCCGAGGTTTGGATGTAGGTGGAGTATGGTCGGGTTGGTTTTGCCTTAAAAACTAATCGGGCCGCTGGGACGAAAAAGCCAATAACTCTCAGACCGGGCGTCTGATTGACGCGCCGTCTACGACGATGAGTTCTTGTTGACGATACGGAACTTCTGGATACATCAACTCTGGACTATGTGATAGTTGATGTATCAGCCTCTCGGCTCATGGAGCGGACCCTCCCGAACGAGCTTGCTGTGTGCGGGAACCCTAGTGCTGGCAGCGACTGCGACTGCGACGATGATTGTGCGGAGATCCTCAGTGGATTCGACGGCAATGACTACAGCACTCATCGATCCTACGGGGATCAGTGCTACAGATCTTGTGTGGGTCCGATCGTGTGTGGGACTTTGCAGGGATTAGTACCTATCGAACCTTTGTGGATCTGACAGCTTAGATGATTCAGTACTGGTCTTGTATCCTATGTGGGTCCCAGTATAGATGAATCAATGAAGACAGCTGGTCTTGTATCCTATGTGGGTCCTAGATGTGCTGGTCTTGTATCCTATGTGGGTCCCAGCTTAGATGATTCAAGTACTGGTCTTGTATCCTATGTGGTTCCCAGTATAGATGAATCAATGAAGACAGCTGGTCTTGTATCCTATGTGGGTCCTAGCTGTGCTGGTCTTGTATCCTATGTGGGTCCCAGCTTAGATGATTCAAGTACTGGTCTTGTATCCTATGTGGGTCCCAGTATAGATGAATCAATGAAGACAGCTGGTCTTGTATCCTATGTGGGTCCTAGCTGTGTTGGTCTTGTATCCTATGTGGGTCCCAGCTTAGATGATTCAAGTACTGGTCTTGTATCCTATGTGGGTCCCAGTATAGATGAATCAATGAAGACATCTGGTCTTGAATCCTATGTGGGTCCTAGCTGTGCTGGTCTTGTATCCTATGTGGGTCCCAGCTTAGATGATTCAAGTACTGGTCTTGTATCCTATGTGGGTCCCAGTATAGATGAATCAATGAAGACAGCTGGTCTTGTATCCTATGTGGGTCCTAGTTGTGCTGTTCTTGTATCCTATGTGGGTCCCGGCTTTGATGATTCAGTGCTGGCCTTGTATCCTATGTGGGTCCCAGCATAAATGATACAATGAAGACAGCTGGTCTTGAATCCTATGTGGGTCCCATCTTAGATGATTCAGTATCTATGTCTGATCATCTCTTTCACCTTTTCGATGATGTATACCTGTGTGAGCTGAATCCTGTTTGCTTTCCTGTGTGGAATACGTATACTTTCCTATGTCGACTGAGTTGTACTTGGGCTCGGAGGTTGGAGCGTATTGGAATTATTGACTTAGGTATATGTATGGGCATATACCTAAGTAGTGTCGGTTGTTACTTCGTGATTGTATCTTTCCTTTGTGGTTTATCCTTTGTGGATTTTGGGAGACCTTCGGGGGTCTCGGGGTCCCTACTGAGTAGCTTATACTCACCCCTGCACAGGCTATGCCCGCACTACGTTGTGTTGGTTGCAGACGACGGACAGCGTTGATCGTGGTTGAGGCTTGCAGAGCAGGACGGTACCTGGAGGAGGACCACTGGGCGAGACGTACTCGGAGCGGACGGCGGGACCCGAGGAGCAGTGGAGCTATCTATACCCACCCTTCAGGTGGGATTTCCAGTGGACAGCTCGGCGTAGCGGCTTTTACTTTTCTGTTGTTGTTTTCCCTTTCGAGTTGTACTTTACTTTCAGTTTGGGTTTGTATTCTGGCCCACTTACTTTCCACACTTGCAGTTGTACTCTGTTTTTACTTAGTGTTTACTTTTTCCGCTTGCTTACTCTAAGGTGCTTGTTTACTTTACAAAGGCAATTCCTTCCCTTTTACCGGGATTTACGCCTTGGTGCTAGTCGCCAGCCCCAGGCCTATGGAAGGCGGGCTTGGGGTAGTCACGGCACGGGCCCCGAGGATGGGTCGTGACAATCATTTTGGGGGTTGAACACTATGCTCAAGCATAACTGGGTCTCAAACACCTCATACAATCCTTTCCATAATCGATACGTGAAACGATCATCACAATTAGGGATGATTGTCGATAGAACTCCATGGAGTATGATTATCTATTGAACATAGAGGCATCCCACACTTTCTACTAAACTCTGTTCTCACATAGCTATTAAGTGGGTCAACTTAGTGATTGAATCTACGATCACCAATATGGAATCGTGTCCCCTAGATGTACATGGCAATACCATCATAAAGTCTATGTATATCTCATCCCACTTCCATTATGGAACCTCAAGGGGTTGAACTAAACCCACTGGAACTCAATGCTCAAGCTTCACTTGCTAATAAGTAAAGCATAGAGAGACAAACTCTAAAACTCTTTTATTCATGAATGGCCACCAAAAATAATTTCGGGGTACTTGTTATATCTTATCCACACCTGGATGTACCACTAAAGGAGATGTATGAAACTCCCTCAATACCTCTTCTCACAGTGCCAAAGGTACCACTATCCATCCTCTGAAAAGGATAGTGTGCTCCCCACATACATAATATCCATTAGGAACATGTATAGTGAATATCTGATCATGTAAGGTCTCACAGTTGGTATCTCTACATTGAACATCCATGACATGCATAAGAAGCAGTGGGGTAATGGCTATAAATTGAAGATATGAAGCATTATCCCTATCCAAAAAGGAAAACTACAATGAGGCAAACTTCTTTGATGCCTCGAATAACAACTAAGAACAAGATCTCCTACTGAGTGCATCTACTACCACATTCTCCTTCCCAGATGTATAGACAACCTCAAATTCATAGTCCTAGAGGAACTCTAGTAATTACATGTATCTCAAGTTAATATACTTTTGAGAGATGATATACTTGAGACTATTTTGGTCATAGTATATGATAAATTTTTCACCCATTAGGTAGTGTTTCTACATATTCAATGAAAAAACTACTAATACTAACTCAAGGTCATGTATCACATAGTTCTATAAATTTGGTCTCAACTGGTGTGAACCATTGGAAATAACTACTTGCATCTTCATTAGAACAAAAACAAGTCTGATCTCTGATGCATTTTAGAACACTACATACTTGACACCCTCCCCTAGTAACCTAAATATGGGAGCACTCATCAACCTCTGCTCAGCTCTTGAAAGAACTGGTGGCACTTTTCTATCCATGTGAAAGGTTGTCCTTTCTTGGTCAATGATTTCAAGGGTGATACCACTCTAGATAAGTCAGGTAGAAACCACTAATAGTAACCATCCAATCTAAGGAAACTCCACACCTCGGTAACACTCTTGGGTGGATCCCAATAAAGCACCACCCAAACCTTCACTAGATCCACTGAAACTCCAACTTTTGAGATGACGTGTCCCAGAAATTGGACCTCTCAAATCCAAAATTGATACTTCAAGAGAATCCTATAAATTTGGTTCTCTCGAAGTGTGTCCAGGACAATCCTCAAGTGTCTCGTGTGCTCCTCCTTAGATACTAAATACACTAGGATATCATCAATTAAAACTACCATGAACCGGTCTAAGAAAGTTTGAAATATATGGTTCATGAGTCCCATGAACATATTTGGGGTATTCTTCATTCCCAACGGCATCACCAAGTACTCATAGTAACTATAAAAACATCTAAAGGCCATCTTTAGTATATCTTTATCTCGTACTTGTAGCTGGTGATAATATGATATGAGGACAATATTTGAGAACCATTGTACCCCTCTCAACTGATTGAAGAGGTATTCAATTCTTGGTAGTGGATAATTATTATTCATGGTCACCTGGTTTAAGCACCAGTAATCCATACATAACCTCAATCTCTCGTCGGCCTTCTTGGAAAACAACATTGTGGATGCCCAGGGGGAAACATTGGGTCTCACAAATATCTTCTTCTGCAAGTCCTCCAGAACATCTTCAGAAAATACATCCTTATACTCTGCCTCTAATGTAAGAAACTAGAAACGCATAATATCCACTACACTAAGGGTTAATCTATCCAACTTATGATTAATCAGATTCATCCTCCCATGCATGATTCCATCCTGTGTTTCCTGAATTTTCTTTTCACCAAAAAAGGAAAACATGGTTCTGTCAATGTGGACACACCGCACTCTTCACCTAAAATATTCAAACTAGGAATGAACTATAGATATCTATTCCATACCTAAGATTACATCACAAGGCCTCATTACCACAACAAAGAGATCCCATACAAAATTCTCACCTCCAAGTCTCAAGCCGCACTATAAACACGAGTGTGAAATTTCTGACTCATCACCCATCAGAGTATCTAACTAAAAGGGTCAAGTCTAAAGCTCAACTGAAATATATAAGTCTTGAACCAAAGAAGTTCCGAGGAAGTAATGGATAGAACTCATTTTTATCAATACTACAGATAAAGTATAAAAGACAGAGATCGTACCTCTTATCATCCTTAGAGCCTTGGGGTCATAGGTATCCATAGCTTACAGCTAGTCTCATCCCTATCCAACAGCGCCCTAAGCCTGGAGTGGACCACTTGGGGGTGGTGGTGGTAATTGGTCGATCATCCAACCACCTCTTTCTGCCTTTCTAGCTCATTTTCCACATCTACCAACCTGTGGACCACCATGATCCTTCCTTTTCCTTTGTATCGTTAGTCCCTTAACCATCTCCCAATCAGTTGTATGATGGGTCGGGCAATCTTGTGCCAGATTTCCCTATCCATATCAAGACAAATATTTCCTATCCAATAGCTGATTTGAGCTACCCTGAGATCCCTACACTGTTGACCCTGATTCTTGGGATTTCCTCCTAAAGTTTCTGACCTATTTTGATCCCTGTAACTACCATCGACAACCTACTACTGAGGCCTTAGCTACCGGGTGACCACTTCAAGCTCCCACTATTTTTGTTTCCTCTATTATAAATCTCTCCACTAACAAGGCCCACTCAATAACCGTAGAATAGGTGTAATTCTAATAGATACCATTGATGCCCTGATGTCCCGATGTAATCCCTGCTCAAAAGTATGATCCCTAAAGAACTGGTCTCATACCATGTCTAAGGAGTAATGTGAGAGATTATTAAACCTCTCTAAATACTCTTCCATGGTCATACTTCTCTACTATATATGAAAAATCTCTTGTATGTGTACCAATCACAATGTGGCTGAATATAACTCCTCTCCGAAGAGATGCTCGAAGTCTATCTGGGAGAGAGTTATTGCATCATGTTACTGAGTCACTAAGCTCCACCATCACCCTATTAAGACCTAGATAATACTCACTACAAGGACTTACATCTAATTATAAGGTGCCCTCCTAAGGTAGAAAATTGGAGTGACTCCCTCTAGCCATTCCTCATCCACCTGGGGGTCTAGCTCACCTAGAAACCTAAGAGGTCACTACATTTGAAACTCGTGCAATGAACTCATCTTACATACCTCCTCAACTGGTAGTGTCAGTGCTAGATTTTGATCAACGGGTGGTGGTATTGCTGGTAAATCACCTGGAGGTGCAATCTCTAGTATAAGTCCCTATACTGATGACTCTTCACTAGGAGGATGACCCTCATGATCACGTAGTGGAATCTTGGTTGGCTGTCTACATGAAGGTATCCTGAAATAAAACAAGATGTACCATGGTCAAAAGAGTATATCTAGGGAGATGACTTAACAATAACATGGAGAACACAATAATTCATATATGATTCATGTACCATTGTTTTCCCTACAACCAGTGTCCTCATGTACCGAGTCGAAAATCAGGTGATCAGAGTCCTGGTTATGGATACGTTGGCTGCTACATCGATATTAAAATCCCTAGCCTGAAAGACGAACTTGAAAGACTAAACACTATTTCCTCAAAAAAAGCTCACTAACTCCCTATTCTTAAAGTATAATCGGCCTCCTTTGATGCCACTCTATCATGACCTAACTCACTGGGGTCCGACTCGTGACTACCCCAAGCCCACCTCCAATAGGTTTGGGAATGGAGACCAGCACCGAGTAGGTAAATCACACAAATTGGAGGCATTATCCTAAAGTAAATGTACATGCGAACACATCTCCAAGCCCACACAATTATGAAATGTAAAAACTGAAAAAATGCATGCATACATCTAAGATCCCGCAATAGAGTATGACAGTAAGGTGCTGAAAACATAAAAGGGGCCAAAGACAAGACCAACCCAAAACTGTAAAGAGTCCAACTTTCTCCATGGGTGAGGACTAAGTAAAAAAGACGTGATCCCAGTAGACACCTTGATCTATCAAGCTCTAGATATTCTCCACCCACTCCCTGCCCTCTCGCAATACCGAAAAAAAGGTTCATCGTCTGCACATGACATGACACATGTAGGGAAAACCCATGAAGGGGTGAGTATAAAAATAATCAGTAAGACACCCTAAAAAATCTAAACATAAATAACCAATTATAGTTATTTCAATTCAATATATAATAATTAATTTATAACTGAAATAAAGAAGAACCTAGATATACTCGTTAAAGACACCACACCATAAGGTGGTCATAACCAACTATCAACCATGAGATTATGCTCGAAGCAATGATTGTTCTGGGAGAACTCACTCCACGATCCATGCTACCATTGGAGA
This sequence comes from Viscum album, assembly GCA_963277665.1. Classification (NCBI taxonomy): domain Eukaryota; kingdom Viridiplantae; phylum Streptophyta; class Magnoliopsida; order Santalales; family Viscaceae; genus Viscum; species Viscum album. The sequence continues at coordinate 337,125,804 of OY728159.1, forward strand.
CACTCTATGAAGAGGTATGGGTCATTAGGCCCTGACCAAGGAAGATCACTAGTCTAAGGGGAGCATGATACATAGATAGGGGGTCACATCCAGAACTGTTGGGGGACACCAAGAAACTAGTTTGGATCAAACCGCTGCATAGGGGATCATATTTTAACAATTCCATAAACCCTTATGATATGGACTTCTAGATGGAGGATCAATTCCTTCCTCAGGGATGTCACGCCAATTCCATAAACTCCAACTAGGGAAGATAGATGATCACACTCCAGTCTCAAGGAGGGATACCACAACTGTATCTTAGACTTAGAATCTAGAGGGGATCACAATCCAGTGATATGAATGTAATTCCACACTGTACCCTTAAGGAAAAGGACCAAGGGAATTCACTCAACCTATACTAGTTCAAACTAAGAAAACAAAGAGCCGCAAGCACTCTTGAAGGGACTACATGGCATGTCTCAAAGGGTACACAGCGTGTCCAGATATCCTAAGTACTACCGATGTGGAAGAGCCTCACATGGCATGTAGTATCCATTATACACTATGTGTATAAGGATATACATGGAATGTAGAGACACACAGTATCCATACCATTCACCTGGTCATGTTTGTGTACCAAATTCATGTCCATGTACTGGTCTGTGTATGCCAAGTTTTGTTCGTGTATAAGTACACGGCATGCCATCTGGTTGTGCAATTTTTCTCGTGTCTCTGTACTCTCTATATTACATGTCAAGTCAACTGGGGAGGAGGTTCACATGCCTTGTGATAGGGGTCACACATCATGTGATCCTTAACTTTGGTTAAACCCTAGCGCAACAGCTAGGAGGCCCCGTATGGCGTAGAATCCTGAAATACGCACTGTGTTGCTCAGTATTTTCCAGATCCATTGGGGATCTCTTCAACATTTATCTACACACCACCAGAACCTCTTATCTAGTCAGAACCTACATGTTGGGTTTTATCCAAGACTCTAGTTTCTAGATATATGGATTTCATGTTCTAATCTGCTCATAAATCACCATTGTTGATCCATTCTTCACCGCACATCAAAACCTAGTTGAATGGATACTATAAATCCACCGTGACCTGCCTCTGGTCATCCACCATCATCATCCCAACTTGATCACATCACTGATCACAAACTGAACCTATGGTATCAATATTTTTCATGAAATAATAGTTTCATAATGATCAAATATTGGGTATTCATCAAATGGGCCAAAAGGAAGTGCCCATGATGAATGTGTGAAGAATGAAGGGAGAAATCCACAAACCATAAAAGTGAGAAATGAACCTCGGTCGTTGTTCATTTGACCTTGATTCGTTATAGTAGAAAGGATGAACAAAGAAGTATAAGTCAATGAACCAAAAACAATTCCATCAATTTGAAATCTATCGACAATGCACGTATCAATTTGTGTTCGTTGAATTGATCCGCATTCATTTAGGATTAATAATTAGATGGAAATCACAATAAAAAACATCATACATCAAGTTGGATCCATCATCAATGAAGAAAAATAGAATTTTCATCGTTGACGAGGTCCATGAATTCTATTGGCGCAAAAATTATCAATATGATCTTGATTCATCATCATTTGCCTAAGAAAATTCTTCAGAACTCTCTCCAATGGTCCTCCAACATCTCCAGGGTTATGCATCAGAACCTGGATATCTAAAAATGATTTATTTAAAGTTTAAAAATTTGTTGAATCAACTAAACGTATAAAAATAATTTTTATTAAATTATTTTATTCATTTTAATGTGCAGTACAACTATTTTACAAATGGCCCACGCCGACTAATGTTAAGTCACTGTTAGGGTAAAACCACCATTCTAAACTCAAAGGTTCCCTCAGATTTCAGATCTGGGCACTCATTTTAGATTTTATTTCCCTTTTTTAGGAAAACTGCATGTGAATGCTATTTAATATACTTAATATATTTCAAACATTTATTTTGGGAACATCAGGTCTCGGAATCTCACATTGTCTCAGTGCTTGGTCTTGAAAATAATCCATATAATATTTAAAAATAATACACAGAAAATCCAAGACGTTGCATTCTCCAAGTGAAAACATGAACTGAACCAGAAACTAAAATATGTAATAAGCGTGAGCTTAAAAATACCTAGTAGACTACAAACTTCCTTGCCACATACTTATCCATTAATTAAATATCCCCTATTATTCTAGTTTGAAAATAAAAATAGAAATAGGTATTTAATTTTTAATTACATTTAATAAAAATAACACATCATAGATATTTATTAAATATCTTTTGAATGGTTTTAAAGTTTTAAATAAATAAAAATAATAATGATAAACTTTAATATTCTAGTTAAAAAGGATTTCAAAGAGAACATGATTTTGATAATTTAAATAGACAAAGAAGTAGTCAAAAGTAAGTAATCCATACCAAGTACCATGGGAAACACTAGGGAAACTAAGGTTAGGTCCTGTCATCTGAGGATCCACATACTATCAGTGATATAACCATGCATAAATGTTCATGTATACAATCCATTTTGGAGGTCAATGTTAAAGTCCCAATGGTAAGCAACCATATCACATCATATTATAGTTTAGTTATATTTTTATTATGATCCTTAGTTAGGATGGAAATTCCAATGACTTTCATACTTCTCTTATTCATCCCACTGAAGTACTTAGGTTCCCATGTGGTATTCGCATTTCAAAAAAAACATGTTATCAAAATAACTTATGCCACTTTAAACCATTTTCACATCATAACGAAGGAAATTGTTCTATAATAACGATGATACATGTACACTTTTTTATTTAAACCATAGTATCATAGATTTTTAAAAAAACACCCTTAATAAGGTGTAATGAGAAATTAAACCAAGAAAATCAAGCTTATAAAATTTATTTTGAAATTAGCTTAAAGATGTTTTTAAAAAACTAATATTGAGAACCAATTTTTAAATCCTTAAGGTTTCCTTTTATTTCTATTATTTCATAAATTCATATGCTTCCATGTGAATTTATACACTTATCTATATATATATATATACCTATGTATAACCATTAGATACCTAAAATGTAATTCATAGAACCTCGCATTTATTTCATTTGAAACCATTCTTTAAATACGTTAAAAATAATTATTATTTCAAGCACTACATGAAATTATATGAAATGAATTTAGGATCCAATTAAAAGTTCAATTTTAAAGACCTAAAATATCTTATACAATCACAAGTATTATTTAGAAAGGTCCATTTGAGAAATTATCCAAATAAGTAGTGTGCATGGTAAGATAAAAAAAAATTAAACCCAACATCATATAGGAAAGTCCCTTAATATTTTATTAAAACAATGATTAAAACTAATTTTATATTTGAAAATCTTATAAACAATTATAATATAATAATTAGGAATTAGAAAAGTAATTTTAGAATCCATGTGATCAATGGTATCAAAATTGAAGAGTCGATCATGAGGAAAACCTACCTAGAATAATAATGAATGGTGTGAACCCATCAAGAATGAAAATATGAAGGTATTAGGAGAAATCCACATGACCAAAAAAATAAAATATATAAGAAGATATTGAAAAATCATCCAACTATACACCCTAGGTTTTGGCCCACATGTAGTGAAACAAGGGGATAGAAAGAGAGGTTAAGAAACAATAAGAATAATAAGAAGGAAATTGAGGATAAGAAAAGGTTAAATTATAAGTTCACACACCAAATAGAAGGATAAATCATCAAATAAAGGATTTAAAGATTAAATGGGTCATGTTCTTAGGGTTTCCCAAGATGGGGGTGCGTCGAATGGGAATGGGGGAGGAAGAGATCAAAATGGTGTTAAAAACATTTATGGGGTATTTTAAGAAAAAAACCTTTAAGGGATTGAGAGAGTTACACAGTTTGGAAGTATGTTTGGCCAAACCACGTGTTGTCCATGTGAACAACATTAGTCATATGAAACACCCACATTTTTGGGTTGTATGATTTAATAAATCATGCATTGTTTGTGAAAAATCCCTCTATTAAAATTAAAAACTCACCTATATGATTGCTGCATGGTTTGTCCAATAGTGAGACATACAAAAATGATTAAAAATTTAAAAATTTCTTAATTATAATATTCAAACCTCTAAAACAAAAATAAAAAAAATAAAAAATAAATAAATAAAATAATTAAGAATATCTTGTTGGGGGTGTGAAAATTATCCCCACTATGATCCTTTCTTCCCCCAAAAAACCATCGAGCTCATGAAAGAAGACAAACTAAAGGAACTTAGATTAGAAAGAGAAATATAAGTCACTCGAACAACTAACTCCAAACCACTCTACCTCAAAAGAAAACCAAATCACCCATAAGTGTCCATAAATTGAAGTCACACCTGATGAATTTGATCAAAAATAATAATGGACAGAGACACATAATGGATCACCCCACCTTTTAAGGATTATGCTAAAATGGTGGATCAATAAGGAAAGGACACTCCATGAGAATATTTTCAAAACATGGCCTCACATTTCCAGCCAAAAAGAACTCAAGAATAACTTATGATCTAAAGATCATCCATAATTTCACCTAATAAACCATTAATTATCCAAATAAAAAGGCCTCAAGTTTCCCAAAACATTGAACATAGGTTAAAACCAACACCATTAAAGAAACAATAAATAGAAAGTAATGGGTAAAGAAAAATAATACCTCAAAAGTCCTAACAACCCAATCCTAAGGACTAACACAAACTGAAGAACACTCTGATAATCCCCTAAAATAGGTACCACTTACACACTCTATATTTTTAACTAGTAATGGAGGTAGATATGAATAAATTATGAGCATGCCTCTTCAAATGATATTGGCTCCAACCTAAGGTCAAAGATAAAAAAAAATTAACCTATGACCTCCAGTCCAAATCATCATCCATGGAGATGTTATCAATAGTCAAACTAACATCATCCCAAGAGTAAACTAAACTGGTGTGGAGTTCATACTAGTTCCCTAAAACACACATCGAGATTTTCCCATGTCTAGTCAATCAAAATAATACTTCACCATAACCCTCATCACATAAGATCCTCAAAATTAACATCCCCACCAACAAATCAAGTAAATGACCCAAAATTATCCCAATCCACATGAACAGTCAAGGAGGGACCCCAAGAACACCCTCAAGCAAGGATTACTTTAAGAAATTAATCAATCAAGAATCTATACTAGGAAATCACCAAGGCCCAATAATACTCAAGACTTTTCTGGTAGGTCTATTAAAACAACGCATAACATGAGCCCCCAATGAATACCAAACTCCTCGTGATAAAAAAAATTCAAAACTCTCTTAAAAAAACCAAAATCCCAAAATTTAAAAACTTTAACTTTGCATAAAAATCATTTTTTCTTAAAAATTAACATTTCACACCCTTTAAAAATCAAAACACAATTTAAAACACTATAACCACAATAATCCATATTTAAAAACAGAAACCCATAGGCGTAAATACCAATCACATTGAAAATTAATTTCAAACCAGAAAAAATAATTAATTTCTCCATTAAAACCATTTTAAAACCCAACATTTGAATATCAAAAGCTTAAATCCTTAATGAAAAAACCATTTTGATCCTCACTTTCCAATTTTTAAACCTTTTGTTCCCCTTAAAACCACATTAAAAGTCCGCAATTCCTTTCTTAAAGAATCAAACACCCATTTGAAATAATTTTAAAACTTCACAAGTTCCTTTTGAAATCATTTTAAAAGATTTAAAATAATTAATATATTGTGGTTTCTTTTCAAAACTCCTCTTTATACATTTTCCAAAACAGACCTTTAAATTATTCTTTATCATTTTTTAAATTACCCATTTGATATGACCATTGGAAATAAATTCTTAAATTTTAAACACAAAGTAAATTTCAATATATTTTAATAAAAACTTCATCATTCACTTAAAAACTTAATTTTACCATTCAAAATAAAATTCCTTTATAAAATTAATTCAAATCAAAATAAATGATACTAACATGATATTTGAAACTATTCTGAATCCTAAAGATCCCAATATAAAATTTTGAAGGGGATGGTGGTCATACCTAGTTCGACCACCATGGGCCAATTATGAAACTACCATGGATAGTTTATTGGAACCATTTACATGGGCTCCACGTGGTTGGTTAGACCATGAGATCTATCATTTCCTTCCATTCCACCCCCTTTTCACCCCAAATATTTAAAACACCTCAAAGAAACCCATAATGACATTATTTCAAAATAAAAATCCATCGAAAGATTCAAATAAAAACTCAAATCCCAAAATTCCCTAGTAACTCGGGTTTCAACATGAGTAGTGGTGATCAAACACCAACTCATAACCTACCTACCAAGCTTCGATAATACTATATCATATCTACCAAACTTCACAAAAAACAAGGGTGATTTAAGAAACTAGGTCCACTTAAGAATCAGGTGATTTGATAGAATTTTTTATGAACCAACTTAATATTTCCCTTCGTCAAACACTTTATATAGACCAAGACATAGATATATGTGTGTTTCAAATCTCTATAGGTTGGAAACTGGTGCCTGGGAATCATAACAACAATACTGTGAATGATTTCTCCTAATAAATAATCAAGAATAAAAACCTCATAAATTAAATAAAATTTCATCATGACTCGACCTTAAGTTGGATTTCCATGCCAAAAAAATGGAAGGAAAGATAAAACATATAGAAGGTTATACAAGAAGTAAAAAAACAAATCTCTGCTCACCCTAGTCGCCCTCAGCTATAGAAATGGCCACCATAAGATTACTATCCTTAGATAACAAAATATCACTACTCCACCAACCATAGAAAGTAGTAAAAGGACTATATGGATGATATAATAAAAGAAACTAAAATAAAAAATAAAAAACTGACATACCTAGTTAAACAATCCCCTATGACCCATGGTCACACTCCATCCAACCCAAAAAAACAAAATCTTTAAGGGAAATCATGAAATGAACTTTAAACTAAAATATGTAATAGGGATGAGCATAAAAATTATCAATAGAACACCACCTACCTTTCCATATTCTTATTCTTTAATTAATGATCCATTATCATTCTAGTTTGAAAATATAAATAAAAATAGTTTTTTTATTTTTAATTACGTTTAAAAATAATAATACATAATATATATTTATTACATCTCTTTTGAAATCTTGTAAACCTTTAAAGAAATAAGAATAAGAGCAATAAACTTTAATAATCTAGTTAAGATAGATTTTAAAGAAAACATTAATATAATAATTTAAATAGACAAAGAAATAAACAAAAGTAAGTAAGTCATACCAATAACCATGGAAAAACCCAAGGAAAATAAGGTTAGGTCATGTCATCCTAGGATCCTCATACTCTAGATGATCTAACTATAGATAAATATTCTCATGTATAAGTCATTGGAGAGATCGAAGACAAACTCACAAATGGTAACTAACTATATCACATCCTAGTATAGTTTAGATAATGTTTTATCATAATCTTTATATAGGTAAGGATTTCCAATTCCTAGTGTACATATCCTATTCATCCAATCTAAGTACTTGGGTCCCCATGTTCCATTCACATTTCAAACAAACCATGTTATAAAAATATTTTATTCCACTTTAAATCATTTTCACATCATAAACAAGGAAACTGTTTAATACTAACCATGATACATGTACACTTTTTCACTCAAACCATAATTTCATAGCTTTAACAAATCGAAACACCATTTATAAGGAACAATGATAAATTAAACCAATCCAATCAAGACTATAAAATTTATTTTGAAATTCTATTAAATACTTGTTTGAAAAGGAAAGATTTAGAACCAATTTTTAAATCCTTGAGGTGTCCTTTTGTTATGACTATATACAATTACACACATACAAATTGATATATATATATATATAATTCTCTTATTTCATAAATTTATGGGATTTCATGTGAATTTTTACACTTGAATCTATATATTTTTACCTATTAGTATACGCATAACCATCAGATACCTAAAAAGGAATTCATAGAACTTGAAATTTATTTAATTTGAAATCATTCTTGTAATACTTTATAAATACTTAGAATTTCAAGAACTGATTGGAATGAAAAGAAAATATTTAGGTCCTAATTAAAATTTCAGTTTAAAAGACAAGAAATATAATATAAAATCACAATATTTATTTAAAAAGTCCATTCAATAAATTCTCTAAATAAGTGGTGTACATGGTAAAAGAAAATAAGATTTAAACCCATCATCATATTGAGAAGTCCCTTCACATTTTATTAAAACTATTCTGAAAAAAAAATATCTTTAAAGATCCCATAAATAATTATAATACTATCATGAGGAATTAGAAACATAATTTTAAAATCAGGGAAATCAAATGTTCTAAAATAAAATAGTCGATCTTGAGTAAAATCTACCAAGAATATGCATAGATGGTGTGAACCCCTCAAGAACAAAAAGAGAGAGGTTATAAGAGAAAGTTGCATTCCCTAGGAAACCAAATATATAAGAAGGAATCAAAAAATTATCTTACCCTAAACCCTATTGTTTATACCAAACATGACATAAAAATGAGAGAGTAAATGAGGGGAAGAAACAATAAGAAGATTAATAAGTATGAAAAAAAGAAAACCTTAGAAAATATCACAACAAATTGAAGGATAAATCATTGAAAAAATGAGGTTGGGAGTAAGGGGTCATGTGTATGGGGTATCCCTAACTAGGGGAGAGTTTTATGGGAATGGGGAAGTAGGAGACAAAATGGGCTTAAAATAATTTATTGGTATTCTAGGAAAAACAAATTTTTATGGGGCAAGGAGTGCTACATGGTTTGGCCACACACTTGGCCAAACCCTAAGTTAGCCATCCGACCAGCACTAGTCATCTATATCACCCATAAGACTATGCTGCATGGTTTAATAAATAATGATAAAACAATACAAAACCCCTCTATTAAAATTAAATCCCCATCTGCATGGTTGTAGCATAGTTTTTTCATATGTGCGGCCAAACTGTGTGACATAAAAAAATTGATTAAAATTTTCAAAAATTAAAAAATTAAAAGACTTGAACATTTGAAACAAAAAATAAAAAAAATAACTAAATAAATAAAATAATTAAGAATTTCTAGGTCAGGGTGTGATATATAGTCATTAATAAAATCATAGTTAAAAAAGATTGTGTGATGTGCCATCTCCCGATCCTCAAGGGTCAAATTAGCCAATGTATATGATCCAATGATTCTCCCTATTTTGGGAAGTAATGAAAAAGTGGTTTCAATTTTATCAAACTATACTTATTTATTTCTCATTTTATGGTTATGTCTCGTGCTCACATGACCTAAATACATTGAATAGAAATCCATATATTCTTAATCCAAGTAACATTTCACAATGTAACCTTCAGGATGATTCTTATTCCAGATATTAGTCTTCATTATGAACATAATTCTTTCTAGATGGATACATACTATAAAAATAAATGGGTCCCCCATGAATTATTTTAGTTGGAATATGGATAGTTAGATGCAACAAGCAAGTGGAAAAATATGGGGAATTTTTTTTTCTAAATACCATAGAATTAATGGTGCCTCCGTCTATATTTTATTTAATAAAAATTTAGAAGAACTTTTAGTACATAGATATATATAAAAATGAAATAATTGAATCACCGTCACCCTTACATTATTATATGGTAAATGATGTATTGTTATTGGAATCCATTCATGGAGAAGGATGTGGTTGTCATGAGTTTTTAGATATTTCAGTTTCAACTCTCTTTTGTTGGTCTGTTTTGATATATTTCTTGAATAGCCATCAAGAACCTTGATAGTCTATAACACTTTCAGAAATTGATTTTTCTTTGAATTTTTTATCATATAATAATCATAGGTAAGTTTCCATTTATTTTCACTAATACACACAGTATGTTGTTATGTTCTGAAACCCCAATCCACCAAGTCATGTTGAGATCATATATTATCTTTCGTCTTCCCCTTGAAATTTATAAGAATTGAAAGAAATATTTTTCATATGTTTTTCTCAATGTGAATTTCATCTAAACAATGATGTAAAAAATAGAATTACCAATAAGAAAAATAAAAGCAGATAATTTTCTTCTTTAAATTATACTTGGATTCAGTGGAAAAAAATACTCTTTTTAGATTTCCTCTAACTTTCCTAAATAAAAAATGATATCTTATAATTATTTAATCACATCAGTTCTAGACATATTCCAAGGTTCATTCTCATTCTAAATTGAATTATCAAACCTTTGATGATTATTCCTGTATGGATGATAAATTGGAAAAAATCGATTATGTCCCATGAAACTAAATTTGTGAAGATATTTAAGTATTCTAAATTGTGTATCCTTCATACAAATAGGATAATATATTTTTCCCTTCATTCTCCAACTATACATCATTACATAATGATGAAAATAATTTATCATCCAAATAAGTGTGAAACACATCTGAAATTTTTCATTTTAAGAAGCATCATATATGCACACAACCACATTCCAAATCTATTTCAACTCTTTTATTAAAGGTTGTAAGTATGCATCTGAAATTTTTCATTTGAAGAAGTTTCATATATGCATTCACCCACATTCCAAATCTACTTCAACTCTTTTATTAAAGCCAAAAGGTTCGAGAGACAGGCATAAACCTTCTCCCAAAAAATTATTATAAAAAAAGTAAACGCAGTACAAAACAACTCAGAAACAAGAGGCCTTGCAAAGCCGTGTATACAAAGCACCATCCCTATCATTGCTAACCAAAGTGTCAGAATAGAAGGGTAGAGAAAACAACCAACTGGAACCAACCTCCATAATAGACCTTTTGGAGAGAGCATCAACCACCTGTTTAGCTTCCCGAAAGGCATGAGAGACATCAAGGAATAAGCATTCAGCAAGACTAAGGCAATAGATCCAGGCAGACATCATCCGCCATGGAACATTCCAAGAACGATCTTTCAAAATCTGCACAGCAACAGACGATTCCGACTCTAACCAGACTCTACGCTAACCATAATGCACTACATACCTAATCTCCTTGATCATAGCCCATAGTTAGGCTTCAATCGCATGAGAAAACCCAATATAATGGAAAAAAAGCCTTTAACAAGGCCCTGATGGGTTCTGAAGAATCCACCACACCCCGCAGGACCAGGTGCACCGGAGGCAGCCCCATCCACATTCACCTTCATCCATTCTAAAACGGGTGGAATCCACCGAATGTACTTGACCATCCTGGGGTTGCGCTCCCTACCACTAACACCAAGATATCTCAAGAGAACAAATTCAGAAACATCATTGTTCATGGACCCAGTTTGGTTCATTGAAGCAAGTTTGATTCTTCGATGTATCGATAGAACACCATCCCGGAAAGAAGTCCTGACATTGTTAAAGACAATATTGTTCTAGGATTTCCAGATATAGGAGAATACCGAGGCAATATCAGTAATAAATAATGATTTCACTTGATCATCAACTCTTTTATTAAAGGATATAAGTAAACATATATATCATTTGCATGATCAGAAGGTCTAGATATGAGTATACTCAAGAAAGTGAATGGTTTTTTAATATACATACATGGAGGAAGGTTATAAATGTGAATAAAAACTTATCACATGGTATACAAAGTAAGAATATAACCAAATAGATTAAAACAATCACATTATAGACCCAACCTAAAATTATAGATAGACCTTAGCATCAAAATCAAGATATTTTATATCAAATGTATATCATATTAATTGTAACAGCCCCAACCCCAGTAGCCTAGATTCGGTGGTCATTTTATTACAATGGCATAGATACAAGAGATAACATCACCAAGGATCGATCAGTTTAGTAGTCTTGAAGAAACTAGATACATATAGGGTTCCCTTATTACATTGGAAAAATATATATAACATAACAAAGGAAAATAAACTACTTCATTAACACTTATAAAAAGATTTCATTTCAAAAACTGGGGAAAGAAAAAAATAAAAGGGTGAGATCAAATGCTTAGTAAGGGTTACATATATTAGAAACATTAATCAATAATAAGTGAATCATGATCAATTAGGCATAATCAATATGTCATGGTGAATAAGTGACAAACACATTTCATCAATACACTGAGAATGAAAGTGCATCCATAGATTTTATTATAGTGAAAATCCTTTGGATAATGATAACTAAATGTTGAATGAAGAAAATGATTAATTATTAGACATCATGTATTTGGTACATGAACCATCATACCTTCAAGTTAGTTTAATTCTATGGGTAAATACCTATCTGATTATGTTTTGGATACAAACAATAAGGGTTTGTCACCAACTGTTTTGTCTCATGAGACCTGTCAATGCATCGAGGGGATATAACGGGCCCCACCCATCACTGAAATTACAAATAATTATTTATAAATATATTTAATTCAAGAAAAATATGCCTTATCAATATCCTTATTGAGTATAGTATACAGATTCATCAATATTTCCCTAGTTAAAACAACATTCAAAATAAGCACCATATGTAAAAGGGTATACTGCTAAGATAATAATCATATCCATGATACAAGAATATGGATATTTAATATAAATATAATTAAAAATGAAAAATGATCTCAAATAGGTAGTAGATACACCACATAAAAATTATTAGGTTCACAATACCAAGTAAGTCTCAATGAAATGGAAATTGAGATGAAGTCCCTTACTTTATGTCTGAATGTGTTCTGCACTTGATCTTAATGTCCTGGATAATTAGATAAAATATATTAATTGATTAATTCAGAACATTTTATACATTTATTTGATTTATTATAATTTTATTAAGTTCATTTATTCCCTTTTTGATGAGTTTTAAGATATAATTTTATCATTTGGAAGCATTCGTTTCCTTGGTTTTCATGATCGGTTTACTTGTATACATGTATGGAAAAAACATATAAAATGAGAATAGTTTTCTCAAACTGAAATTATATGTTATTAATGAAATTTCATAATATTAAATGATTATATATTTCATTTGGTTATATGTTATGAGTTTGAATCATTAGATAAAACGTTAGTGATAATCGTGATTATTTTGGTGTTTTTTTATCATCATGAACTAATTTTATTTTATTAATTAATATTATTCATATATACTAGTTATGGAACTTTAAAAAATCTATGATACATATATTATAATTTTTTTATCCATAAAAAATTATTTTATTACGAGCCTTAAAGGTGGAATTGAAAAATTAAAACACGTCATCCACGAAGGCGATAAATCGACACCTCACGGATGATGTTATCATTTTTAGAATAAAATGGAGAGAAGAAGGGGTTTGATGATGTATATTCCATTATCATAATAACATTACAGTATATATAAGATACTAGTGTTATCATTCATGTTTGTACATAATTGGTAAGGATATAATAAGAAGAAAATAAATTAAATTAAATTGAAAGAGAACAAAAAAAGATTTACCACTTGAATTCTTCTCCTTGAGAACCTCCTTAAGGGACTTCGAAATGGTCTTTTGGTGAAACTAGAAATACAAAAACGTGAGAGATAGGTTTGGAAGAATAAATGGGTAGAATATAATCAATCTTCAAGTCTTGAAAAGTGTGAGGAGAAGGGGTGGTGAGGGGTGGTGTTTATAGTGAAGGAGAGGGGTGTTTTTTGAATATTTTATTCATTATTTTATTATTTTCAATCAATACAAGAAATAGTGATGATTCTTATGACTAAATACAGTAATTTTTCCATGTGAGTTCAAAAAAATTGTGATTAAATCAAACATGACTCAATGAATAGTTTATTTTACTTATAATGTATATATATAGTAAATTAACATATTTCAGTATTCACCAAAAATTCAACTATTTTAAAATAAATCCCAAAAGTCCACCCTAACCATTTTTTAATGTTTATAATTCAAAAATAAAATCCATTTTATTAAAATGATTTTCTAAATATTCAATATATAATTTTAAATTAAAATCATCATTTACTCAAAAATTACCAATTTTAAAATTATAACTGATTTTATAACACTTTGAAAAATTAATTAAGGTCTCATAAAATTATCTAATAATCATAAGACAACAAAATATTAATTTATTATTCTATTTTATGAAAATAAATTTTATTTTAAATCATTATATTAATTATAAAATGGTAAATAAACATTTATGTTTTATAAAAATACCAACACTTAATTTATTATTTTCAAAATATTTATTTACTTATACTATGATATAATTATATCATATTTTCATTTATAAGATGATTATATTTTTTTATACTTTTATAGGTGATTTTAAAATTCCATTGGCCCAATTTCTATTCTTAAGAGTCACCTTACTATTCCAAAGTTCAAGTTACTATTTTATTGGTATATATTCCTTAATTTATAGAAAAAAATATCATATTTCATTCATTGTTTATTATAGTGTTTATTTTTTGTTCTCTATTTTATTTTGTATGATTTATACTGTATAAAATAATTTTTTGTTCAATGTAAGTTATTGAATGAATTGATTTTATTTAAGAGGATACAGATCAGGAATTCTTGGGGTGTTATATTCTTCCCTCCTTTAGAAATTTCATCCTCTAAATTTTTCATGAATATTTCCATTTAAAAAAATGTGTGTGGTTATTATTCATAACATCTTCAAGTTCCCACATTTCTTCTTCAATTTTAAGGTTTCTCTATAGAATCTTTATCAGTCGAGTCGTCCAATTTCTCAATACTTTCTCTCTTGTATCAAGAATCTCGATAAGCACTTCACAGTAAGACAAATATGGTTCCGGTTCTATTTCTTCATAGGTGAGTACATGTGTTGGGTTTGACATTTACTTCTTTAACAATGATATATGAAACACATCATGTACTTTGGAGATAATTTTTAGCATTGCTAATTGGTATGCTACAAACCCAATTCTTTCTAGAATTTCAAATGGTCTGATGTACCTAGGGCTCAATTTCCTTTTCTTACTAAACCTTAAGGCATCCTTCTAAGGAGATACTATCCAAAAAGATGATCTCCCACTTTAAATTCCAAATCCTTTCTCTAGTTTTCATAATAACTCTTTTTTCTACTTTGAGATACTTTAATATGATCCTAAATTTTCTTTACTATTTTCATTGTCACTTCAATAAGTTATGGTCCTATAAGTTTCCTCTCACCAACTTCATCCAAACAAGTTAGAGTTCAACATATCTTTTCATATAATGCTTCATATGGTTCTATTTGAATACTAGAATACTTTATTGTAGGAAAATTACACCAAAGGTAAATACTTGTCCCACATACCTTGAAATTAAAGTGAGTATGATCTCAACATGTCTTCCAATATTTGAATAGTTATTTCAAACTGTCTGTCGGTTTGAGGGTGATAAGAAATACCCATATGAATCTCAATATCCAAATACTTCTAAATAATCTTATAAAATTTTTATGTAAATTAGGGATCTAGATCAGACACAGTTGATTTCGGTGTACCATGAAGTCATACAAATTCATTAATATAGATTCTTGTTAGGAACTCCAAATATAAATCTTCTCTTATAGCAAGTAAATGTGATGATTTTGTAAGATGGTCAACAATAACCCATATTGCATCATTCCTTCTAGTTTTCCTTGGTAGTCCTGTGATGATGTCCATAATAATTTTATCCCACCTACATATAAGAATAGGTATGGGCTTCATTACTCCTCTATGGTGTTATCTCTTGGCCTTAACTTGTTGACAAACTAGGAACCTTGACAAATAGTCAAAAATTTCCCACTTCATATTTTCCCACCAAAATTTATCCTCTAGATCTTTATACATCTTGGTACTACCATGGTGTATAGAGAAGTTTGAGCTATGAACATTATCTAATAGTTCCATTGTTAGTTCAGTTATTGATGGAACACATAACCACTTTCCAAATTTCAGAACTTGATCCTCGTACATGAAGTCTATCAATATTCCATCCTTAATGGATTTAATTTTATTTTGAAACTTCTCATCATTATATTGAGAGATTTTTATCTTCCCCGGTAAATAAGGTTTAGAAATAATTTGAAAAAGGATTGATGTTTCCTCTTTCTTAACAATTCCTATATCCATTTTTACTAGATCCATGAACATAGGAGCTTTCTCAGTCCTCATTTGGGTTATAAGTCCATGATCTTTCCTGCTTAATTCATCTGCTACCTTGTTTGCCTTTCCTGGGTAGTAGTGTATTGAACAATCATGATCTTTGAGTAACTCAAGCCATCGTATTTTCCTCATGTTGAGTTCTTTCTGTGTAAATATGTATTTCAAACTCTTGTGATATGTATATACCTCACATCATTCACCATATATATAGTGTCTCCATATCTTCAAAGAAAATATTACGGCTACTAACTCAAGATCATGAGTTGGATACTTTTGTTCATGAGACTTCAACTTCCTTGATGCATAAGCAATAAATTTATCATTTTTCATAAGGACAAAACCCATCCCTTTATTTGATGCATCATTTTATATCACAAATACATCATTTCATGATAGAAGAGTCAATATTGGATCATTGACTAATCTTTTGTTCAATTCCTCAAAGCATTTTGTACATTATTTTCTCCATACGAACTTAACCCCTTTTCATGTGAGCTTGGTTAGCAGGTTATCCAATTGAGAAAAATTATAAATGAAATGTTGATAGTAACATGATAAACTAATAAAAATATGTACCTCATTTATGTTCATTTGTGTAAGACATTCTTGTATTGCCTTTGTCTTCACGGGATCAACTGAGATTCCATCCTTAGAGACAATATGTCCAAGAAAAGAAATTGTTTAAAGCCAGGAATTCACACTTTCTAAACTTCCCATATAACTCTTTTCATCTAAGATTATTTAGAACAATCTATAAGTGGTTCTAATGATCCTCATAGATTTTTGAATATATCAAGATGTCATAAATAAATTCCATAATAAAATCATCAAGAAATTCCTTGAAAACTCTCTTCTTTAGATCTATAAAAACATAGGGTGCATTAGTCAGTCCAAATGTCATTACTGTAAACTCATAATATCTATACCCGGTTCAGAATATTTTCTTAGAAATATATCCCTTCCTCATACACAATTGATGATATCTAGAATGAAGGTCAATCTTCAAAAATATTGATCTCCATGGAGTTTATCAAATAAATCATCAATGTGAGGCAGAGGGTACTTTTTCTTTATTATAATAGCATTTATTTCTCTATATTTAATGAACATCCTCAAGGATCCATCTTTCTTCTTCACAAATAGAATAGGGGCTCCCTATGGAGAAACACTAAGGTGAATAAATCCCTTATTACTCAAATCATCTAGTTATTTTTTTATCTCCACTAAGTCTATATTTTCCATTCTATAAGGATCCTTTAATATTGGTCTTACATCAAAAATTAGATCAATAGTAAATTCAACTTTATGATCTAGGGGATTCCCAGGTAATTCCTCAAGAAATACATTAATGTATTCATTCACAATTGGAACATCCTCAATTATAATATTACTTTCCTCAACCCTAGATATTTTTTTCTCTTCCACCCCATAAATTTTATTTATTATAGCTACTAGCAGTGGATCTAGAAAATAATCAGATGATGAGGTTTCTACTCTACAGATAAAGTATTATACATCTTCCTCATAGATCGTAATTTCATTCTTATTGTAATAAATTTTCACATTATATTTTGAAATACAGTCCATAACGAGGATTATATCAAAGTAAATCATGGGTATGATGTTAATTTCAGCAACGCAATTATGTTTATTTGTCATAAAAGGGAATGAACAACACATTTTTGTTGCAATGAGACTTCCATTGGGAGTTTTGACTGATAAATCCTTTGTTAAATCAAAAGGGAAATGTATAATTTTCTTGGAAAACTAGGTAGATATAAAAGAGTGTGATGATCTATAATCAAATAAACCATTGCCTGGATTTGAAGATAGGATTAATGTACCTTACACCACATCATTGGGTACTTCTATGCCAGCTGTGTTGATCGCATAATCTTGGAAATATCCCCCATTCCCCTTCTGTGGTAGATTCCGCATATTCTTGGGACATTGATTTGAATAATTCCCCTTATAATTGCAATTGAAGCATTTAACATCATTGATTGGTTGCTTTCCCTTGTATTAATTAGCTCAATCACCCTTTTCTCCAAACGTATAACAAACTTCCATTCCTTTCAAGTATTTTCCATGATGATTCTTTCCAAAAAAAATTCATAATGGGAATTTCTTCATTCCCCCTTTCTTCTTTGATGCTTCACCTTTTTCATGATTATCATAATACCTCTTTTTCTCTTAATTTCCCTTGAACACATAGGATCTAGAAAATTTATTCTCCATCGTTATGGCACTTAATACTATTTCATTATATGACAAAAATGTTTTAGAATCCATTTCCCTTTAAATAATTGGTGTAAGACCTTCAAATAAATGATCAATCGTGTCTTCTGAATCATATATATAATCTA
The DNA here is from genome assembly GCA_963277665.1 of Viscum album. NCBI lineage: Eukaryota > Viridiplantae > Streptophyta > Magnoliopsida > Santalales > Viscaceae > Viscum > Viscum album. The sequence continues at coordinate 337,144,346 of OY728159.1, forward strand.
TATCATACCTACCTAGTCTTTTGAAGGTAACCTCATACTCTGTAACACTCTCTTCTTCCCTTGGCTTTAAGCTAAGAAATTTTCTCTTATTTTTAGTTTGTTTCTCATGAGGGAAGTATTTTTTTCAAATAATGTTTCTTTAAAATTTCTCCATTCCATGTATTATATTTCATCCTCATCCTTAGTATTTTGGATCAATGACTACCATTGATTAGTGTATCCCTTGAGACAATATACCGCTGGTACTAACTTTTCGTTTTCATTGCTTCCCAATTCTAGAAATATCTTTTCAATGGACTTGATCCACTGCTCATCTACCACTAGATTAGAAGTCCCACTAAAAGATGAGGATTCTACCACAAGAAATGATCCAATATAGGTGTATTATGGTTATTCTTAATAACCTGAGTAAGTTGTCCTAATATGGTCATGATTTTCTCAGCTCCAACACTAACTCGGTTGACTTTATCAGTGGGGAAATCCCTACATTTTCTATAGGTATTGATTCTTTTCATTCCATTAGGTTATATTTATAAACAATAGCATACACTAAATTAGGTTATGAATCACAATGCATAATTTATAACTAGAAAAACACTTAACATAAATCACATATCTAATATCATAATCATAAACATGGTTTTTTACTCCTAAATCCTTCATAATGGTTTGTAAAGAAAATGTGAATTATCCTAAGCATATCCCACAAGAGTATCAAACCAGGTGTATAGTAAAGACCATTTTCATGTACCAAGTTACCTTGAGTTAGACCAGGACACCTTGTCAAAGTCGTTACCCATAGGTACATCTGTTCTAGAACCATGTCCACTTATAGTATCCATACATGAATTTATTGGTAAGAATACCCACATAATATCTACCTTAACAAAATTCTAGGATGTTATTATATGATTATCCTTATAGTATATCTTGGATTATGTTCCCTAAACTATTTTTTCTAAATCTAGTTCCCAAGGTTTCTACTAAACTTTCTCTAATACCAACTGTAACAACCCCAACCCTAATAGCCTATATTTGGTGGTCGTTTTATTAAAATTTAATAGATATAGGAGATCACTTCACTATGGATTGATCAGTTTAGTAGTCTTGAAGAAACTAGACACATAAAGGGTTCCATTATTACATTGCACAAAAAATAAACATAGAACATAATAAAGGAAAATAAACTGCCTCCTTGACACTTATTCAAATATTTCATCTTAAAAAAATAGAGAAAGAAAAAAAATGGTAAGCTCAAATTCTCGATAAGTGTTATATATAGTGTAAATATGAATCAATAATAATTGAATCATAATCAATATGGCATGGTGAATAATTTAAAAACACATGCTATCAATACACTGAGAATGAAAATGCATCCATAAATTTTTTTCATAGTGAAAATCCTATGGATAATGATAAATGAATGATGAATAAAGAAAATTATTAATTATTGGATTTCATGTATCTAGCACATTAACCATCATACCATCAATACAATTTAATTATGTGGCTAAATACTTATCTGATTATGTTTTGGAAACAAACACGAAGGGTTTGTCGCCAACTATTTTGTCTCATGAGACATATCAATGCATCGAGAGGTTATAGCAGGCCCCTACCATCACTGAAACTCCAAATATATATTTATAAATAGATTTCATTCAAAAATAATATGACTTATCAATATATGTATTGAGTAGAGTATACAGATTCATCAATATTTCCCCAGTTAAAACAACATTGAAAATAAACACCGTATGTAAAAGCGTATACGGCTAAGAAAATAATCATATCCATGATACAAGACTGTGGATATTTAATATAAATATAATTAAAAATGAAAAATGATCTTAAAGTGGCAGTAGATACACTACATAAATATTATTAGGTTCACAATACCAAGTAAGTCTCAATGAAATAGAAATTGAGATGAAGTTCTTTACCTTATGTATGAATGTATTTTTTACTTGATCTTAATGTCTTGTATAATCACATAAAATAAATTAATTAATTAATTCATAACTATTAGTACATGTATTTTATTTATTATTATTTTATTAAGTTTATCTATGCCCTTTTTTATGAGTTATAAGATACAATTTTATCGTTATGAAGCATTCGTTTCCTTGGTTTTCATGATCGATTTACTTGTATACATGTATGGAAAAATCATCTAAAATGGGAATAGTTGTCCATAATTGAAATTATATGTTATTAATGAACTTAAAAAAATATTAAATGGTTATGTTTTTTACTTGGTTATATGGTATGAGGATGAATCATTATAAAAAATGATAGTGATAATCGTGATTATTTTGTTGTTTTTTTATCATCATGAACTTGTTTTATTTTATTAATTAATATTATTCATATATAATAGTACTGGAACTTTAAACAAGATATGATACATATAATATAATATTTTTTAACTATAAAAAAAATTTATGTTCAACCTTTAAGAAATTATTGAAAAACTAAAACATGTCGTCCACGAAGGCAGTAAATCGGCACCTCGTGGATGATGTTTTAATTTTTAAAATAAAAGAGAGGAAAGAAGGGGTTTGATAATGAATATTCCATTATAATAATAACATTAAAATATATATAATATAATAGAGTTATCATGAATGTTTGGATATAATATTTTATGATATAATAAGAAGAAAAGAAATTAAATGAAACTGAAAGAGAATAAAAAAAGGACTTACCTCTTGAATTATTCTCCTTGAGAACCTCATTATGGGACTTGGAAATGGACTTTTGGTGTGTAAGAACCCGGATCTTATTTTCAGGTATGTTTTCTTTTCGGATTTGTTTTTTAGGGAAAATATAAGTTTCTGGAAATTTTTGGAGTACACGCCGTGTACTTATAAGTACACGCCATGTACTCAGTTGTCACACCTAGACATGTGCTGGTCGTGTAACATCCGAGAACATATCCATGTGTGGTGAACTAGAGACCACCTAAAGGGGAGGCTATAAAAGGCAAGCACACACCATGTATTTTTAAATAACACTTCGTGGACTTTCTTTTTTTATTAAACGTACCAGGGTTGCATCTAATCGATAGAACCCTATTCTTCTTCGTCTGTCTCATCTAGGAGTGATCGTATGGCTGAGGATCTTATCCAATCCCATGACTTGTTGTCCGTTCTCTGAATCGAACTCTGTTAGTTGTGTTGGATCCGCATCGGTGATTTCTTCCTTCTTCTAGAACTTTATCTCCTGATTTCTCCTCTCTCACGAGATATCCTCGGTTGAACGTTTTAAATTTTTTGTAGATATACGGCGTTCTAGGGTGATTTAAGGCCTGAGATTCATGTATATCAATCTCACTATGCCAAGGTAGGTGGTTTGTTCCTTTTTGTAGTTAGTATTGAGTTATATGTGAAAAAGTGCCCAATACCCTTGTTCGGGGTATTGTGTGTTTATGGTTTTAGCCCTTTTGTTTTTGTATGATATGCCTAGTTTGATTAGATAGAGGTTAATTGTTGAGAATACGGTTATCCTTGATAACTATGGACATTTTCCCCATGTTTTCTTGTTTTTTATTGTTTGGTCTAGCCTTACCTGTCAGGCTGCTTCTTTGCTTTCCATGCTTAGTATTGTTAGGATGGAGTGATTATTATCTGACATGATATGATATGCTATAGATTATTTATCCAAGTATCTCTTGAGGTTTACTTTGAATACTGATTTTCGTTTGTACATGATTACTTTACCCGGGGATGCGAGAACCTGGTGTAGTGAGACCATAGGGGAAATTGATGTTGAGGGATTTCCCAGAGTGTCTGTTATAATTTTCACACTGTGAGACCCTAGGGGGGATTGACGTTGAGTACTCCCTCAGAGTGTCTATAGTTACGATATGAGGCCACAGGAGGAATTTATGTTGATTTCTTCCTTGGAGTGTCTGTAGTTTACCGCTAAAAGACTATATGGGGAATTGACGATGAGTGCTTCCTCAAAGAGTCTTTGATCACACATGACTAAAGGGGGAATTGATGGAGAGTGCTTCCTCGGATATTCTTTGTTATATCTTTCTTTGTATTGTGAATCAAAGGGGTTAGGCTATGAGAACTACCCAAAGGGTTTCTTGTATTTGTGTTTGGTTGATTAAATTCTTAAAAGTAAATGTTTGTAAATGAAACTGTAGGACTACTTACTTTTGAGTACTTCCTTGTTTACTGCCTCTTTTACTTATTTCCTGCCATATATATTCACTCACTATTAGGCATAGATATTTGGGTGGTTGCCTACTAGGATTAGTCTCACACCCTATTTGGGTCATGCTTTTGGGCCCAAATAGATTATATTGTTGTAGGTATAGATAAGGTCAAGCGCCCTTCTACTTCAGGTACTTGATTGTTGTGGATCTGGGGAGCATGGGACCAAAATGAGGCTTGCGATGTTGTGGAGATATTTACTTTCTCTCTTTTGTACTTGGGTTTAGTAATGTATTCCAGAATTATGATTTGTTTGGATTATTTCCTAGACATATGTATCATGCATCAGTTATATATGTGTGATCCAGTTATTACTTCCAGTCTTCTGCCGATTACTGTTGTATGGTGTTATTACAGCTTCCGCTATTTCTTTTTGTTTTACTTCTGCTGTGTTACTATGGAAATGAGGGAATAGTTTCCTCACTATCACACCCAAGGCCCTCGCTGCTAGTTGGAAGCCTCTGGCATTCAGAGAAATGTGTTTGAGGCCATGTGACCAATTGGGTACGGGGTGCCCCTGGGCAGCTTCCAGAACCAGGACGTTACGAAGTGGTATTAGAGGGTTTTCTTTTCTTCTCGACTTACTGTTTGGAGCCTATATCCAGGGATATGAAGGAATAGGTACTTGGTAATAAGTTGCGCCTGGGAGTAGCTAACCCATGTACAGGGAAAAACCAATCTACCTCGTTATTGCAATTTTTCTAGTTTTTCAATTTTACAGTTGATTTAATTTCACCATTGGGTGACTCACATGTTTTGTGTTGTTCTCATTGATATTATTAAGGTTCTATTTCTATTTCAACCTAATGAGATGAGGGTATGTAATCTCATGCATCATATAGGCACTTGTTAGAAATCACATGTCATGCATTCCTGCCATGCCATTTAGGGTGCATTAGTGATTTCATGTTGTTGTGATAGATGTTCTACTAGATATGCATGATGTTGTGATAGATGCCTTGATAGAATACCTAATTTTGATAGGTTATTGAATTTTGTAAGGTTTCATTTGAATGAATTCCAAACTTTGGTTCTTAAGGTGTTATGGGCCCTCATGGATCAGAATTTGGTGGATCATTACACTGTTATGCTTGAAAATGACATGTATAAGATGTCAATCTTTGATTCACGGGGAGTATGGGCCCTCACAGATCAGAATTTGGCACTTTAATACTCGTCTCAGCTTTTTTATGGGTTCTGGAGTAGTTTCTAAGGCTTACTGTCCAGAAAAACCCAGAATACAGGGTGTGTAAGGATAAATACATGCCATGTGTCCTTCTGTTCGGGAAGGACCTATTTTTCTTAAGTACATGTTGTGTAGTGTATGTACACGCCATGTAGTCTCTAATTGTGTCACTAGCTATGTGGGAAAAGACATAGGGTTAGGAAAATCTTGGTAGAATGCACCGTGTGCCAGACGTACACACTGTGTTGTGTAGACCATGTGTCCACCCATGTGACTAACGACACGGATAGGTGAAAACTTAAGTCATACATGTCGTGTCAAGATTGAACATGTTGTGTAGTGTAAACCTTGATTCTGGTCGTGTAACTAACAACACGGGTTGGTGAAATCCTTCTAGTACACGTCATGTCCATCTGGAACACCCCATGTAGAGTCAGTCATGTAACCGGCCGTGTAACTAACAACACGGGTCGGTGAAGTTTGTCTAGTACACACCGTTTCTGGAACTATCACGCCGTGTAGTCTAGTTCTAGGAAAACTGTGTGGCTTAGCCGTGTAGAAGAACTCGGGCAGGGGAAGATGATTCAAGTACACTCTGTGTGTTAGGACAACACGTCATGTGTATGGGGTGTTACATGACCTTGTGAAGGCTTAAGAGAACATGCAATGTAGGCATTATACACGCCGTATATCCATGTTTTGAAAAAAAATTAAATGCTTTCTTTCTCATGTTCCATTCTTGCACTTATAAGTTTTTGTCCTTGATAATCTTGATCTAAGGTGTGCACTTGATCTCACAGAGTCATGCCACCGAGACGTCCTCCGGTTGTACGCAAGATTCATGGCAGTTATCAGACACCAGACATGGCTGATCAGGGACAACCAGCAGATTCCCCAATTGTGCCAGTCTTGGCACCAGCCATTATCTCAGATATGGGTATCAATGCATAGTTCCAGGAGGGATTTTTGAGGTTCATGAATACCTTCCAGGGAGCACCACCTCCTGCCTCGTCGATGGCAGAATTGATGTGGGTTTTTCAGGATTAGCATCCTCCCACCTTCACAGAGGAAGGAGGACCTCAGGCTGTAGAGTCATGGCTAGAAGACATGCTGACGATCTTCGAGCATCTAGAGACGCCTCCAGATAGTATGGTCAAGCTCGCTACGTATATGCTTTGGGATTCCTCCAAGAGATGGTGGGATGTGATCTCACAGGTAGGACGCCAGCAGGTTATGGTGTGGGATGAGTTTTAGCGTTCCTTCTATAACTTTTTCTACTATGAGACTTTGAGGGCCGATCGAGCCCAAGAGTTTATGAGTCCGGAGCAGGGTACTATTTTAGTTATGGATTATTCTTATCACTTCATAGAGTTATAGCGCTTTACACCCTTTCTAGGAGGTGATGAGTTATTTCTGGCAAGGAAGTTTGAGGATGGTCTCATGAAGGATATCCGATCTCAGGTGAATATCTTCAGGTTGACTCCCATCACTTCCCTAGTCAACCAGGCACTGATCACAGAGTGCAACTTGAGGGATTCTTGAACTGTGGGCTAGGGAAGTTCAGCATCCAGAGTTGGTATTTCTTCGGCTGATAGTAGGAAGCATCACAAGGATTCTACACGTGGAGATCCGAGTAAGCGGGATGCACCTTCAGGGATCCAGGTGGTATGCTACCAGTGTGGGAAGGTCAGGCATACCAGACCACATTGTCCAAGAGACCCAGTGGAGTTCCGATCATGCAGAAAAATGGGTCATCTTCAACACTTCTGTCAGTTCTTCTCACCAGCATCTAGTGACAGGGGTTCTTCTATGACTCCGCGTTCAGGAGAAGCACCACCAGTTTCTCACCAATTTGGGAACTAGAGTTCTTCCAACCATTCAGGCCGAGGTGGAGGTTGTGGTTGTGGTATCCAGTCGCTAGTATTTTAGCGACAGTAGGGTGGATCATCTCAGGGTGGTCAGGAAGGGTCACAGGGCCATGGTACATGTCACGACTCGTCCCTCGGGGCCCATTCTATGACTACCCCAAGCTCACCTTCCATAGGCCAGGGCCTGGCGACTAGCACCAGAAAGGCGTATCCAAAAACAAGAAGGCATTTTTTTAAACCTGTACATACACACAGAGTAGAACGCAACAAGAAGAAACTACTAAGTAAACCGTTGTAATAAAAAGGGTGCTAAAATTAAAGGGTTCGGAATACACGCCCAATTGAAAGTACAAGTACAACTCAAAAGTAAAAAATACAACTGAAAAGTGAAAAGCATCTCCTGGATCGTTCACTGCGGATCCTACCTAAAGGGTAGGTACAACTCACGATCAGTATTCCCCGCATCACATCATACCAAATGGTATGCCTCTGAGTACCGTCCAGTCATGGCTCCCTTAGCCATGATCAATGTTGTATGTCATCTGCATAAGACACAACAAAGTGTGGGCGAAGCCCATGTAGGGGTGAGTATAACGACACTCAGTAGGGACCCCGAGACCCTGTAGGTCTCCTAAAGCTCTATAAAGTAAAACCACAAAGCAAGACATCAAATCTACTTAGGTATATTCCCATATATACACCTAATTTATCAAGATATACACATCTCTTACATAACGGAAGAATACCACAAAAGTAACACCATGAAGGTAAAAGTACCACACAGGTAACACTACGAAGGTTACACCACGAAGGTAAAAGTACCACATAGGTATCACCACGAAGATGGTACCACGAAGGTAAAAGTACCACACAAGTATCACCACAAAGATAGTACCACAAAGGTAAAAGTACCACACAGGTATCACCATGAAGATAGTACCACGGAGGTAAAAGTACCACATAGGTATCACCACGAAGTTAGTACCACGAAGGAAAAAGTACCACACAGTTATCACCACAAAGAAAGTACCACGAAGGTAAAAATACCACATAGGTATCACCACGAAGATAGTACCACGAAGGTAAAAGTACCACACAGGTATCACCATGAAGTTAGTACCACGAAGGTAAAAGACTTAGTTCAAAAATAGTCTCAGCTCGAACCAGGTTTTTAGTGAAGTATAGAAGTGCAGATGATTAGTCGCGAAGCTAGATCATCTTATTATGTCAATAGTCACTGCTTCTGACCATACGGAGTCTGACCCACATAGGATCGATAGGTACTAACCCCCGCAATGACCCACACAGGATCTGATCCGCCCAGGATCGATAGGTAACTAACCCCTGCAATGAACCACACAAGATCTAACCCACACAGGATCGGTATGCGCTGACCCATATAGGATTGTTGAGTGCTAACCCACACAGGATCTGACCCATACAGGATCAGTGTTGACCCACACAGGATTGTTCAGTACTAACCTCCGTATGGTCTGTCTCCAACCTCCGCCTCACTATCAGCCACTGGATTCCAACTAATAGCAAGTTTGGGAGAACCACTCCTCAAGCCATAGGTTGTACCTCAAACACCACTTAGTTCCATGAAGAAGTATCCCAAAGGTCTGTCATATCATAAGGGACCCAACTCAACAAACGGTGCGTCAATCAGACGCCTGGTCTGTAAGTTATTAGCGTTTCTGCTCTGAGGGCCCGGTTGGATTCGGGGTTCGATCCAACCCAGCCATTCTCCAACTTTATCCAAAACTCAAGTGGAGTATACCCAAATGACCGTCTCAATCCAAGGATTCTAGTGCCATAGATGTTTTGTCAAACAGAAGCCCAGATCACAAGTTATATCTAAAGAGGTGAAACTGGGTTTGGATGGGCCCGGGTCCGGCCTGGATGGCCTGGGCCATAGCAGGCCTGGCCCGCTGGGTCGTGGTCCGGCCCAACCCTCGAAGGGGACGGTCCAGCCCGCTGGGCGCGACCCGCTGGGTGCGGTCCGTCCTTCTAGGTGGTTCGCTGTGGTGGGGTCCTTCCTAGCGAACAACCGGGGGGAGGCGCCCCCTCGGTATCCCGAACGGTCTGTTGGACTGTTCGTCAGGTTTGGTGTCGGGTTGGTCACGGGTGGACAACGGCGCCATCGCGCCACTAGGAGGAGAACCGATCGGGCTTCCAGCCAGCCACGTCGAGCGGGACCACCCAACAGGTCCTGTGTTCCAACCCGACACCAAACCTGATGAACAATCCAATAGACCATTCAGGATACTGAGGGGGTTCCTCCCCCCTGGGTGTCGGCTAGGACGGACCCCACCACGGCAGACCACCTAGCCAGGCGGGCCGCACCACAGCGGGTTGCGCCCAACGCGGGCCGGGTCGCACCCAGCGGGTCGGGTCATCCTCTTCGAGGGCTGGGATAGAACACGACCCAGCGGGACAGGCCCGCCGTTGCCCAGGCCATTCGGGCCGGACCCGGGTCGGGCCGGGTCAGTCCGATCTGGTCAGACCGGACCCGGACCCATCTGGACTTAGTTTCACCTCTTTGGCCATAACTTGTGATCTGGGCATCCGTTTGAAAAAACCGTCAGTGGAACCAGAATCCTTGGATCGATACGGTCCTTTTGGTATACTCCACTTGAGTTTTGGATAAATTTGGAGTATAGCCGAGTTTGATTGAACTCTGAATCCAACCGGTCCCTCAGAGCGGAAACACTAATAACTTAAAGACCGAGCGTCCAATTAAGGTGTCATCTATTGCATTGGGTCCCTTATTCCATGACTGACCTTTGGGATACTTCTTCATGGAACTTTTTGGAAGTTGAGGTATGACCAATGGATTGAGGAGCGGTTCTCTCAAGAGTTCTATTAGCGGGAATCCAGTGGCTGGCAGTGAGGCGGAGTTTGGAGACAGACCATATGGAGGTTTGTACTGAGCGATCCTATGTGGGTCAGCACTAATCCTATGTGGGTCAGATCATGTGTGGGTCAGTGCTCAATGATCCTGTGTGGGTCAGTGCATACCGATCTTGTGTGGGTCAGCGCTCAGTGATCCTGTGTGGGTTAGCGCATACTGATCCTGTGTAGGTCAGATCCTGTGTGGGTCATTGCGGGGGTTAGTTACCTATAGATCTTAGGTAGATCAAATCCTGTGTGGGTCATTGCGGGGTTTAGTACCTATCGATCCTGTGTGGGTCATACTCCGTATGGTCATCAGTAGTGCCTCTTGATAGAATAAGATGATCTAGCTTCATGACTAATCATCTGCACTTCTATACTTCACTGAAAATCTGGTTTGAGTTGAGACTCTGTTTGAACTAAGTCTTTTACCTTCATGGTACTAAATTTGTGGTGATACCTTTGTGGTACTTTTACCTTCGTGGTACTATATTTATGGTGATACCTGTGTGGTACTTTTACCTTTGTGGTACTATCTTCATGGTGATACCTCTGTGGCACTTTTACCTTCGTGGTAATAACTTTGTGGTGATACCTGTGTGGTACTTTTACCTTCGTGGTACTATCTTCATGGTGACACCTATGTGGTACTTTTACCTTCATGGTACTATCTTCGTGGGGATACCTATGTGGTACTTTTACCTTCGTGGTACTATCTTCATGGTGATAATTGTGTATTACTTTTACCTTCATGGTGTAACCTTCATAGTGTTACCCGTGTGGTACTTTTACCATCATGGTGTTACTTTTGGGGTATTCTTCCCTCATGTATGAGATGTGTATATCTTGATAACTTAGGTGTGTGTATAGGCATATACCTAATTAGATTTGATGTCTTGCTTTGTGGTTTTCCTTTGTGAAACTTTAGGAGACCTACAGGGTCTCAGGGTCCCTATTGAATATTGTTATACTCACCCCTGGAAAGGCTTCGCCCGAACCTTGTTGTGTCTTGTGAAAACGACGTACAACATTGATCGAGGATGAGGGAGCCAGGACTGGACGATAATTGGAGACGGACCATTTGGTGTGACGTGACGTGTGGACTATTGATCGTGAGTTGTACCTACCCTTCAGGTAGGATCCGTGGTGGATGATCCAGGAGCTGATTTTCACTTTTCAGTTGTATTTTTTACTTTTGAGTTGTACTCGTACTTTCAGTTGGGCCTGTATTCCGGCCCCTTTACTTTCAACACTCTTTTTACTACAGAAATTTACTTAGTGGTTGCTTCTTGTTGCATTCTACTTTGTGTGTATGTACAGGTTTAAAGTCAATGCCTTACCATTTTAGGGATACTCCTTTTTGGTGCTAGTCACCAGCCCCTGGCCTATGGAAGGCGGGCTTAGGGTAGTCACGGCACGAGCCTCGGGGGACGAGTCATGACAAAGTGGTATCATAGGTGTTCGGTTCTACCGAAGAACTAGGACTCTAATCTTATCTGTGAAGCAATAATGTTAAGTGTTATGAATGCGGTTTTCAATTTGAGGAGTCCAGTATTTCTGCGGTGGACAACGTATCTATACACCAGGACCCTGATTTCTGATTTCCGACTCAGCGCACGAAAACACTAATTGCATGTGTTTTTGAAAAGTTTTTCTTTTGAATTCTTTGGAGTCATCTCACCAGGTATAACTTAATGATTGTGGTGCACCTATTCCTTATCAGGATTTCGCTGCTTAGATAGCCACCCAGGTTTCCTGAGAGAGTACCTAATGACAGCCCACCGAGTGATGAGGCGTCCGTGCAGGGCCCTCTTGCGGCGTTATCACCTTCGAGTGGTGTACTGGCAGCACCACTACCCGTTGGGTAGCCGTTACCACCTACTCCACTAGTAGAGGATTCATTCCAACTGAACACATTGCACGAGTTCCAGAGGAATAGGCCTCCGTTTTCCACCCGCAGTCGGCTTGGGTGTCGGCCGCCCTTCGGTCTCTGTCGCGGCCAAGCGGTCATTGTCTTCTACTTCGGCGGTGCGGACGCGCATCTCCGCTTCACCACACGACTAGCCAGCGTGCCGTCCATCGACTCTTTCTCTGTCGTAGCCGACGAGTCGCGGCCTACTCTTCCGGCGGCATAGACGTGTGCCGCCCTCCTTCCATGCAGCCATCTGGGTGCTGGCTGCCGCCTTCTTCCACAATCGATTTCATCTTCGTTCCAAGCCCAAAAATTATGACGTTCACATATTCATGATCCTCGGGTCGAGATCTCCACATCTATATGTCGCACTTAATGAGACACTGTGTTTTCAGCTCTATTAATTATTTGGCGTCGAAGAATGCACGAAGAACACACGAAGAACGAAAGGAAAGGGTCAAGGTATAAGTGTGGAATGATGGCCATGTTTGTTTGTCCATCGTCGTTGTGAATCAATAATATGAAGACTCAACAAAAATATTTAATCATACTTCAAATTAAAACCCCTAACTTGATCGTCCGTTGGAGGTAGCGTGAGGAGGAAGATGATACGTCGGTGCTTCTCGAATGTTGGTTCCCCATTCCTTGTTCGGAGGTCGTTCTTCGTTGGAGGATCTTTTTCGTTGGATAAATCTCTTCCTTTGAGATTTCTCCACCAAATTTTTTTGCCAACAATTTTCCCCCAACCCCACGAGAGGTGAGGATCCCCTCTCATTTAATCTTACTTAATTAATTAATCAATTAATGTTGGTTCATTAATTGGGGGAATTTCATGAGTTATCTCACATTAAGAGGGGAGTTCAAGTTCGGGTGGTCCCCACCATCAGAATTCAAATGGGAGGTTTCAAATAAATAAAATAAAAGTTAATTATTTTATTTTATTAATTGTACAACCATCCCACGAAAATCCGAAAAACTAACTTCCACCCTTGACCTACCGTAGTTGAGGTGAAGGTATCCTTAAGTCAATATTGGCGCTGCAAGTTCAACGATGTCCTCAAATTTAAATTCTGAGCACCGGTTCAAAAGTTACAAAATGCCGCTCGTGCGTTTACTGAACATACCCGAAAAAAAGTTTAGAAAAATATTAACAGTCACCCTCGACCTGCACTGGTTGAGGTTAGGCTCTGCCTAAGTAAAACGCTCCCCAAATAACCCAACGGCACTCTCAGAATTCCAATCCGAGTTACCGTTTAAAAGTTATGGATTTTACAGTAAAATAATTGTCAGTTAATTATATTATTTACGGCCAAAAACTATCTTTCACTAGTGACGTGCACTCGCCAATGTTAGTATCTTCTTAAAGAGATAATACCCTCATGATTTCATCGGTGGCCTCTGATTTTTAATCCAAGTTACTTTTCATGAGTTATAAGAATTTGAAAAATAAAATAATTTTATTTAATTATTTTATTTACGGTTATGCCATTTTCGGGTTTTCTCACAGGAGGTCTGCGCCGACTAAACTTAAGTCGTGCCTAGGGTAAACCCACCATCCTGAGTGCAATGGTGCACTTGGATTTCTGATCCAAGTAACTGTTTAAGAGTTATTCAACTTTTTCAAGAAAACTGCTTACGCGTGCTAATTAAAGCTTAACAAAACTTCAACGGATCATCCCGGGCACTCCGGGCCTTGGAATCGCGCTCTGTCAGATTCTGTGGTCTTGAAATAATTCCATATAATTAAAAAAATAAACGTAATTTCTAGGACATTATAGTTAGGTCATAATTTTTCACTGGATCAGACCCAGCAGGAGCAGGATCTCGGACCCTCTACAGATCGAGGTACGATCATAGTTGCCTCAGTTTTAGCTTCTACTCTTTTCGATATAGGGGCTTCCCATAGATTTATATTTGTTGCTATTGTAGAGAGCCTTGGGCTCTGTATGTTTTCTTCTGCTGAGATCTTGACGGTAGACACTCCGTTGAGAACTAGAACGACTAGTGTACGTCAGTGCAAGGAGTTCCCTCTTGAGGTTGGTGGTTGTCACTTCCTATGGGACCTCAATGTCCTGGAGATGATGGGTTATGATTTCATTCTTGGAATAAACTGGTTAGTTCCCCTCCAGGATTTTGTCGACTGCTATCGTCATAGGGTGAGTTTCACATAACTAGAGGGCGGATCGTTTCTTTATAAGGGCGAATGGGATGTTCAGGCGAGTAGAGCGGGACCCAAGTATCATGGGTTGGGAAGAGTTACAGCCCAGATTTCTAGTCTATATCTGGATGACCAGGGGACTTTATAGATGAACTTTCCTCCAGTGGTGGATCGTTTCATAGACGTCTTTCTAGAGGACTTTTTAGGTTTTCCTCCAGAATGAGAGGTGGAATTTTCTTTTGATCTTGTGCCAATAGCAGCACTAGTGTCCATTCCTCCTTATAGGATGGCTACACCAGAGTTATAGGAGCTCAAGAAGCAGTTTGAGGAGTTTTAAGCTAAGGGTTTCATCCAACCGAGTACTTCTCCTTGGGGTTCGCCTATCCTATTTGCAAAGAAGGTAGACAGTACCCTCCGAATTTTCATGGATTATCATAAGTTGAACCAGTTGACGATCAAGAACAGATATCCCTTACCAAGGATTAATGATCTCTTTGATCAGCTTCGAGGAGCCCGGGTGTTCTCAAAGATTGATTTGAGTTCTAGTTACCATTAGTTGTGTGTTAGACCATAAAATGTACCTCTTATATCCTTTCAGAGTATGTATGGTCTATACGAGCACGTGGTTATGTTGTTCAGTCTCACGAACGTACATGCAATCTTCATGGCACTGAGGAACCGAGTGTTCCATTTTTACTTGGATCCTTTCATGGTAGTCTTCGTGGATGATATCTTGGTGTACTCTCACACTCGACACGACCATGCCACGCATCTTGAGATCGTTTTGAGTACACTGAGAGAGCATTATTTATATTCTAAGCTCTCAAAATGCCATTTTGGATGGACCAAATTCACTTCTTGGGTCATGTTATCTTAGAGATAGGAGTATCGGTAGACCCAGAGAAAGTGAGAGCAGTAGTTTTCTGGAAGCAACTGAAGAATTTATTTGAGTTAAGGAGTTTTCTAGGGATGGCTGGTTACTACAAACATTTCATACAGGACTTTTCACACTTAGAAGTTCCACTGACGGACCTAACTAAGAAGGGTGTGAAGTACTTGTGGTCATATTCTTGTGATTCAGCCTTTTAGGAGCTGAAGGGGGGGTTGACTTCAGCACCGTTACTAGTTTTTCTAGAGTCAGGCAAGAGCTATACTATTTACTGTGATGCATCAGGTATCGAGCTGGGAGTAGTGCTTATATAGGGAGAAGGGGTTATTGCATACGGGTCTCGGCAGTTGAGGCCACATGAGAGAAACTACCCGATGCATGATCTTGAGTTGGTTGTTGTTGTTCATGCTTTACGCTGTTGGAGACATTACCTTCTGGGAGAGAATTTTGTGGTTTTCACCAACCACAAAAGTCTCAAGTATGTTTTCACTTAGTGTGACCTGAATTTGATACATTGAAGGTGGGTTGAGTACCTTCAGTCTTTTGACTTTGAGATTGCCTACACGCCTGGGAAGGGAAACGTTGTGGCTGATACATTAAGCAAGAGGACTTAGATACAAGCAGTTCAGTAGGCCAGCAGTGAGTGGAAGCTTATGGTTCTGTTCTTTGAGATGCATTTGGAGGTGCACGACTGACAGGGGTAGACATTTCTATCTTCTGTAGTTGTTACCTCTACTCTTATTGATTGAGTGTGAATGAGGCAGCTATCAGTTTCAGAAGGCCTAGTCCTATGGGAGAGTGTGTCATGAGAGGACCCTATTCTTGGATGGAAAGTAGGAGAGGATGAGATCTTGTGTTTTCATGGGCGTGTATGGGTTCCAGCAGACATACACGAGGAGCTGATGTGGGACTTTCATTCCTATGTTTGGGAAATTCATCCTAGTGTCACGAAGATGTATCGAGATCTACACCATCAATATTGGTGACCAGGTATAAAGAGAGATATTGATGGGTTTTTCATGAGGTGTTCCACCTATCATCAAGTGAAGGTAGAGCATCAGTGACCATCATGGATTTTGCAGTAGTTACCCATTTCTCGAGTGGCAGTAGAATGATGTCGCGATGGATTTCATGACAGGTTTTTCGAGGTCGCCTTGAGGAAATCATGAAGTTTGGTTTATCATTGACAGACTCATGAAGGTTTCTCACTTCTTGCTGATCAAGGAGACCTTCAGTGTTGATGAGTTAGGAGGGTTGTACATCTGAGAGATTTTACGTCTACATGGGGTTCCACACTCCATTGTTTCAGACATGGATGCTCGTTTTACTTATCAGGTCTATAAGGGACTTAAGAGGGCTTTGGGTACATAGGTACTTCTGAGTATATCTTACCATCTCTTGACAGATGGTAATTCCGAGCGTAATATTCAGGTGCTTGAGGACATTCTTTGAGCATGCATCATGGATTTTGGAGGTTCTTGTGGGAAGCACATGCCTCTTGTGGAGTTTGCCTGCAATAATATTTTTCAAGAAACTATTCAGATTGAACCATATGAGGCTTTGTATGGTAGGTCATGTCGATCACCCTTATGTTGGTTGGAGGTAAGAGAGGCAGCTATACTGGGACCTCGACTTGTCCAGGAGACCACAGAGCAGATAGAGTTGATTCAGAAGAGGATGGCTACTACACAGTCACGACAAAAGTCTTATGCTAATCGACAGAGATGACCTATGGAGTTCGAGGTCAGAGATCAGGTTTTTTTGCATTTCACACTGAGGTTGGGACATAGGAGGATTAGGAGGTAGGGTAATATTTCACCGAGGTACGTCAGACCATTTTAGATTTTGGAGAGAGTTGGACCAGTTGCCTATCGGCTATAGTTACCTTAGAGGTACTGAGTTATGCATGATGTCTTCCATGTTTCTCAACTTTTATGTTACTTCTTAGACCCATATCATATTTTTAAACCCAAGGAGGTTGAGTTAGAAGTTGACACCTCATTCGAGGATCATCCTATCTAGATTGTTGATCGAAGTGAGAAGGTTCTCCATGGTCAGTATGTTCCTCTGGTACGAGTGTTATGGCAGCACGGGCGAGTACAGGACGAGACTTGGGAGAGGGAGGCTGATGTACGATCGCAGTGGCCATAGTTTTTTGAGGATTCTTCTTCTACGCCACCTTACTAAGGAAATTTGGGGATGGATTTCTTTAAGGGGGGAATTTTTTAAGAACTCGGATCTTCTTTTCAGGTATGTTTTCTTTTCAGGTGTATTTTTTAGGGAAAAGAGAAGTTTTTTGAAATTTCTGGAGTACACGCCATATACTTATAAGTACACACCGTGTACTCAGTTTCCACACGTAGCCGTGTTCTAGCCATGTAATGGCCAAGCACATAGTCGTGTTTGGTGACTAGAAGACCGCCTAAAGTGGAGGCCGGAAAAGGCAAGTAAAACCATGTACTTTTAAAGAACACAACGTGTACTTTTTTTATTAAATGTACCAGGGTCACGTATAATCGATAAAACCCTATTCTTCTTCATCTATATCGTCTAGGAGTGACCGCATAGCCACGAATCTTATCTGATCCCTTGACTCACCATCTATTCTCCAAATCAAACTTTTTCGGTTGTGTTGGATCTGCATCGGTGAGTTATTCCTTCTTCTAAAACTTCATCTCCTTATTTCTCCTCTCTCGCGAGATATCCTCGGTTGAATGTTTTAATGTTTTTGTAGATCTATGGCATTCTAGGGTGATTCAAGGCCTGAGATTCATGTATATCGATCTCACAGCGTCGAGGTAGGTGGTTTGTGCCTTTCCGTAGTTAGTCTTGAGTTATATGTGCTAAAGTTCCCAATACCCTTGTTCGGGGTATTGTGTGTTTATGGTTTTAGACCTTTTGTTTTTGCCTGTTATGCCTAGTTTGATTGGATAGAGGTTAATTGTTGATAATAAGGTTATCCTTGCTAAGCTATGGATGTTTTTCCCATGTTTTCTTGTTTTTTACCGTTTGGTCTAGCCTTTCCTGTTAGGTTGCTGCTTTTCTTTCCATGCCTAGTATTGTTAGGATAGATTGATTATTATCTGACATGCTATGATATATTGTATATTATTTAGACAAGTAGCTCTTGAGGTTTACTTTTACTGTTGATTATCGTTTGTACACAATTTCTTTACTCGGGGCTATGAGAACCTAGTGTAGTGAGATCATAGGGGAAATTGATGTTGAGGGCTTTCCCAGAGTGTCTGTTATAATTATCACACTGCGAGACCATAGGGGGGATTGATGTTGAGTGCTCCCTCAGAGTGTCTATAGTTATGTTACGAGGCCACCGGAGAAATTTATGTTGAGTGCTTCTTCAGAGTGTCTGTAGTTTACTGCTAAAAGACTATAGGGGGAATTGATGGTGAGTGCTTCCTCAGAGAGTCTTTGATCACACGTGACTAAAGGGGGAATTGACGGTGAGTGCTTCCTCAGAGAGTCTTTGGTATATATTTTCTTGTATTGTGAACCAGAGGGGTTAGGCTATGAGAACTACCTAAAGGGTTTCTTGTATTTGTGTTTGGTTGATTAAATAATTAAAAGTAAATGTTTGTAAATGAAACTATAGGACTGCTTACTTTTGAGTACTTCCTTGTTTACTGCCTCTTTTTCTTATTACCTACCATATATATTCACTGAATATTAGACACAGATATTTGGATGGTTGCCTACTGGGATTAGTATCACACTCTGTTTGGGTCATGTTTTTGGGCCCAAACAGATTATATTGTTGTAGGTATAGATAAGGGCAAGCGCCCTTCTACTTCAAGTACTTGATTGATGTGGAGTTGGGGAGCATGGGACCAAGCTGAGGCTTGCGATATTTTGGATTTGTTTACTTGATTTCTTTTATACTTGGTTTTATTACTGTATTCCAGCATTATGATTTGTTTGGATACTTTCCTAGACATATGTATCATGAATCATTTAAATGTGTGTGCTCTAGTTATTACTTCCAGTCTTTCGCTGATTACTGTTATATGGTGTTATTACTGCTTCCGCTATTGCTTTCTGTTTTACTTATATTGTGTTACTCTACCAATGAGGGCATAGTTTCCCCACTATCACACCCAAGTCTCTCGCTGCTAGTCGTCAGCCTCTTGCATTCAGGGAAATGCGCTTGAGGCCATGTGACCAACTGGGTACAGGGCACCTTTGGGCGGCTTCCGGAATTGGGGCATTACATGGTGAGACCAATAAGACAACAAAATTGGGGATAGGATTGGGGGAGGAAATGGGTACAATGTAAGAAAGATTAAATGATTTGGAAGTGTGAGAAGAATGGGTGGTGAGGGTGGTATTTATAGTAGAGGAGAGGGATGCTTTTGAATATTTTATTCATTATTTTATTATTTTGGATCAAGACAAGAAATAGTGATGATTATTGTGACTAAATATAGTAATTAGTGAATTTAAATTTCAACCAATGGTGCTTACATCATCTATGACTCAAGGAATAGTTTGTTTTACTTATAATGTATATATACCGCAAATTACACTATTCACCAAAAATTCAACTATTTTAGAAAAAAACCCAAAAAATCACCCTAACCATTTTTAAATGTTTAGAATTAAAAAATCAACTAAATTTTATGAAATTATTTTTCTAAATATGAGAACTTTAATTTTTAATTAAAATCATCATTTACTTAAAAAATACCAATTTTAAAATTATAACTGATTTTATAACACTTTGAAAAATTAATTAAGGTCTCATAAAATTATCTTATAATAATAAGACAACAAAATATTAATTTATGGTTATATTTTATGAAAATAAATTTTCTTTTAAATCATTATATTAATTATAAAATATTAAATAAACATTTATGTTTTATAAAAATACCAACACTTAATTTATAATTTTAAAAATATTTATTTACTTATAATATGATATAATTATATCATATTTTCATTTATAAGATTCCTAAATTTTATTTATACTTTCATAGGTGAGTTTACTATTCCATTGGCCAAATTACTATTCCTAAGGTTCACATTACTATTAAAAAGTTCATGTTACTATTTTATTGATATATGTTCCTTAATTTCTAGAAAAAAACCTTCTATTTCATTAATTCTTCATTAGAGAGTTTATTTCGTGTTCTCTATGTGATTTTTTATGATTTATACTATATGAAATAGTTTTGTGTGCAATGTAAGATATTAAATGAATTTAATTTATTTAAGAGGATGCATATTGTAAAATATTGGGGTGTTATACTAATCCATCTTTTGGATTAACCAACTCATTATTATTATTAATTCTCTCAGAATCATGCTATTATATTTTTTTGAGATTTCATCATACATAAAAATATTTTGATGCATAAAATCAATTGAAATTACCACATTAATTTTAGTGGCAAATAAGATGGTGTTCCATCTTTAGTTGGATTCCATAGAGATGTTTCACATTCTTTAAATTCATTTAGGCACATGGTTTCCTCCTAGAATAAGTTGCAATATTTCAGAAAAATGTGAATTTTATTAGTAAAAATCCAAATTAATTAGTTAAATTCCACAATATATAATGATTTAGACACATGGTTTCTTGATATACTAGATTCCTGTCATCTTCCATTAATTTTTTCACTATCTCAATATCATTTTTTCATTATTTGTCTCATTCATACTCATAAAAGTGTCTTCTTACATCAATATACTTTATTTATCATAGTGATGAATAAATAAAAATTGTTTAAATATCAAATTCTCTATTTCACTCCTTTCATTTTGATCATGAATAGTTTAAGATTGATTTTTCTCTCTATTTGATACCAAACATAATAGTTTGTTTGAAAACCAACTTTTCTTATAGGGTAGATAACTTCTTCCAGACTTGACAATGGTCTTCCAACACAATTATAATAAGGGTGGTTTATAGGACCTCTATCTGAACAACTATTTAAAATAAAATCTAAAAAATCCAAATTATTTTTGGAAATCAATTGAGATTAAATCAGTATCACACATCTAACTTTTATCCATTCTCTTACATAAATAAAGGTTTTATTAATATCAAAATAGTAAACTATATTTAAAAAATTCATGACAACCATGAATCTTTTGAATACAAATTTAAATCATTTCAATTATTTAACATTTGATTTTATGTAGTTTTAATAATTTTCCTTTAATTCAATTTAGTTCAGATTTTTTTGGATAAAAATAAATCCAATTGAATACATATGTATTTATGAAGAATTTATTTTTAAAACAACTTTACAATTTTGAATATGAAATAAATCCAATTAAATGCATATTTTGTTATCATGGAAAACATATTTTCAAGAATAAAAACATTGCCCCACCCAACATGAAAACCAAGGTATTTTATGCATATATTTTTATCAAGGAAAATTCATAATAATATAAATACATAATTTAATATCACATGTTTGTATAATATTTCCAATAAGATAATCCAAATACTACTTTTAATAAGAAATTCATCAAAGCATACTAGTGGTTAGAAAAACAAAGAATAAGATAATACATATGCTATAATAGATGGATACAAATAGTGGAAAAAACAAAATATAATACATGGAATAAGGAACAAATAATACATACTGCTAGATTAGGTAGAGATGGTGGGTGACTATTAAATGAAATTTCATTAATTTCCAATATGATTATTCAAACATTTCACACCAAATTAAATTGAAATTAATTATATAAAAAATTTGACCAATCAAGAATTAAAATAAAATAATTAAATGAATAATTTCATAATCTATTAATAAATTAATGAAATAAAAAAAATCACTGCAATAATTAATTACATAATAACATAATATATATTACATAAAAATAACATTATATTGGATTTATTTAGAAGTAGTGAGTAACTAAATTAAAAAAAATACATCATTTGTGATCACATTTATTATGACTGGAAATTTGAATCTTTTTGTTAAAGAAGGCATTGGATAGGGAAAGGGATAAACAAAAATAAAACATCATGGGGGCATAAAATGGTGAAGCTTGAAAGAATCCCCTCTAGTAAAATCCTGATAATCTATAGTTAGAGAACCAATACTTGAATAATTAAGAAATTACTCCTTCATGACTCATTTGGAAGTGAGGAAGTCCTATAACTATAAGTTCTGATGGTATATTCAATACTCTAGTGGCACAATATTCCCCCTAAAAGGTATTAAAAATTCAATATTTAATCCAATTAAATTGCAGAAAGAGTAATATTCTTCAAGGAGCAAAGGGTTAAGCCAAAGAAATGATCGGGCCTAGAAAATCATTGAATTACCCTCACCATAAATAGATGAAAAGTCTAGGAGGAATGATCCCCTAAAGTTTCATACAATCTTAACACTACACATGCTGCCTTGAAGATTGGTGACATCTGAGTTCAATTTATATCCATGATCACATTTACTATTTAATACTATAATAAATATAAAATGAACAAACCTTTGGTCAATTAATCATGAATAATCTTTACCTAACATGATTTTAGTTATTCTTTCATACATAAATAAAAAGTAAAATGATTCTCAATGGAATATATGATGGATTTGGAACTCACCAATTTGATGTTGATGAAGATTAGAATCAAAAAATCAATGAGTGAGAGCAGATCACCAAGGAAAGAGAGGAGAGGTTTTCATGTGTGGTATATATGAGTTAGGGATCATGGGGGTAGGGGAGTCTACGTGCCTCATTTGATGTGACATAAAGAACATTTAAGAACATTTAAAATGACAAAAAACAATTTTTTTCACTAAGGATATATTGTCATTTTACCATACACCTTATTTTTATGGATTATTTATGAAATTTTATATTAAATTTATCATGAAACCCATCTCTCTTCAATGAATTAATTAAGTGATGTTGATATATAAATATTTTTTATGTTATTTTGGAACACATATGTACGGTTTTCATTATGTGATGGGTGGGACTTGAATTATATAGTCCTCCAATGCATTAGGTAACATATGATATCTCATGAGATAAGTATGGGAGATAGGGATGTGATTCTTGGTCTGCTAAGTGATGGGAGGGAGGAATTTTATTTCTGATCCACTATGTTAAGGGAGGCAGGAACGTGATTCTTGATCTACTATATTATGATTTCTAATCTTATATTTGGGCCACATTCATATGATTTTCATCATACTCATGTTATGTTGGATTATGTTTTATATTATGATCAGATCCTTGATTTATGTTAGGTGATTCATTTTTATTTGGGTATGATATCCTAATGTTATGTTATTGGACATTAATTTTTTTCTCATACCCATATACTTATCTTTTGCTCACTTATGATCTTCATTACTTACACTTACTAAGAATCTGAGGAAATGCTTCGGAAGAAAAATATGTACCTTGAGATGATGTGAAAATAAGAATCTTCTGAATGGGAGTCAGCTGATCCTGGTGATGAGTTATCTCATGATGAGGAGAAAAATTCATATGGTTTTGATGTAATGTAGCGTTTTTCTTTTCTACTGACTTTACTTGCACTTTTCCTTTAATAAATTTGCGGGACCAGGCTTACGCCTGGTTCAGACTTTCCTGGGTATTTATGTTTAGATTAGGTGGCCTCAAGTAGGGGTCACAACCTAGAAATAATGATGATTCTAGACCCTATTCCCAAGAGGCATTTGTCTCTTGATTTTGATTTATGCTTGAAAATGAATGTTCAATTGTCTATTTTAATTAATTTTCATTAATTTTTTACATACTAATTATTTTATTATCTATTATTTTTTGCACATTTTTTTGCATATAGTTTTTGGGAAGGTGGGTGAAATTATATGGAATTGTTTTTATAGGTTATGGGTG
The DNA here is from genome assembly GCA_963277665.1 of Viscum album. Classification (NCBI taxonomy): domain Eukaryota; kingdom Viridiplantae; phylum Streptophyta; class Magnoliopsida; order Santalales; family Viscaceae; genus Viscum; species Viscum album. The sequence continues at coordinate 337,168,342 of OY728159.1, forward strand.
TCGTGGAATTAGATTTCCATCGATGTTAAATGATGCATATTTGACTAGTGGATGGTATGTAAATAAATAATATTTTAAAAAATATATATTTAAGTATTAACATTTTATTATTAATTATTTTTAAGTTTTATGGTCTCAAGTCAATGATAGCATGAGAGCATCCATCTGGAAGGCATGAGAGATTTGTATGTGTGAGTATTTTCACTAGTTTCTACACAATCATAAAAATAAATACATGGATAGAGCTTCCATTATAGTTTTTTATCATTCTTTATTTCATCATCAACCTGATTACATAAAATACTAGGATTGGGATGGATTTTAATTCTATTAGATAAGCGATAATTTTAAGAGGATAATGTAATCAAATCGATAATACTAGGGGAGGCAAGAGTTCACACATAGAGTTGGGAGTCAAATGTTTAATATTCATCGATGACATATGATAATTAATTTGGTTTATTTATTTATTTATACTTTTATTATAAAATTTTATGTAATATTTATATAGTATTTTGTTGATCCTGATGTTATGAAGTTTGAATTTTAAAAGATGATGTACACTGATCCTATTATAGAATCTATTACTGGTGATAGAAAGCATCAGATTGTGGTTAGTATTTTTTGGGGATATTAAAATTAACTTCAATTAATATTTTTACTATTTTAATTTCCAATTTCATTTGAAGGATATGTATGAGGTCATGACTTATCACAGATGAGATAGTTGGTTTTTGACTGAGGGAGAGGCCTCATGTGAGTCAGGATTTGACGAGTAAGCTTGGATGTGGCAAACAATTCATGGAATCGAGAATGGTCTTGTGAATGGTAGTTGTTAGCGATCGATGCCTACCAATTATTATTGTGCAGATGTGAGGTCATTGTCTTGTTTGAAGGGAGCCGGTGAAGAGTCATCGTTAGCTGTAAAGTATGAGAAGAGATTGTGAACTCTGGATGATATTATATAGAGTATGCATATAGATTAGGTAAAGTAGTGTTGCTAGCAGGAGTAGTAGTGTTAGTAGTATGATAAGATGATAGAGTACATGTGTCAAATTGGTCATGGTTTTTTGAGAATGTATTTATTCAAAAATTTCATTAATTTCTTTTTGATTTTGATGCTCACAAACACCCACATTTTTGTTGCTAATAAAGTTACTTTATGTGTATTTTTGTATATTAATTACTAGAATAATTATTCTTATTCTATAAGAATATTTAGTATTTAATTTGGGGGAGAATATTTTTTTTCTCAAAATAAAATTATTCCAGACGAGTTTTATAAGTGATCTGGAAAAAATATCCATGCCCTATGTTTGTAAGTAGAATGTATAGTTTGGTAACCCTATGTTTGAAGTAAAAGTATGGATCAAAAACCCTAATTTTGGATGAAACCCTACTTTTTAGGAATATATCTATGGTTCATCATCCCTACTTCTCTAACCAAATGTATGCTATCAAATATAATTTTGGAGTTTATCTCTACAAAGAAAAACCTTATGTTTGACTTGGTCAAAGATAGAGTTCTAAATTATGATTCATTTCTATATTTTCTGCAACAGTCTTTCCATAATTAAATATCTCTTTAAAGTTTTTTAAATACTAATTTAAATTTTTTTGTTCAATAGATTAGATCATTCCTAATTCTATAGTAAGTTATGACTCTATTTGAACGTTATGAATTCAAATATTTTCAATTTATCATGCAATATTTTTTGATCTATTTGAACTGAAGAAAGTTAAAATGCTATGATAAAAACCAATATTTTCATTGTATATATATAGAGAGGGATGTGTGGTTAAAAATTAAGAATGTATCTTCATCCTCAAAGATACACTTTTCATGCATACATGTTTTGATCCTTTCTTGTTTTACTATTGTTGTTGCTTCTATATTTCACTATTAATATTTTGTTGCAGTTCAAAAAAATTATCAAAGATACACTTTAGAGACATACATGTTTCATCATATTTCTGGTGTTTTCTCTACTACTGTCTAAATAAATCTTTTTTGAAGTTGAATATTTTTATGCTACTATGTTCTATTAATGGTCATATAAAACTATCATTTTCTACAAAAACTGTGTTCCAAAGTTTTTTCACCATCAACATCCTGATCTAATATTTTTTTAGTGTATTGGATGCTCTTACTAAGTCATTGGTGGAGTGTCAACTTCTCATACTAATATTTGGATATTTTTAGTTCCCTATAAAAGAAATATAAGGTCTTTAAAAAACCTTGATTTTAAGGTGTCAACTACCTGCACTCAATTATAGAAGTACCTAGAGAATGGAATTTCTAGTGAAAATCACCAAGCTCATAGAGAGATAATTGGTGGAGTGGACTAGGGGATCTTTGTTTCCTAAACCACTATAAATCACTGTGTTCTTTTCCTTTATTTATTTCTGCTACTCCCTCATATTTAGTATATAAGGAAAGGATCACTTCATTTCAAGAGGGAGGATTGAAATCTACCAAATTTTAAAATAACACAATCCCCCCTCCTGTGTCTTCATCATCACCATTCTGTCCTAACATGATTTAGAGATGGAGTTCCCTCTGTCTAACCCTTCAGTTGAACCCTCACTTTGATAGTGACTTTATGATGTTTTTGTTGATAAATATATTGTGTGTTCAATGGTTGTTATTTTTTCATGAAAGGATTTATATATTTGTTTATTATTATTATTTTTTTACTTTTTTCCAATGGATAATTAATTTCATCACAAATATTTTTTTGCAATAGATAGTTTATTCCATTGAAATATGTTTTCATTATATTTTGAAAAGAAATCACTTTATTTTGAAAAAAAAATATTATTGATGGATAAAAATATCAATCAAAGAAAATTGAAATGGTCCATCAAAAAAACTTATTACGAGAGAATCCCGTCATAAATAGCTCGTCACAAAAAAAAGTAATTTTTCTATAGTGAAATTATTGATTTGATTATTAACTATGTTATTAATTACTAAATACTTCTTCACAATGGTCATTTGTGGTGGCATAGGGGTTTTGGGTGATCATCTGTTGTCAACGATGGAGACTGGCCATGATAGTGTAGTGGCATAGGTGGATCTTGCATATACATTAGGCAGGTTCGAAGCTTTGTGGAGGCCAAAAGATCTTCAGCGTTGGGTTGAAGCGATGGTGGTCTGTGAAGTGGGGAACCTCGATTATGGTGATGGAGGGCATTGTCCGGGGGGTGTGGATGACTAATGGTGGAGACAGTGTGGGGTTGGCCGAGTTTGGCCATGGTTATGTCAGAGGGTTGTAGAGGCACTGTGATGATGGAGCTGCGGTGGCTGTTGGAGGTCCCAACGGGCAATGGTGTGTGGATTTTGGAATACATAAAAAAATTAGTCCAGGGCCTTTAGGTCATATTTGAACCCATGGGTTTTTTTTATCATGGGGTATCTCATACCCACTGGTCCTATGAGCCATGTAATGGGTTTCCTCTTCCCACCTGGTATAATGAGAGGGTTTGTTAGCTTCAATAAAAAATGGGGGCTTCCCCCCTACTTGTTCAAAACAAAATTACTAAATACTTCTTAATTATATTAATAATAAATTTTAATTATATTTTTAGTTAAATTATTAATTAATTTGTTTTTTTAATTATAAATTATAATATTCATTGATTACTCATGTAATTAATCATAATTAATTATTACATTATTATTTAAGTAATAATTACATTATTATAATTATTTATAATTAATTAAACATAATTATATATTTATTATTAATATTTTTAATTGTATTATTATTTGTTATTATTAATTATTTATTATAAATATTATATTATTATTTGAATGTGTTTAAAAGGGAGAATGTGGTGTCTCACATGGAAAAGATGGAAGGAATGACAAGGATGAATCCCCTATAAAAGGCTAGGTTTAGTGTGAGTTTAAAGGGTCTAACATTTTTTGAATACTTTATTCAAAGTAACATCGAATAAAAAATAGTTAAATACTATTAACAATTTTTTTAGTTTGTTTATATATATATAAACAAAACAAAACAATTTATTTTTAAAATAAAGGTGTTATATCAGACAACGCATTCCTTAAAAGGGTTTCAAAAAAGGCGTTGTAGATAGTGAAATAGTTTCAAAAATTATTTATTTTAGGGATTTTTTTATAAAAAAATTATTATAATCTATATTAGGTAGATTGTATTGAAAACCAAAAACAACACACACTTAGGAACCCGAGTGGGTCATGCCGCATCCCTTCCCACAATGAATGAAAAGAATCCAATTGACCTATTTTATTACATTGAGTTTCCCAAAATCCCAAGTTATAAATAGTCTGGGGGCCAACTGATTATGGCCCAAAGACCCTTTAGAGGAGATGGTATAAATGCTCAAAATAATGGTCTATATTACACTAAGTCACCAATCTTATGTCACACTACCCCCCCCCCCATTATCAATAATCACATAGTATTTTTCATATGAAGGTCACTCCCCCTCTTAATAAGGTAAGTCACTCCTTTATCCCACATCAAAAATATATGTGGGAGGAGGTTCAGTTGATAGATGTTGATGCATTTATCATTATTTCAATCCGCCCACCCAGCGATGTCTGTGTTGAAACTCATTTCACCACCTACCAAGTTTAAAAGCACCAGATTAATTGTTTTTCAGTACTAATCATCACACAGCATGTCACCCCTCCATCTCACATTGTGATTTTGGGTGGTTATAGGGCTAATTTATAGGAACTGATGCACTCGACTCTCATTTTAGTCACCCACCTAATGAGGCATAAATGTTGTCGTGTCACGTACTGCATGATTCTATGCATGTATATAGTTTAGGGCCCTATTTTTTCATAAATTACCTTATAACCCCCCCCCCCCCCTCAAAGGAGGCTGTTTAGATTTGAACACTGGACCGATGCATAATTACATGGTGACTTTCCCATTCAGGAAATCCCAAACTAAAAATTTTTATTATATGTGGAAAAGAACCTTCACAAATACCTTTATTTAAAAGAATGTTAGTCCAACCCACCAAAGTTATATAGACCCCCCCCCCACACACACACACACACCAGACTCCCGTTAGCAGCACAGTAGCTACCTCGTTTGATTATCCAATACTCCAACCCAAAAAATAAACCAAAAGACACCAAATAAAAATTTCGTATCAAGGGATATTTCTTAAGGTATTTTCCGATGAGAGAAACATGTTGTTAATGGAGTAAAAGAGGAGCTTCAAAATGATTTCATTTTAATTAAATGTTTTTTCATTAATTTCTATAATAACACAATGAGCATTGAAAATTAAAACAATTGAGATTCGCAGTCATTGACTATTTACAAATCTAAAGAAGATGGGGTTTGTTTTATAATTTTTGAAAATGATAATAAGATCATGAATCGGATTCATTGCATATAAGGATCTTTCTTATATTATTGATGATACCACGTCATTCAAAAGATCAAATGAACTTGGTGTTAAAGGTTGAATATATTTTGAATTTATAAGCTCATGAAGTTTTAGGAATTTCATACAGGGATATCACCACTACTTGAAGATAAAATATGAAGATGAAAACATGAATTTTGATTTGGAATCCCTCTGTTTACTCAATTTTGAGAAGTGGTTAAAGAAGATGAACTCAACTCAAGTTACTATTTGAATTTAATTCTTTTTTTAGTTGAGGGATTAAATAAAATTGGGTTAGAATATTAAAATCCATTAATCAAGTAGATCAAAAGGTTTCTTATTTTTTAGCTCAAATTTTGATCTCGAATAAAAATTCATGTTTGATTAATTAGTCGAGATAGAGATTAGGATTAAATTTATATTAAATTTCTTTAATTAAGAGTAATTTAGGATAATAGAGGCCATAGATTGAGATCATGTTAGAAAAATATTACTCGGTTGAGTTCAAGTCAAGTTAGAGCACAAATTTTGATTACCAATCTTGAGCTTGAATACTGTGATACTTGACTACCCAGATCAATTAGAACTCTGATACAAATGAAAAATTATTATAAATTTGATTGATAATTAATTGTGTGGTGAATAGATATAGTATGGATTAGATAACCATTTCTGACTAGTTAATATTTATTTTATACTTCTTTTTTGAATTGAAATATGTGAATTTTGTTCATTTATGATTATCCTTATTATTTTATGTGTAATAATCAAATCATGCAAGACTAAAATATTTATTCTATGATTATAGTAAAAGGGTGATTGTATTTAATGGATTTTTTATTTATTGTAATGGTATTTTTCATTGGATCTCAATTTTAGTCTTCATTACAAAATTTTTACATTTATGATCATTGATGATGAATTTAAGAATTTCAATTTAACATTTAGATTTGATGATAAAACCACTAAATAAATTTGGTTTATCAATTCATAAAAAATGGTTTTGAATCACTTGATTATTGAATTGTTTAAGTTCCTTAATTAGTTTGGTAATTAGAAAATAAAATTTTGGGTCAAAAGACTTGGATTCAATTAAAGTAACAATCAAATATTTTCTTTATTCTGAAAACTAAAATTTTGTAAACTTTAGGTCCTTAAAATTTTCCATTTTTCTACTAATTTTTTATTTTAATTTTTATTAAAAAAATAATCCTAATCCTAATTTTTTATCAAATTACTAATATATAGCTCAATCTATTATTTTTGGAGTCATACAGTCCAATTCACTAACAAATGTTGTGATAATTCAAATAATATAGTTATTATACATTTCCATATTCACAAAACTCGTGAGCTCAATCAATTTCAATAATTTTTTTAATTGGGGGGTTATAATTTGTAATGTCCCTGCTGGTTCACCTCTAAGACAATAGTTAGACCGATGGGTCACAAGACCTCAAGCGCATATCCCCAAACTCCAGAGGATGCCAACTAGTAGCGAGGGACTAGGGTGTATCCGCGGTGAGAATATTCCCTCATAGATTGAGGTTTCATAATGGTATAATAATAATAAAACAACAAATAGTAGCAAAAATAGTAATAAAGGAAATGGAAAAGTAGTGGAAAAATAATATTATAACTGAAATAACAGTGGAAAACACCAATTTATACAAAGCATGCATGCATGTATTAATGATTATAAATAATATTAATCAAAATACATACAGAAGGTTCTGATACATTATAATACATAAATGAAGAAAATAAATAAAAGAAAAGTCCCTAGGACGATCTTCACAAGCATCTTGAGCTCCAACTTGGTCCTATGCTTCTAACTCCTCAGTATAAGCATACAGCAACAAGCATTCAATCCAAATACCTGCAAGCATGTAGGAATGCTCGGGTACCCCAATGCAAAGGAAGCTCGAGTAGGGTGTGAGACATAAATCTTAGTAGGACGTCACCATTGATGTCTAGCCTAATCCAAACAATGAAATATAAATTAAGTAGTGTGTGGGTATAGAGATGTAATAAATAGATCTGAATAAGTAAACAATCATGCGTTTCTTACATATCACATTCTTTAGACTAATCCAGAAGTATGAATAAAGTACATGTATAAGAAATAATATGTATACAAGTCCAATATAGATAAACCAAACAAGGTAGTAGAAGAAGAATACCCCAAGCCTATGATTTATCTTAGAGGTCTCATTGTCAAGTCATTGTACAAGTATGCTAATGAAGTAAAGAGAAACATAACATGTGCATAGTCCACCCATAGAAATAATAAAGGATTCATCTCACAAATAAACAATCATTCAATCATTTCTCCAAAACCAGAGGTTGAGTCCAAGCCTATCCCTAGTGATCTAAGTAGAATCTAAAGTATCACTATGGTATATCAAATATAATCCAATACCATTGAGTTCATCCAAGTTGATCCATACATAATCCCAAGTATCACTCAAGGTATGGTAACTTTGAGTTTGCCCCTAGTATCTCACATAGGAGACCAAGTATCACCCAAGGAATGTCATAGCCATATTTCCAAAGGTTCTATCCATAGTTGTTTCCCTATATAACCTATATCGCTCAGGAGTATAAGAAACCACTCAGGAATCCCTCACCTGGAAAGTCAAATCATTGCCCCTAGTGTGTCGGGTCGTAACCAATCAGGTCTGGTGAGTCCACCCATGAGTATTTAATATGTAACTCATTTTCTCTACCATCCTGTATTATGTGAACCATATCAACAAGGAAAATCATTTATCATTAATCATATGTCATCAAATAACATATCAAAACACATGTTAAACAAGTAATCCATCAATCCATTGGTGGAGTCCTGTGCTCGCCCAAGGAGATCTAAAAGTATTCCCATGTATCACAATGGGAACATCTGATATAAACCAATACCACCAAGTCCATTCAAGGAAATACATAAGGAGTCTCTTATATCACTTGATACATGGTAAACTATAAATTTGTCCCAAGTATCTCACATAGGGGACCGAGTATCACCCATATCATGGAGTATCCATCTTGGTAATGGGTCCATCAATGGTTGTCCCCTTAGGGGACCAATATCACTCAGGAGTATAATAAATTTCTCGAGAATCCATCACTTATAAATACAAAGCATCTCCCCTAACACATCAAGTCATAACCCAAACGAACACAGTGAGTCCATCCATGAGTCCTTAATACAGAACCCATATTCTCTACCATCCTGTATCAAGTGATCCATATCAAGCAAGGCACAAAATAAGGCAATCCATCTATATAAAATCATTCCATCAATTGAACACTTCAATAAGAACTATATATCAAGCATGTCACTTAATTTAAAAAAACATGAAAATTCAATTCATATTATTCAAAGGGGTAACTTAGAAGGTGCCACTATCAGTTGGGCATTAAAAACTTGGGAAAATCCCATTAATAAAGTAGGCTATTCAATTTATATAACAGGCCAAGTAGTTAAAAAGTTCTTTAGTTTATTAAACATTTATAAAAGGTAGGTTTGGTCTATTCATTAAAATCAAAGAGGCAATGTCCTTGACATTCCATTTTATCTATCAAGACATGGAAACAATTCAATAACCCACTTGGGTAATTCCAAGTATAACTGGACTAAACACCCATGGGGTGTCTTGGGTTCATTAAAACACACATGAGACAAGTTTCACATCATTTAAAATATAGGACAAGTTATGCACCTATAAGGTACATTGATTCCATGAACATTTATAATGAAAAAGGTGGAAACTCATTTTATAACTTTAAAGAAGGCCAAGTCTCAGCATACTATATACCAAACATAATATCAATGTATAAAAGGAGAACCAATGAAATAAGGTAGGAAAGAATAAAATTATACTCACTACTTTTTATCTTGAAGACAACGCACCTATGTCGGAGGGGTTTTATTATAAAATCATAGGATTTATTATTAAAAAAATCATTTACCACATTAGACACTTCTTTCAGGAAATCATACTCAATTAACATTTAATAATAATTTAATCTAATGGATTTACTGCATTAATTAAAATCTAAGAAAAGTGTGGTAAAAAATTAATTAATGATTTCTTTAAATTAAAAGGAAAAGAAATGGGACCCTACCTCAAAGAGGAACCAAGATGAACACTTGACACTTGACAGATTTATCGACGACCACTCGAAACTGCTCCACACTTTCACACACATACCTTCATATACATACATACTGTAAAACCCTGAGATTTTATGAGAAATATTATTTTTAATTTATTTGATGTATTTTTTTGTAAGCTTCACCAAGATTAGCTTGCGCTATACAAAAGACCATATTAGCTTGTAGTATACGCAACACTATTCTTGGCTTGTGATGCACACAATTTAAAGTTCTTTCGAATAAAATTAATTTTACACAACACCAATTATAGATTTTGATCAATGTATAACTGAACTATATTTTGAGTATGTTATACGCAACACCAAAGGAATCTTTCCCTACACGCAGCCCTGACTTGGCTTGCATTACACGCAATCCAGACCTTCCTCGATAGTGTGTGTAGTACGCAATACATAGTTTCACTAAATGAGATATTTTTATAATATTATTATGAACTGGCCGTTATGAATAGTAATACCCATTTTTCTAAATTTTATAAATTTTATCTTTCAAAATGGACTTCATTTTTGGATTTGGAATATCAAAATTATCCTAGGGTGAATTTTTGGTATTTTTCTGAAAACTTTCATTTTTTAATGAATAGTGAAAACACTGGGTTACTATTTAAAAACTGACTTTTTATTTAAATAATTATTTATTTTATTTAAATTTATTTTAGGAAAAAATTGATGCATAATACATATATAAGTTCAATGTAATTCATTGGATTCATTTTATAATAATTTTAGATATATAAAAATTTTATTGAACTTTTCACCGTCTTTTACCCACCTCCTAGGAGAATTTGAAAATTTACATAAAAATTAATTTTACCGCTTCTGTGAGTGGAATTTAAAAAATCCGAGAGACACGGTTAATATCAAGGAGTAAAATGTGGTTCAATAAGATAAAAATAATTTTTGGTGAATCGAAACTTTTTACTTTTATTTACCACGGTTAAAAGTAAAGAGGGTAATTAAGGGTAAAAATGATATTATTATTACCCTAACACATATACTAATTCTATTGGATAAGTATAATTCGACCAAAAACAACCTTAGTAATATAATATTATCATTTATGTACACTTGGATTAGATTAGGACATTTATTATTATTTAATTCAAAGAAGAGTTAAAAGAGTTAAAATCAAAGTTTAATAACTAAAACATTTTTAATATAGGGTTATACATAAGATAAATTCGACTGTAAATATTCATTAGAAATATAAAACTATTTCCTACATAATGGTATTTTATTTATAATTTTTAGACATTAAATAATTTAATTTATTTATGACACAATGATGATGCAGTAATTACCTTATTAATGAAATGTTAACATAATTGATGTTATAAATACACAAATAAATGAACTTTGAGACTTTTTATAAATTACAATAATTTTTTAGGTTAATATGATATGTTAGTATTGATTTAATGAAATTTTTTTGAACTGATCATGCTGTTATGATTTTCACAAAAATCAATTACCAAATAGTGTCAAAATTGACATAAAATAGTTTTTAAAAACAAATATTATATTATTAATTTCTATTCTATTCCTAAAAATCTAGGGTTTGTAAAAATGACATAGATAAGATTATATATATTAATAATGAACCAATTGGGGTTCGTTTGTCTTGTTATAGTAAGTTTATTAACCATATAGTGTAAGAAAACAAGAAGACATGGTAAAAGTTAAATTATTTAACTCTGAGTTAAATCTAAATGATAAGGCTAAAATAGTAACCTAAACTTGTCTAAAACCTATTTGTTGAGAGGATTTAGACCCATACCCACTTTAGCTTCTAAATAAATCAATTTGGAGCTATTATAAACCGAATATGATGTTATTATAAAATAATATTTTAAGTTTTTTCTAAGGTGCCCCTCTCCTCCCTTATAAAAGGGCACCTCCTCCCTCTTCTCTTTAAAAAATTTTGAGCCTTAAAGCTTGGCCAACCCCTGGAAATTTACCTTTTAAACTTCCCTATAAACATTATATAGGTTTTGGTCTCATCAAAAGTCCAACTCTAGTGCCTTAAGAGGAATCTTAAAAGAGGTGCGTCGAAGAAGAGGTAATCTCTTATACCGATTCTTTCAAGTTTCTTTCTTCTTCAACTTATTCTTCTTTAGTTGTTTCATTATAAAGTAATAAAATAAGTATCACTAATATACTGATATTTTTTTATAAATATGAAACAACCCCATTTCACCTTCTATCCATCCTACGAAAAATAAAATCACCGCGCGTGCGTACGTAGGGAATACCGTCTCCACGCCGTGGTGTAATCTGTTTTTCCACCACCACCTTACTTGGATGGGTATAATGGTGTAAATAATAACTATATATAGTTATTATAACATCATACTGATTCTGAGATATTATATCATCCACTCAAATACAATTCAATAATTATGGGAACGATATCATCGCTCGTGCGTACGTACGGATTACCTCTCCACGACGCGATGAGATTCATTCTCCATGTTAACCACTCAAGAATGATTATAAAGTATATATAATGAATAATAATGAAATATAAGACATGATAAAGATACTGTATATATATATATATATATTTCATCTACTTACTTCCATTCAAGTCAATAAGGAAAGGAAAACAGCGTTCATGCGTACGTACGGCCTACCGTTTCCATGAACGGTGTATTTCATTTCATTTATCTATCTTTTATATATATATATATATACTGAATATATATGATATATAAATCATGATTTACATTATTGAAGTAATTAAATCATGATATAAGTAATAATAATATCAAGAACAACAAGTCCAAACACGTACGATAAATAAAACGATTTTACCCAAAATGCTTCTTTAACATGGAATTTACAAAAGAACGGGTAATATAAAGTCATAAGTGAACCATATATGATATCATAACAATGAATATGATTCTTTAATAAGTAAATGACATTATTTAAATCATTATAAAGGAGGGTCGGATATGTACGAACCATATCAGACCTAAGGTAAGGGATAACTATTCCAATCTCGTTCTTATCTGAGATTGTTATTTGTAAGTATTTACTGGGGTTATTCTTATCATCCATGTCCATGTTTTCTAAAAATGTTTTCATATATGTTTAATTTTATTTTTACCCAATTTTTACTTTTACCACATGTTATGGAAGGAATCTTTCTTTTGTTTACCATACGAGGAACTTTTTTGACTTTTCCGACAAAAGTACGAGGAGAATGTTTTTTTTAACTTATACGGCATGAACGGATTTTTATAGTTTCATAAAGAATTATTTCATGAAGCTTACTCTACAATATTTCATGAATATTTTTAACAAAAACCGTTTTCTTTTAAAATTGCATGGCATTTTGTGAAAAGAAAATGATTTTGAAGAAGAAATGATATTTTCCTCAAGAATTCATTTCAAGTGTTTTATCAAAACCATTTTCCATCTAAGATGACATTATTTCATATGTTTATGTTTCAAATATAATGTCTCTATGATTTAAATGGTTTCACTTTTCTTATAATGAAATTATATCCATTTGTTTTATATGGATTATGTTATGATGGGATGATGTTTATGAAACCCATTTTATTCTTTGGGTTATGATGAATGATTTATGTTTATGTTGTGGCACATGTAAGAATGATTTCATTATGAGATGGGTGGGACCTATATCTCCCTCTAATTCATTGGGTAAAGATTTATATCTCATGATATAGACATGGCTGTAACGGTAAGTTAATCTGGTTCAGTGATACAGGACTAGAACGAGGAGTGAAATCGATTCAGAAAGGGACTTTGTCCACTAAGATGGTCTTGGTAGCAATGTCTTGGCTACTATGGAAATAATATCATGTGCTTAATGGTTTTCCACAATTACATGTTTTATTCCCATGCTATTTTATCATGATTGATGTTCCATTATGATCTATGCCTTATGTACTGCCATGTTTTATGTCATTGCTCAAGATTTTGATGTTTAAACATTATGTTCATGTTTTTAAGTTCAAATGTATATGGTTTGTTTTATTCTCTCTATGCTTACCCTTACTGAGCATTTGAGCTCACCCTTTATATGTTTTCTTTTCCCCAGGATATAAAGAAAGGTTTTAGGTAAGAAAACAAAAGGGGAAGATCTTTATGGGAGATGTTGAAGATCTTTCACCATGATTAGAAGATTATGTTCTAAGTTTCCAAAGACACTAAACTATTACGATCCTTGAGTGTTGGTTTTTGTTATGTATTAAGTATTCCAAAAAAGTAATGTAATTTCCATGTACGCCAATATTTGGGTCTCTACACATACATACATATATATATATATATCCTTTAATCCAAAGTACATATTCCCACCTCCATGAGGGAATATGTATGAGGATGATGTATATATATAAATATATATGAATACCTATGTGTGTGTGTGTGTGCCTTCAAAGATATTCAAATCCCACTACAAATTACACACGGGACTCAAAACACTTAAAAAACCTAAATTAGAAGGTGTGAAACCAATCGGTGGGAAGAGAACCACACCTCGGATGGCAGTGGAAAATTGAAAAGACCAAATCCACTTAACCTTTAGTGGGGGATGTTGTAATATTCACAAACATGAATTGAGATGACATTCTCATACCTTAACAATGGAAGAAAACTGAAAATTGGGTTAACCTAAACCCTAGGGTTTTATTCGAACCTCATCGGGTGATGGGGAGACCAAAACTCGGCCATAAATGGAGAGGAGAAGGAGGATAAGACCATACCTCGTCGGATCGAAGAGGATTCATGAAGAATCTAAGTGAAAACGTTGAACGAAGAGGGATCCGGGAGAGGGGGTTATCACACGTTGAGAGAGGAGAGGGGGTTGGGTACTCACACGGGTATAGGAAGGGAGAGGGGGTGTGTGTCGTGTGTAAGGGGAAAGAGAGGCCCTTGAGGGGTTTTCTCTAAATCTAAAAAGAATAATAATATTTATATTAATATTAATAATATTAATATCAATATTAATAATAATCATCATCATAATCATCATCATAATAGTAATAATATTATTAATATTATTAAATAATTTAATTTTTTTATTGTAATTTTCAATTCCAATTAATTTTAATTTCTTTAAAAAAACACTTTTTAGTGTTATAACTCTCAGGATTAGGTTCCAAAGCTCAATTTTAAAAACAGTTCATCCAGTAACCAAAAAAATTCAAATTCCTCCAAAAATATTCATTCAGTTCAAAACATGGGATATTACAACCTCCCCACCTTAGAACTTCTCATCCCTGATAAGCCTTCGGAAACAAATAACACATCACCCAACCTAAAAGGGTCAAGAAGTTTTGTTCAAATGGTCGTGTTGCATTTCCAGACACCCAACACACCTTCAAGTATTACTTAAGTATATAGAACTTAAGCCATCCCAACTCGATCCAATGCATGATTCTCTAATAGAAACACTAAAACTGAGCTTACACGAGCTCATTAAGACAGAGTCATGATCACATCATCATCTCTTTAAACATCAGGTTGAAGGTGCTCCCTTCCTTATATCTTTAACATCATAAATGTTCAATTCCAAGCAATGGTGATTCCACCATCAGAAATGTCGTACAAAACATGCCTCTAAGAATTTTAATGACGCTCCTAGCATGATTTCATTGAAAGGAATGGTCTAATACTAATTGACCTAACAGAAAAAAGTCTTGCATTCTTTCCCTAAAATACATAGATGAACCTTGAATCAAAATCTCTTTAAACTGACGATGTTCCCAGAAAAAGTCCATCACTAACCGCAAACTCCAATAAGGAGGAAAACATGTCATGGCACTCTAGTCGACCATTTAAGAAGACGCTCGGCTTAGGTAGTCGGCGCTTTACAAACTAAACTTCAATGCATTCTCCAAAGTTATATTTCATTTACCATGAAAAAGTCCACCGAAGTCCATACCTAACTTCCTGTGATATTCCCTAATCAAACCACTACCTGTCCATTAACCTGATGTGCCTCAGCATGAACAAGGGTGTAACCTCGATCTAGGATGTTGGAATCGTCACCCTTTTAAACATTACCTATGAGCCTGAAAAATAATTTGGGTTAGCCTCGAACTCATTTAACTATAGTATTGGGAAATAACCAAGGTAGTCCACCCTCCATGATCATAAGTGATACATTGGTACAAAGCCAAGACACCCACATCGAAACATTGACTAAGCCCAGAGCGGCATCCGCCTAGCGGTCGAGTCAAAGCAAATGGATGGAGTCTGCGAGTCTGACCAAGGCATTCATACTTAGGAACCCAGAAATCACTTAGGATGACCAAGCCTCGATAAGAACTATGCGTCAGCATGTAGCACTAAGAAAAACACCCAAACAAGCCCAATGGCTTTAAAGCTTTATAACAGCGTAAGACCGATTCTCTCTTAGTTCATCTAGGGAGATGTCAAGATTGGGGACATGATCATCGCTAAGCATAAAACACTAATAGGAGTTGGAGAGTTACCAATAAGACTCAAGACACTCCTGCCATAATATGATGTAGTGCTTGATATGATTTTGAACCAACATACCTAAACTTAGGAAAAAAAAGGTAAAACCATTACGGGTTGACTGCTTTAGAAAGAAGCTCGGCTTCACTTTCCAATGCACTATTACTAACTAATCATGATGACTTTACCACCTAAGGCACCACGTGATCGTTCAAGGTTTACCACTGAATTCCACCATGACAAATGGTATATTTTAAGGGTTGTGTACCGCCAACCAAATCAAAGTCATGCTTACAAGTAAGCATTGACAAGATTCAAAACCTACAATCCACAAGGGAAATTAAGAAAACCTACCATCTTTGAATGGTGCTCTCAGTATTTTTCATTTTAATCATAGGGACACGATTAACCTAAACTGACATGACACTCCCAAACTTAGAAGTGTCCTAGTTATCAAAACAAGAGATAGACCAACCACTCACATGCACAGTAGGTTGTATTCACCTTAAATGAATGTGTGATTGTCCTCTGAGCCACACTCACAAATGTCAAAGTATTGGATAAGGAAACTGAAACTAGACCAACCAGTGTATCAAGACACCTGATTCTCGATAAGGTCCTCCTGAGTATTGGGATGAACTTGTTTATTTAATTCTCAAGTCACTCTACTCCGGAGATGACGTGAGACCATACACAACAACACAACACTCAACGATTTCACCAAACTCAACCGGTTTGTTACATCATTTAGCATCTCAACGGGCATCACGTATATCAACGCATACTACCCTAAGATTTTAGAAGAAAATGGAACATCCTCAATACTATTCATAGGTTGTACACCTTATGCATTCAGTATCAGGTGGTATGTGCAAGAGATTTAACCCAGAGTCATATTTCTCCATATTAACATTAACCTAGATGATTCCATATCAAGTCATCCATCACTGAGGAAGGAGGATGGTCACATGACCTACGAAGTGGCCGACCATGCCTGAGGCATGTCTAACTAGCTGAAATAAGATTTACTCAATGCCCATGTCTATAACAAGGTTCAAGGATATAACAACCACCCATCTAAAAAAGGGTTTCATTTATAAGGTAAGAGTCATACAAGGGACAAAGGCACTCGAATGGAACCAATATGAATAAATCTCTCCACATTTATCAAGTCGCTAAAAATCTAAGGGTACTACCTACTATAGGCCAGCCCCTTACAAAAACAGAAATGTTGACCCAAAATGAGGTCATTCTGAACAGGTTACACTAGGCCCTAAGCCTATCATTTAATCCCCTAAAGAAAAATAATTCCTATGGAAAAATGTTCATGCTTTTATTCCAAGGCAACTCAAAGGATAACTCAAACTACCCTTACACGAGGGATTTTAAAAGGAGGTCATCTCCTAGGGTTCCATTTCCAAGACCTTTACATTTATTCACATTTAACCTTTTAACATTTAAATATTTAAAGCAAAAAATCAAGTACCCATTTTAAAAAGAAAACACTAGGTACTTGATTTTCAACCAACAACTCAAAGAAAAACAGGAAAGTCTCATAAAGCTTACTTTTTAAATGCTAAACATTTATTCACATCCCATAATTTTTAGGAAATTATCACATAACCCCATTTAAACACTATTCATTTTATTTATAAGATCTTGCACAAAACAGTTCAAGAAGATTCAGGCATATTAAAAGGGTCTTTCATTACTTAAAGGGGTATTATCAAGAAAGAAGCCACCAAAAGTGGAAACTTTAATTAACTACCAGCATATAAAATACTT
Organism: Viscum album; assembly: GCA_963277665.1. Classification (NCBI taxonomy): domain Eukaryota; kingdom Viridiplantae; phylum Streptophyta; class Magnoliopsida; order Santalales; family Viscaceae; genus Viscum; species Viscum album. Next base: position 337,186,165 of record OY728159.1, read on the forward strand.
ACCCCCATGGGTTTTAGCACTAGGAATTTAAATAAAAGGTGACCTATTGGGGTCCCGTTATCCATTTTTGGTTCAATAAAGAGAAACCCAAACATTTTAAACATTTAGATTTTTGAAAACACCTTTAGCGGTTTCATTTTATTAATAGTAATCCCCAATGGACCTACTTGAGCCTAGTAGTGTTTTTAAGACTTTGGACATACGGGTTATTAAGCCCAAGCATTAGAGGTACAAGCCTCAATGAGTCAATTAAAACTTTAACTACCAAAATATTTTATTTCACACATCAAGGCCAAAAATAGATGGTTTGTCTTTATGGGTTTCCACACCTCAAATTATAAAGTTCCCATACACCTTACAATTAGGAGTCGTCTTATGTTAATTTGAAACCAATTCACTTTAACATTTAAACTTTAGCATATTTTACATTTTATACAATAATCCTTAAGAATATAAAGCGCATTAACAATGGTTTGGTTATATGGGTCATCAATTTTCAACTTATAAGGTGCCCATACACCTTATAAATTAGAAGTTGACTCATGTTTAATCACAACAAGAAAATTTCAGCCTATGATAAACATCACAGAAGCATATAAATTTAAGCAATCACACTAAATAAGTCACCTAAATATGATAAGAAATCAAACATTCCAAAAGAATCACAAGTCATCAAGCATGGCATAGAACAGGGAGGAAAAAGGAACACAAGGGACATCAATAATTTCAAACAACCTAACAATGTGAACTACATGGAATGACATATATATGGCATGTGAATTTCTATGTGCCCATAATGATGCATGCAATTGTTCATCCTTACCAAACCAGGACAAGGGTAAAATTACCATAAACTTTATAAAACAATAAGTAGCAGAAAATAAAACATTCACTTAATGTGAAATCATATCATCTGTAATATCAAACAGCATGAAAAAAAATCCTAACCTTGGATACTTTGTCATTTTCCGTGTGTGGGTTGATCAGTGCCAAGCATGACTATTTACCAACTGTCAATGCATTCCTAGTCTCCTATCTACCCCCCCCCCCCCCAAATAGTAAGATAAAGGAAAAATATCTATGTAACCACTTTGTAACGTCATGTCTAGTTTACCTTTAAGACGGTAGCCAGACCGGTGGGTCACAAGACCTCAAGCGCACTCCCCAAATTCTAGAGGCTTCCGACTAGCAGCAAAGGCCTAGGGTGTGTATGTGGGGAGACTATTTCCTCATAGATCAATGTCACACGGCTATATAATCATAATAAAACATCAAATATTATTGGAAATGGTAATAAAGGAAATGAAAAAGTATCATAAGAATAATATTATAACTGAAATAACTGTGGCAAACACCAATTTATACAAATCATGCATGCATGTCCTGATGATTATACATAATCTTAAGAAAAAGACAAATAGTGGTCTCTGATACAAAACAATATATAAATGAAGAAAATAAATAAAATAAAGGTCTCTAGGATGATCTCTATGAGAATCTCAAGCTCCATCTCGATCCTATGCTTCTAACTCCCTAGTACAAGCATACAACAACAATCATTCAATCCAAAGACCTGCAATCATGTAGGACTGCTCGGTTACCCCAGTGAAAAGGCAGCCCAATGAGGGTGTGAGATATAAATCTCAGTATTCCAACACCGCCAATGTCTAGCCCAATCCATAAAATGAAATATAAATTAAGAAATGTGAATATATAGAGACGTAGTAAATAGAGACGAATAAATAAAAAAGCATGCATACCTTACAAATAACCTACTTTATCCTAATCCAAAATTCTGAATAACATACTTTTTTGAGGCATAATATGTATACAAGTCCAGTATAGATGAAACAAAAAAGGTAGCATAAGAAGACCTCAAGCTTGTGCTTTAGCTTGGAGGTCACATTGTCAAGTCATTTTACAAGTATGCTAGTGAAGAAAAGAGAAATATCACAGTGCATAGACCACCCATAGAAATAATAAAGGATTCATCTCACAAATAAACAATCATTCTATCATTCTATCAAAACTAGAGGTGGAGTCTAACCCCATACCTAACAATCTAAGAAGAATTGTATGTATCACTATGGTACATCCAATATAATCCAATACCATCCAATCTGTCCAAGGTGATCCATAGGGAATCCCAAGTATCACTTGAGGCATGGTAACTCTGATTCAGTCCTTGGTATCTCACATAGGGGACCAAGTATCACCCAAGGCATGGCATAGCTATCTTTCCAAATGGTCCATCCATATTTATTACCCTAGGGAATCGGTATCACTCAGGAGTATAAGAAATATCTTGGGAAGCCCTCTCCTAGAAAGCCAAAGCATATCCCCTAGTGCAGAAGTTCATAAGCCATTAGGCATGGAGAGTCCATCCAAGAGCCCTTAATATGAAACTCATGTTCTCTACCAGCTCGTATTAAGTGAACCATTTCAACAAGGAAAATAATTTATAATTAATCATATGTCATCAAATAATATTTCAAAGAAAAATTTAAACAGTCAATCCATTAGTCCATTGGACAAGTCTCATACCCATCCAAGATGATCTAAAAATAATCCCAAGTATCGCATTGGGAACATCTAATATAAACCAATACCACTGAGTTCATCCAAGGTGATATATAAGGAGTCCCTTGTATCACTTTAGGCATGGTAAACTCTGGTTCCATCCCAAGTATCTCACATAAAGGACTGAGTATCACCCATAGCATGGTGTATCCATCTTGTTAATGGTTTTTTCAATGGTTTCTCCCCTAGGGAACCAGTATCACTCAAAAGTATAACAAATCTATTGGGAATCCCTCACTTGGAAATCCAAAGCATAACCCTTGGCACATTGGGTAATAACCCAAATGAGCATGGTGAGTCCATCCATGAGTCCTTAATATGGAACCCATGTTCTCTACCAACCCGTATAAAGTGATCCATATCAAGTAAGGTACAAAATAAGGTAAGGCATAAATATAAAATTATGCCATAAATTAAACACTTCAATAAGGACTATGTATCAATCATGTCACTTATTATAAAAAAAACATGACTATTCAATTCATATTATTCAAAGGGGGACATAGAAGGTACCACTATCATTTGGGCATTACCTACTTGGGAAAATCCCATTCATAAAGCATGCAATTCAATTTACATAACATGAAAAGTAGTTAGGAGTTGATTTTATTTATTAAACATTTATAAAATGGAGGTCTAGTCCATTCATTAACATCAAAGAAGAAATGTCCTTGACATGCCATTTAATATATCAAGTCATGGAAACAATTCAATTACCCACTTGGGTAATTCCAAGTCTAAGTGGACTAAATACCCATGGGGTGTCTTGGGTTCATTGAAACACACATGAGACAAGGGTCACTTCATTTAAAATACATGATAATCTATGCACCTATAAGGTATATTTATTCCATGAACTTTTATAATGAAAAAAATGGGAAACTTATTTTATAACTTCAATGATGTTTAGGTCATAGCATACTATATACCAAGCATAACAACAAGTTATAAAAGGAGAACCAAGGTAATAAGGCAGGTAAGCATAAAAGTCTACTCACTAATTTTTAGCTTGAAGACAATGAACCTACGTTGGAGGGGTTTTATTATAAAATCATTGCGTTTCTTATCAAACAAATCATTTATCACATTAGAAACTTCTTTCAGGAAATCATACTCAATTCACATTTAATAGGTATTTAATCTAAAGACTTCACTGCATTAATTAAAATCTAACGAAAGTGTGGTAAGAAATTAATTAATGCATTCTTTAAATTAAAGGGTAAAGGAATGGGACCCTACCTCAAAGAGGAACCAAGCCGAAAACCAGGTTAACCTAAATCCTAGGGTTTTTTCCAAACCACATCAGGTGACGGGGAGACCAAAACTCAGCAAAAAATGGAGAGGAGAAAGAGGATGAGACCATACCCCACCTGATCGAAGAGGATTCATGAAGAATTCGAGTGAAAACGTCGAATATAGAGGGATTCGAGAGTGTGGGTTGTTTCACGTCGACAGAGGAGATGGGGTTGGGTACTCGCATGGGTATAGGAGGGGAGAGGGGGGTGTGCGTCATGTGTAAGGGGAAAGGGAGACCCTTGAGGGGTTTTCTCTAAACCAAAAAAGAATAATAATATTAATAATATTAATATTAATATTAATAATCACAGTAATAATAATATTATTATTATTATTATTAAATAATTTATTTTATTTTTATATTTGTTTTTAATTTCAATTAATTTTAATTTCTTTAAAAAACACTCTATAGTGTTCTGACTCTCAAAATTAGGTTCTGAAGCTCAGTTTTAAAAACATCCCATTCAATAAATAAAAAATTCAAATTCCCCCATAATTTTTCATTCGATTCAAAACCCAAGATGTTACATAATTTTTCTACACTTTTGAATGGAAACATTTTTTCCAAGTAAGGTTTTTGAAATGGTTCAAAAGGATGATTATTGTTAATCAAAAACTGAATAAAAAAATTAAATTATATTAAAATAAATTTTTATTATTAAAAATTCTATTTAATTAATAATTAAAAAAATGGTTAGTTTTAATTATTAATTTTAATAATTGAAAACTCAAAAAGTGACTAAACTTCTAATTTTTTTATTAAATAATCTAAATGATCTATGATATTGATTATAACCGAAGAAAACAAAAAAAATTAAAAAAATATTTGTGTTAAAAAATTAGTTTTAAAAAAAATTTAATGATCTATTTATGATCTAGGTTTTTAGTTAAAAAATAATTTTTTTTAAAAAAATTATTAGCATATTGATTAATCCAAAAAAAAGAGAAAATTTAATAATTAAAATAAATTGTCAAGAAAAATCAGGGAAACATTTTTGGTTATTAAACATCCTAATTGACACAGACCAACCAGTTGCAACCTAACTTGATTTTATCTAAATATTTTAATCATTTTATTGATTTTTTTTTTAAATTACCTCAAAAAAGTTGAATGTTTTAAATATAGAGTTTATTGAGCCATACTAGGTTGCATTGGGACTTCATCAATGGTTCACACTTGTTCAGCTTGTAAATAAACCAAAAAACATCCAGATGGAAAATGACTTTTTGTATCTAATAAATGAATTATAAAAAATCATATGAATTTATGAATTTATGGATCCCTATGATTTTTTATTTAAAAAAATTGTGTCTTTATAACTAATGAATTGTAGAAAGATATGGTTGAAAATATGCATATGAAATTGTAGGGATTATACTATCAAGTAATGCAATAGGGATTTGAAATACACTCTCCAAAATTGAATCCCAAACTAAGGATTATATTTCTTAGATATATAGATAATATTAAGGGATATAATCTATGAGATCTCCTTTCCCATAAGGTTTTGTCAAAAAAATGTAATACTCAGGTCAGAAGAAAGCATCAAGGTATTAAGACATGATATTTGGATTGGTTTAAATTATTGCACATATTTCACTAGGTTTGGTATCTTGGTGGTCAGACCAGATAATGAATGTATCTAAAAATTGTAAGCTTTATTGGTAAGGAAGTAAAGTAGGAAGGATCTGAAATATTCAAAAAAGATTTTAGGGATGAAAATTTACAGAGAAGAAAAATTAGAAGGTTTTACTTTCACAAAAGAATTATTTGTAAAAATATTATATTTCTAGAAAATGAAATATTATGAGTCAAATTATAACCATTTTTTATTTTATTATAAATTATTCTTAATTATATGACTTGAAACAAAAATAATCTCATCAACATAAGAAATGTATCGAATATTTGTTCTATCGGTACTAGGAATCCTAAAATATATTTTGATCATTGTTATTATATTAGATGTGAAAAGATATGATTAAAAATAAATAAAATTTTCAAGTAAGAACCACATAAACCTTAATCATAAATCAGATGTGAAAAGGATGGTGAAGTTCAACAGTCGATATAGATTACATGTTTTAAGTTTCCTAAAGTTTTACTGAATAAAATTTCAAAAAAAAATCAAGTATGCAGTTAATGATTTTTTCTTTTTTTTCTTTTTTTTTTAATTTTCTCAAAGTTATGGTTAAAAGGGTAAATTTTGTGGAAGCTTCTTAAGACTAGAGTTAGTGTAAATTTTCATGTAATTTTTAAAAATCACAAAAGGATCTTACTCATATAAATAGGTTTTATTTTTAGGATGAATTAATCCTTCTTCATGCATATAAAACCCAAGTGTCCCATACCACTTCCAGTGTTTGGAAATAGTGAAACAGAACTGATATGACCCAAGAAAAATATGGATACTTGTTATATCATTTTAGATGAATATTCAAAACTTTTAACAATGATACGTGCCTAAGAACTATAAAGGTTTAGTGTCATTGTAGACTAGATACATAATCAACCTATTTCATTAAATATCTTAAACATATCCCACAGTGTTCTTTTCATAAAATACCCTTCTTAGATATTTCCTACTTAAAACCTTTCTTGATAACCTGGGTAAAAAGAAACATAAGAATGGGTGAGCTCGAATTCTCAGTAAGGGTATACATAGGAGATATTAATTGATGATCATAAGTGAGCATAAGATAAGAATAAGGGTATGAGAGTATAATCAAGTGTATATCATAAGATAGTCAAACCCAAAAGAACATACATTTTATCTTAAGGGTCATGTCATAAAATTCTTCATAACAAGAAGTATGGTTATCGAAATAAAACCATTATCACGAGATATGAAAAACATAACATAAACATGTGACATGACATGAGAATGTAGCATAAGCATAATAAATCATAACATTATGGATCATACATAACAATTATAATCCCATAACATAATGGATCTGGAAACATCATCAATATCATCATAATGGATCATACATCATCACTAGAATCCATTAGTGTAATGGATCATGCATTATTACCAACATCCCTTAGTATATTGGATCAGAAATTATCACCAAAATCCCCTAGTAATTTCATGAGATATAATACATTTATCTAATGTATTGGAGGACTATAATGGATCCACCCATCACATAATGATAAACCACAGATATGTGTGCCATAAGAACATAACATTCATGATTCCATCATTTCTTAATTAACCATTATAAATAAATTAGTTTCATGATAACTTTCATAATGCATCAACACAAGTCATCTAGAGAAAGAATGTGGATGGTATATTTAGAGCATATCCTCAATGAAGAATAATAATCCTTAAAGAATGTTGACATAGATGAAAAATGATTTTATAAAACCATTTTATATATGGTTTGAAAATAAGGGAAAAATATATTTTTCTTTGAGTAAAATTTGAAAACTAAATGTTCCTAGAACAATGGGAACATAATTTTCTTTAAAAATAAATAAAATTTATTAGGGAATATTCATAATAAAGAAATTACATAATGGTGGTAAAATCCATTCATATCGTATATGTTAAAAAGAAAACATTATTTTCACACTTTTATAAAAATTCAAAAGTTAATTGATAGAAAAAATTTAAAAAGTTCATTTTAATAATTTGTAAAGAAAGTAAAAGGTTGTATAAAATAAATTTATCAAAAAATTAATTATAAGTCAAAAATTCTATAAAAATTTGAAGAATATGGATATAGAAGAAAAAGATTCACATCCTAAAGTAAGAAATAAGGTTTCCTTTTCTTAAAAAATTCTTCCAATATTTTGCGTACCAAAAATGGGGAAATAGTATAAATACTTTAAAATCCTATAAATAAATAAATTATAAGAACAAAATTTGAGTTTTAAGAGATAGGAAACATACAATTCCCAGTAATGGAAATTGAAACATAAACAATCCAGATAAAAAACGAGATTGTAATGTAAACTCTTACCTCAAGTATCAACTTTCTTCTTATACACTCTAAACACCTATTTAATAAATTTATATTTATTATACATATATATAAGAACCATATCCATAATTATCTTACCATATATGATTCATTCATAATTTCCAATCACCTATTTATTAATAATTCTCCACTAAAAAAAATATTATGTATGTTTCAATTTGGTGATTCTAATCCTTGAAACTAGGTCATATTTTCATGATCTATATAATATTAATCATTCCATAAATATAATATTTATTCATTATATAAAATTTTATTAAAATATATGCAAGGGGGTGATGAAAAATGAATTGCATCACTTCATGGAGGCGGTGGTCTGTATGTGCGCACAGGTGATGTTTTCGTTTTTGAATGAATGGGAAGGAAGGTAAATAATGATTTATATCTAATAATAATAATTATATCATAAATATAATATATATTCATTAAATAAATCTATATAAACATCCATGATATCCAGTGATGAAAAATAAAATACATCGCTTTATGGAGATAGTAATTCGTACATACACAAGTGATATTTTCAATTTCTATTAGATGGAAAGGAGATAGAAAATGGTTATATTGTTGACATTAAAAATTTTCAGTATAGTAAAGATAGTGATGTAAATATGTTAATATGGTTATAGAAAATTTAGAGGAGGTGGAAGATAAATAAATTTGAAAGAGATTGGTTAAGATGATTACCTCTTCCTCAGGTATCTTCCTTTGTCTTACACCTTAAGCCTTTTTAGGTTGGTATTTTAGTGATACCAGGACCTCTAGGATGTGGGGAGGAAATTTGGGAATAGATTTGAGTGAGTATTTGATTATCTATTTCTTATAGTGTTTGAAGAAGTGAAGAGAAGGGGTACCCTTTTATAAATGAGGGTAGTAGAATTTTTTTAAATATTAAAAACATTTAAATATAATAAATGTAATTATTATGGAAAAGTGGAATCAAATGACCAAATTTCAAAGATAAGGCTAAGGGAGGTAAAAATACACTGAACCAATCAGATAAATATAAGTTTTTTGTAATATTAGAATCTATATCTCTTAGTTTAATCCTTTTTAACCTAGTCTAAAATTAATTATCGGGATAAGATTTTTACCATGGAAACTATTTATTATGGAAAAAAAATTTAAGTTTATCTTATTACCTAATATTTATTATACTAATTCAAAATATGGAATCCATTTTATAATATTCAATTCCTATAGGTAGCAGGAATTAATTCTAACCCCCATGCACAAAACACATAAAAACCATTTTTAGAAGAAAAAAATAGTATTTTGAAGCATAAAAATGATATTATTATCATTCCTTTCCTAGTAAAAAACATTAAATGAATATAAATATATTTTATTGAATATATTATCTTCACATTTAATTACAATAATTAATCAATATTTATTAATTAAATTTATTAAGATAAAATACATTGTGCATAATGAAAACAATTTTATGAAAAATATCTTTTACCTTCAAATGATTTTATTTTCATTTCTAACCAATTAAAAATCAATATATAAATGATTATTAATTTTTTTATATAAATTATAAATATTTTTCATCATTGGTCAGTGGTGATCAATATATAATATGTATAAAATTAAATTCTTGAAAAACTAGGTCTTATATGATTTTATTCTTATCATTAAAATTTGAGTGCTTATTTAATAAGTATTAATCAATACATTTGTATTAAGTAAAACCTTCATACATATATTTTGTAATATGGTTACTCCTATTCATATAATCCAATTAATGTCAAGGTTATGATGGTCACTTTTAATAATAAAATATATCACGGTATGTATAAGCTCAATGTTGCATGTGAAGAAAGCTATCAAATAGTTTATATTTATTTTAATGGGAAAATATATTACAAATTTATGGTTTGTTACATTCTACTTCCCTTAAAATGAATTTTTCACTCAAAATTTTATTACTCCAATGAAAACAAATGAGGATACATCTGCCTCATTAAATCTTCCAGTACTCACATAGCTTTCTCAAAATTATGGTTTCACCATAAAACTTTGACTAGGTGAGTGGTATTATTATATAAAACTATCTCATCAATCCAAAATATCCATCAGTTTTTTCTCATATGAAATATCATTCTCTAATTGAAAAACTTATAAGTTTAGTACATGTGAAGGGCCATATATGTACTTACTTAAAAGTGATACATGGAACACATCATGCACCTGAGAAATATTAGGGGGAAGCACCAAGCGATATGCTACCATCCCTACTCGATCAAGAATATCGAAGGGACTTATGTATTTGAGGCATAGTTTCCCCTTCCTTACAAATCTCGTAACTTTATTACTAGGAGATATTCATAATAATACCTTCTCTCTAACTTCAAACTCTAGATCTCATAGATGGTTATCAGCATAACTCTTTTCTAAACTCTGAGCTGTCCTGATGTGTTATTGAATGGCTCTAACATTTTTTTTGTTAATTTCCTCAACTAGATCGAGTCCCAATATCTAACATTATCCAACTTCAACCTAGTATGTTGGAGTTCTAAATTTAGTTACATAGATGGATTCTTAAGGAGTCACATGAATTCTTGAGTGAAAGATATTTTTGTAAGAAAATTAAACTAAAGGAAGGTGTTGATCCCAACCACATTTGATATCCATATAACATGATCCCAACCTATCCTCTAAAGTTTTAATGGTTCTATTAGAATAAACATCTATTTGAGGATAGCATGTGGTGCTAAAGCTCAACTCCATATTCAACACTTACTGAAAACTTCTCTAGAACATTTAGGTAAACCTCATATCCCAATTAGATACAATTGAAAGTGGTAATACATGTATCCTTACCCCTTGCTTAATGTATATTCTATAAATTTAATCGAGTGAGAAATATTCTTTGATATCAATAGAGTGAGATAATTTCATAAGGAAATCAAATATAACCCAAATGGCATTATGAACTTTAGATATTTTGGGTGTCCTATGATAAAATACATGGTGATGTTTTCTCATTTCTATTTTGGTATAGGTAATGGTTTCATTATACCTTTATACTTTTTTAACTCTTCCTTAACTTGTTGACATGCCAAGAAATGAGATACATACTTCACAATATCCCTCTTCTTATTGTCCCACCAAAAATTCTCTTTGAGATCTCTATATATCTTTGTACTTCCATGATGGATAGAGAATGATGAGATATCTTCTTTATCAAACAACTCTTTCTTCAATTATAGTATTTATGAGACACATACTCAGTTACTGAACCTGATTATTCAATCATTATCATGGTTGAATTTAGGAACATTCTTTACCTTCTTTTACAGCTTAAAATCCTCCTTATGTGCCTCCTTAATCCTCACATAAATGGATGGTTGAACATTTATCTATTCTAGAAAGGATTTTCCCCCTCCCATCATGATTTCAAGATCCATACTCTATAAATCCATAAATATTTTATCACTTTCAATCCTCATCATGGACAAGCTAGCATGGTCGTTCTGACTCAAAGCATTAGTCGCCTTGTTCACCTTCCTGGGGTGGTAGTGTATTGAACAGTCGTAATCTATAATCAAATCTATCCATCAACTTTGTCATATATTCAGATATTTTATGTTAATATATACTTCATGATTCAATGATTGGTACATATATCACACCATTCACTATAAATATAATTCCTCCATGTCTTTAAAGAAAACATTACCGCTGCCATCCCCAAATCATAAGTTAGGTAATTTTGAACATGAACCTTTAATTGGAATGAGGTATATGCTTCCACCTAATCATTCCATATGATAAAAAATATCATTCCCTTATTTGATGCATAATTATATATCAAAACCACTTATCTCATGCAGTGTAACGACCCGAAATTTTGAATAAATCTTGTTTCTTAATTTTATGTATTATTTTATTTTATTTTTATACTCAACAAAAATGTTTCATTTGATAACATGAGTATAATTAAAATGAGACCGTTGGGTTTTAACTTTTATATGACCATTGGTCAATATGACCGTTGTAACGATCTGGAATTACTTCCAGTGGACTATAATTGATACCTATCAGGGCACTCCATGGGCGGCTACACCCCCTGGGCGGGACACACCACCATCCCCAGTGGCAGCCATTTCCTCATGAAGCCCTTGGGCGGAGATCCATGCTTCATCCAACGCTCACATGTGAGAGTTCCCAAGGATTGGATACATTCCTACCTCCTTTGCCTCTGATACCAACTGTAGAGACCCGAAGCTTGACGTGCATGGACATTACATTACTTTTGTGGAATACTTAGTACATAATAAAAACACACACACAAGGACCGTAATAGTTTAGTGTCTTTGGAAAACTCGGAACGTAATCTTCTAATCGTGGTGAAAGATCTTCAACATCTTCCATAAAGATCTTCTTTTTTTTAAACCTAAATCCTTTCTTTATATCCTGGGGAAAAGAAAACATAAAAGGGTGAGCTCAAATGCTCAGTAAGGGTAAACAAAATAAATATCAATCACATCATATTCATAAGAATATAACTTTTGGAAACCTTAACCTGCAAAAGAGAGCATAATTTCATAACATGGGATAAATCATATTAGTGAAATGTAATCCCAATAATCATAACTTAAAACATGAAACTTTGTGGCATACACACATAATCATAGAGAATCATTTCTTATTAGTCAAGACTCATTGCCAAGACTATCTTAGTGGACAAAGTCCCTTTCTGAACCGAGTTCATTCCTCGTTTCAGTCCTGTTTCACTGAACCGGTATAACCTACCGTTCCAGCCATGTCTATCTCATGAGATATAAAATCTTTACCCAATGTATTGGAGGGAGATATAGTTCTCACCCATCTCATAATGATACCATTCTTATGTATGCCACAAAATCATAAATCATACATCATAGCATAACCCATGTAATAAAAATGGGAATCTTAAACATCGTGACATCATAAAATAATTCATATAATATAAAGGAATAAAAATAATTTCATCATAACATAATCAAATCAATGTAATAATAGGGATAAAAACAGAACCCTATATTATCTTAAATGGAAAATAATTTTGATAAAACACTTGAACTCCATTCTTGAGGAAAATATCCTTTCTACTTCAAAACCACTTTCCTTTCTTTAAATGTCATACAATTTTAAACTAAAAGAAGTTGATTAAAAATAAACTTGAAAATTTGTAAAGGAAGATTCTTCGAAATAATGTTTTAAAAATCCATTCATGCCGTATAAGTTAAAAAAAACATTCTTTTCGTACTTTTGTCGAAAAAGTCAAAAAGTACCTCGTATGAAAAACAACAAAAGATTCCTTTCATATCTTTTACTAAAAACTCACCGAAGGGTAAAATTGGATTTAAACAATTGTAGGTGGATGGAAATAATATTACATATTGAGGAAACATGGATTTGGATGATAAAATACACCCCTGTAAATACTAAAGTATAAACAATCTCGGATAAAAATGAGATTGTGATATTTCCCTTACCTTAGATCTGATTTGCTTCGTAAGTGTCTGAACCTCCTGTATAATGATTTAAATAATGTTATTGACTTGTTAAAGAATCATAATTATTGTTATGATATCATATATGGTTCACTTATGACTTTATATTACCCGTTCTTTTGTAAATTCCATGTTTAAGAGCGTTTTGGGTAAAATTGTTTCATTTGTTGTCCGTGTTTTGACTTGTAATTATTCATATGATTACTTAGATCATGATTACATAATTCCAGAATATAAAACATGGTTTATATATAATATATATTCAGAATATACATATATATAATAAATCAGTAAATGGAAAGAAATACACCGTTCATGGAGACGGTAGGCCGTACGTACGCATGAACGCTGTTTTCGTTTCCTTATTGAGTTGAATGGAATTAAGTAGATGACATACATATATATACACATAAATCCAGTATCATTATTATGTCATATATTTCATGATTACTTATTATATATACTTTATAATCATTCATGAATGGTTAAAGTGGAGAATGAATCTCATCGCGTCGTGGAGACGGTAGTCCGTACGTACGCACGAGTGATGATATCGTTCTCATGATCGTGGGACTATATTGGAGTGTATGTATACTATTTCAGAATCAATACCACTTTAAAATAATCATATATAGTTATTATTTACACCATTATACCCATCCAAGTAAGGTGGTGGTGGAAAATAGATTACACCACGGCATGGAGACGGTATTCTGTACGTACGCACGCGCGCTGATTTCATTTTCCGTATGATGGATAGATGGTGGAATAGGGTTATTTCATACTTATAATAACATATCAGTATATGATTGATACTGATGTTATTACTTCATAATGAAACAACCTAAGAAGAATAAGTGGAAGAAGAAATAAAGTTGAAAGAATCGGTAACAGACATTACCTCTTCTTTGAAGCGCCTCTTTGAGATCTCCTTTTAGGGAACTAAAATTGGTCTTTGAGGAAGACCAGAACCTCTAGGATGTTTCTAGGGAAGTGGAGAAGATAATTTTTCAGGGGTTGGCCGAGCTTGAAGGCTCGAAGTGGTGTGAGGAAGAGAGGGAGGGGGTGCCCTTTTATAAGGGAGGAGAGGGGCACCTTTGGAATATCTAAAAATATTATTTTATTATAAAGCCAAATTCGGTTTTAAATAGCTCCAAATTGATTTATTTCGAAGCTAAGGTGGGGATGGGTCCAAATCCTCTCATCCAATATAATTTATACAAGTTTAGGTTCCTATTTTAACCTTATCATTTATATTTAACTTTAAGTTAGATAATTTTACTTTTACTGTGTATTCTTGTTTTCTTACACTATAAGGTTAATAAACTTTCTATATCAAGCCAAACGAACCCCAAGTTGTTTATTATTAATATATATAACCCTATCTAAGTCATTTGGCCGAACCTTATATTTTTAGGAATAAAATAACAATTAATAATATAATATTTGTTTTAAAAACTATTTTATGTCAATTTTGACACTATTTAGTAATTGATTTTTGTGAAAATCATAACAGAATGATTACTTCGAACAAAGATAATTAAATCAATACTAACATGTCATATTAACCTAGAAAATTAGTGTAATTCATAAAAAGTCTCAAATTACATTTATTTGGGTATTTATAACATCAATTATGTCAATATTTCATTAATAAGATAATTACTGCATCATCTTTGTGTCATAAATAAAATAAATTATTTAATGTCTAAAAATTACAAATAAAATACCATTATGTAGGAAATATTTTTAGCTTTCTAATGAGTATTTATAGTCGAATTTATCTTATGTATAACCCTATATTAAAAATTATTTACTTATTAAACTTCGATTTTAACTATTTTAACCCTTCTTTAAATAAATTAATAATAAATGTACTAATCTAATCCAAGTGGGCCTAAATGATCATATTTTATTCCTAAGGTTGTTTTTAGTCAAATTACACTTATTCAATAGAATTAGGACATGTGTTAGGGTAATAATAATATCATTTTTACCCTTAATTACCCAATTTACTTTTAACCGTGGTAAAAAAAAGTAAAAAGTTATTATTCACCAAAAATTATTTTCATCTCATTGAACCACATTTTTCTTACTGACATCAACCGTGTCTCTCGTATTTTTGAAATTCCACTCACAGAAGCGGTAAAATTAAGTTTTATGAAAAATTCATTTTTTTTTACCACAACTTGGTGGTTTCACTATTCATCAAAAAAATGAAAGTTTCCAGAAAAATACCAAAAATTAGGTCTAAGCTATATTTGATATTATGAACTCAAAAATGATGTCTATTTTACCAAATTCAAAACATATCAGTTGCATTAATTAATTTCCGTCGTCAAAACAAATAGCGTGTTTTTAAAAGATAATAACTATCAAAAGATTGACACTTGTTTATGTCTGGTTTAAATGTGAAATTACATCCAATGAAAAACATTGTATTAAATTGTAAAAATATATTCCAAATATACTTTAAACCCACTCAAATTAATAATTTATCACTATTAATTATTTCGATTAAAAAAGTTGTTTTTAATTAAAATTTAGTAATTTTCACTATTCATCAGAATATGAAAGTTATCCGAAAAGTACCAAAATTTCACCCTAAGCTAATTTCGATATTCCGAATCCAAAAATGAAGTCCATTTTCAAAAATAAAATTTACAAAATTTCAAAAATTGGTTATTACTATTCATAACGGCTAGTTTTAATAATATTTTAATAGCATATCGTTGTTTAGTGAAACTCGGTATTGCGTACTACACACACTATCGAGGAAGGTCGTGATTGCGTGTAATGCAAGGCAAGTAAAGGATACGTGTTGTGCAAGCTCCTTTTGGTGTAGCGTACAACACAAGACATTAATGAAATTAAAAAGAATATTTTTCATAAAATCTCGGGGTGTTACAACCGCTGTAAACTAAATGTTTTGATTATTGTCTCTAAATACAAGTAATCTTGGTTAATTATTATAGAAAGAAGATTCGATGGCCTCACCCAGTAGTCTTGGACCGATCGAAGCTCATCTAACAGAACTTGGGAAGGAGGTAGCACCACTAGGCTTTGATCTGGACCAAACTCAAGCTGAACTTCATCGTGTGAAGCTAGAATGGAATCGCCTTTGCGAGAAGTTCAAACTAATAGAAATTACTACTCGTGCGATGTTGGCCGAGCCTCCCTCAGATTCTCTCACCTTAGCACACCTTACACTTAGGTCATATGCTGGTGTGATAAGGGGCTATGTAAGGAGACCGTAACTGCCTTGTGTAATCCTTTGTTTTAAATAAAAATTGGGATTTCTTCTTATGAAGTTTATGAATTTTCAAATGTCCGGATAAATATAGTATGCATATTTTTGGTGAATTTTAGAGAAAGGATATTTTAAAAAAAAAATTATGTAAACCTTAAATAATTAAAAATGTGTAATGATTTTCAAAAAATGGTCTGCTACAATTATGTTCAGTACGAAATTTAGAGTCTAATAAGATCAACTTGATTTTTCATGAATAGTAAATTATGAATAGTGATTTTATGATTAGGATTAGTAATGTGTCCAAATGGATTAGTAATCTCACTTAAAAAAAGTATTAATATAATCTAGGCACCTTGATTAAGTAATGTGATTCAATAAAATGGTTAAATAACGGTTTCATAAATTATTATTCAAGTATTAGTTTTTTCGAGTGAATAGTGTTTTTTAATTAAAAAATTAAATTAAAAATATTTAAAAAAATTATTTTTATAAAATGGACTTCATTTTGAACTCAGAGCACCGATATTATGTTATGGTAATTTTTGGGGTTTTTTCTGAAAAAATGAATTTTCGGTGAATAGTGTATTTATTTAAAAAATAAATTAAAAATATTTAGAAAATTATTTTTATAAAATGGAGTTCATTTTTTAAATCAGAGCATTGATATTTGATTGAGGTGAAATTTTGGTATCTTTCTGAGAAAGTTGAATTTTTAGTGAATAGTAAAAATACAGTTTTAGGGTTTCGGTATGTTTAGTGACATCATAACTGTGTCATGGTGATTTCATGAGATATTTTAAGGGTTGGCCGACCTAAGGTGATGGATATTTGTATTGGGGGCCCCATGTGGCCAAACTTAATGGGAAATATCATGGGAGAGAACATGGTTTTGAGAAAAGCACATGTGAGGTGTCCCTTGGCCATTAATGCCTTGTCCCCTCACTTTCCCTATAAATACCAAGACCTCCTCTCATCCTTTCGACTCCAAAACCATCCTCAACGAATTTCTGGTCTCCTTACCTCCCAAGGAGTCCTCCCAAGGTTCCCCCAAGCCCTCAAGGTCCAAACCTTTGAGTTTTAAGAGTTACATTTTAAGGTAAGGGATCTGATCTCTCTCTTTCTTTTCAAGAAATCTCTTTTATGTAATTTCTTTTATGCTCCATCTTCTTATGTTAAAGGGTGTTATTTTATACTCCTATTACTGCCCTTTTCATGTTCACATAATGAGAGATCCCCTCTTACTCTCATTATTTAGTTTTATGAAGTTTTAAGTGGCGCCGTTAGGCTGCCGAAATTTTTGTAACTGATTCTTTCTCTCTTCTCATTTTTCAAGATCTATTTTAATGTAAAGTATTTCAAGTTCCTTTTTATTATGTTGGGGTATGATCTCTAAATTTTTCATACTGATATTTTATGATCATATGATGAGAGACCCCATTTGATCTCTTCAATTCAGTATTTTGAAGTTTTAAGTGGTGTCGTTAGGCTGCCGAATTTTTAAGTGGTTCTTCACCCTTCTCGTTTTGAAGTTCTACTTTCATGTCAATTCTTTCAAGTTCCTTTTTGTTATGTTGGGGTATGATATCTATATCTATCATACTGATCATTTATGTTCATATGATGAGAGACCCCATTTGATCTCTTCAATTCAGTATTTTGAAGTTTTAAGTGGCGGCGTTAGGCTGTCAAATTTTTAAGTGGTTCTTCACCCTTCACGTTTTGAAGTTCTACTTTCATGTAAATTCTTTCAAGTTCCTTTTTGTTATGTTGGGGTATGATATCTATATCTATCATACTGATCATTTATGTTCATATGATGAGAGACCCCATTTGATCTCTTCAATTCAGTATTTTGAAGTTTTAAGTGGCGCCGTTAGGCTGCCGAATTTTTAAGTGGTTCTTCACCCTTCTCGTTTTGAAGTTCTACTTTCATGTCAATTCTTTCAAGTTCCTTTTTGTTATGTTGGGGTATGATCTCTATATCTATCATACTTATCATTTATTTTCATATGATGAGAGACCCCATTTGATCTCTTCAATTCAGTATTTTGAAGTTTTAAGTGGCGCCGTTAGGCTGCCGAATTTTTAAGGGATTCTTTCACCCTTATCATTTTCAAGTTCTATTTTCTTGTCAAGTCTTTCAAGTTACTTTATGTTGGGGTATTATCTCTAAATCTATCATACTGATCTTTTATGTTCATATGATGAGAGACCCTATTTGATCTCTCCAATTCAGTATTTTGACATTTTAAGTGACGTTGTTAGGCTACTGAATGTTTAAGGGATTCTTTCACCTTTCTCCTTTTTTAAAGTTCTAATTCCATGTCAAGTCTTGAAAGTTCCTTTTTATTATATTGTGGTATGATATCTATATCTATCATACTGATCTTTCATGTTCACATGATTAGAGACCATATTTGATCCCATCAATTCATTTTTGGTTGAAGTTTATGTGACGCCGTTAGGCTACCGAATTTTCATATGAGAAATCTTATTTTTGTCTTCCTTTAATGTTCTTCATTTCATATGGTATATTTTCAAATTTCATTACCATGTTCTTATATCCCTTATATTCTGTCCCTATACTGTTTTATGGGTCATTTATGAATGTTTGACCCATGTCCCCTCTCTTTTCAATGTTTTCTAAAACCCTGTAACGTAGTCGTAATGCTGCAGAATTTTCGTCTCAAAATGCCTCTCTTTTTCTCAAAATTATTTTATGTTATTAAGTGAATACTCAAATCTCTTATTTATATAGAGGTATTCACATATATATCAAAATGTTCTATTTTATATTCTGGGATTTACATACATGAAACCTGCTTTCCCTTTTCCGTGGGTTTAAAGTGACATAAAGATCATGTCTTTAAAGCAGTTTTTAAAACGTTATGATTATGAAATGAAACCCATTTCTTTTATGCTATATGGGTTGTTTATGAAATGATTGATGATGATATATGTGGCTCACATGATAATAAATACATGTCAAGGGTGCGTCCAGATAGCGCTCCAATGCATTGGGTAAAGACTTAATCTCTAGAGATGACTTTTTAGACTGATACCTTGGTGAATAACCTTGGTAATTTTTAATGACACCTTGGGGATGGACCTTGGTGAAATGAAATGATTGTCAATATTAAATGTTATAGCCACATCTTAAATTTATGAAAAGTGTTATTTTTATTATGATATATCTCATTATTTCTTTCTCATGACTTAAAGTTCTTTTCATGACCCTATTGAAGTATCTCAAGTTCACATGTAAAATGATTCTCTTGTTTCCCTTACTGGGCCTTCTGCTCAACCTTTCTTTTGATGTATGTCCCCAGGTTATGAGATGTAGTAATGAACCTAGGATGAACATGAGGAGAAGCCTTTCAAGTGTTTAAGAAGAATGTTTTATGTTTCCATGTTTTAAGTTCCTGGTTTCCAAGACACTAAACCTTAAAGATCCTCGGTTTTGTAAAATGTAATGAAAGTTTATGTTATAAAAAGGCGGGATGCTATAGTTGGTATCAAAGGATGGTTTAGTTATTTTTGGAAATTAGGATATGAAAACTTTAGGAAGAAGCCTATATAAAAGTTTATATATAGGAAATCTTCCTGGTATTTTGGTGAGTATTGAGTAATGGGTTTCCAAGCAAATGCATCTCTGTCTGGATACGAGCAGGTAGAGGTGGCTCTGGCACAGATGTACATAGGGGTAAAACCCGAAAACACCGCTTTGATCTAGACTCAAAAGGGAACTGGTACACGACAACAGGCATTGCTGCACTCTTGGTTACGACACTCCCGGGGGATATGCATTGGTAAATTCATAATCTTAGTATGAACCATTGTTAAAGGAACACAAATAAAATAAAATAAAGATTCACATAAGAATATATGATCATGGATAACCTAGATGGGAACCTAGGGGATCACAAGTTAGGGTATACTTTTCTTCTACAAGTTATCCTTATATGCTTTAAGTTCCTTTTCATGATTATTAGCTAAGTATTTAAGCCCCTAATTATAGTTTCTTTTCTTAGTTAATGGCGGGAAATGGAAGAACATGTCCCAACAACCAATGTGATAGGAAATGCTACGATTTCCATATTAATACGACAGAGATGATTAGGGGATTAAAATATGATTATTATTTTGGAAGACGTTCACTATTTTGGGGACCCTATATGATCGAGGAAAATAGATTACTACGGTATTTTCATTGAGGAGTAAGGTTGGCTTATATTTTGAAGAATCGGTGAATTTATGGTGGACTTATAGTAATTTAGGTTACTTATGGGAATGATTAACCTATCTTGGGTAAAATATGTTTAGGTTAGCTAATTTTTTTATAAGATGTTAGGATTGGTTGATGTTGTTTGGAGATGAACAATGAAGTTTATTTTGGAGGACTATGTTACCAAATTCTTCTTGTATTTGGGTTTCAATCTTAGTTTGGTTTATTTTGAGGAATTTTAAGGACCGTTATTTATGGAATGGTCTATGATGAACTTTGGGTATTACCATGGAACGTTGAAGATTTAAAAGTAGTTTCCATTCCTATGGGATTCTTCCTTTTTGAAGAGTTGTTTAACCTTACCCTTTCTATTTTTGGGATAATATTTAAAGATAGAAGAAATAGATAGTTAATCTTTTGTGGATTACGTGATTCTCTAGAAGATGATTCTTGTGTTTTGATGAGACCAAGTAGTTTTGAATGCTCATCGTTTGGAGAAAATATTAGTTTTGGTAGAAACTTATTAAAGGATGAAACTCTACATGAAGACAGGTATATTTTCTTATGTTTCTATTCTATGTAGTAAATGAATTCCTCAAAATTATGAAAAGGAACGTAAAACAAAAACGTTGTTGGTTTACGTTTCCTACTAGGTAATCAAAAACCGTTTACACACATCCTAAGTTTGGGATTTTCTTATTGTTAACTTTCTCCTAATCATGTTTTCTATCACTCTC
Source organism: Viscum album (assembly GCA_963277665.1). Classification (NCBI taxonomy): domain Eukaryota; kingdom Viridiplantae; phylum Streptophyta; class Magnoliopsida; order Santalales; family Viscaceae; genus Viscum; species Viscum album. Next base: position 337,207,759 of record OY728159.1, read on the forward strand.
CCCCAGAACTTGACCCTTTGTTTTTTCTTCCATGTTCATATTTTCCTACATGGAATCCTAGTATGGGTTAACTCGGGTGACCTTTTTACTTCCCTTTATTTCTTTTAAAGTAATAGTTTTACTGACTCCTTTTCTAATGTGGGACTTTCAATGAAATTTTAAAACCCAATTTTAAAAATTGCGAGGATGAAATTTCTTAAGGGGGGAAGATTGTAACGACCCGAAATTTTGAATAAATCTTGTTTCTTAATTTTATGTGTTATTTTATTTTATTTTTATACTCAACAAAAATGTTTCATTTGATAACATGAGTATAATTAAAATGAGACCATTGGGTTTTGACTGTTATATGACCATTGGTCAATATGACCGCTGTAAACTAAACGTTTTGATTATTGTCTCTAAATACAAGTAATCTTGGTTAATTATTATAGAAAGAAGATCTGATGGCCTCACCCAGTAGTCTTGGACCGATCGAAGCTCATCTAACAGAACTTGGGAAGGAGGTAGCACCACTGGGCTTTGCTCTGGACCAAACCCAAGCCGAACTTCATCGTGTGAAGCTAGAATGGAATCGCCTTTGCGAGAAGTTCAAACTAATAGAAATTACTACTCGTGCGATGTTGGTCGAGCCTCCCTCATATTCTCTCACCTTAGCACACCTTACACTTAGGTCCTATGCTGGTGTGATAAGGGGCTATGTAAGGAGACCATAACTGCCTTGTGTAATCCTTTGTTTTAAATAAAAATTGGGATTTCTTCTTATGAAGTTTATGAATTTTCAAATGTCTGGATAAATATAGTATGCATATTTTTGGTGAATTTTAGAGAAAGGATATTTTAAAAAAATGTTTATGTAAACCTTAAATAATTAAAAATGTGTAATGATTTTCAAAAAATGGTCTTCTACAATTATGTTCAGTAAGAAATTTAGAGTCTAATAAGATCAACATGATTTTTGATGAATAGTAAATTATGAATAGTGATTTTATGATTAGGATTAGTAATGTGTCCAAATGGATTAGTAATCTCACTTAAAGAAAGTATTAATATAATCTAGGCACCTTGATTAAGTAATGTAATTCAATAAAATGGTTAAATAACGGTTTCATAAATTATTATTCAAGTATTAGTTTTTTCAAGTGAATAGTGTTTTTAAATTAAAAAATTAAATTAAAATTATTTAAAAAAATTATTTTTATAAAATGGATTTCATTTTGAACTCAGAGCACCGATATTATGTTATGGTAATTTTTGGGGTTTTTTCTGAAAAAATGAATTTTCAGTGAATAGTGTATTTATTTAAAAAATAAATTAAAATTATTTAGAAAATTATTTTTATAAAATGGAGTTCATTTTTGAAATCAGAGCATTGATATTTGATTAAGGTGAAACTTTGGGATCTTTTTGAGAAAGTTGAATTTTTAGTGAATAGTAAAAATACAGTTTTAGGGTTTCAGTATGTTTAGTGACATCATAACTGTGTCATGGTGATGTCATGAGATATTTTAAGGGTTGGCCGACCTAAGGTGATGGATATTTGTATTGGGGGCCCCATGTGGCCAAACTTAATGGGAAATATCATGGGAGAGCACATGGTTTTGAGAAAAGCACATGTGAGGTGTCTCTTGGCCATTAATGCCTTGTCCCCTCACTTTCCCTATAAATACCAAGACCTCCTCTCATCCTTTCGACTCCAAAACCATCCTCAACGAAGTTATGGTCTCCTTACCTCCCAAGGAGTCCCCCCAAGGTTCCCCCAAGCCCTCAAGGTCCAAACCTTTGAGTTTTAAGAGTTACGTTTTAAGGTAAGGGATCTGATCTCTCTCTTTCTTTTCAAGAAATATCTTTTATGTAATTTCTTTTATGATCCATGTTCTTATGTTAAAGGGTGTTCTTGTATACTCCTATTACTGCCCTTTTCATGTTCACATAATGAGAGATCCCCTCTTACTCTCATTATTTCGTTTTATGAAGTTTTAAGTGGCGTCGTTAGGCTGCCGAAATTTTTGTAACGGATTCTTTCTCCCTTCTCATTTTTCAAGATCTATTTTCATGTAAAGTATTCCAAGTTCCTTTTTATTATGTTGGGGTATAATCTCTAAATTTATCATACTGGTCTTTTATGATCATATGATGAGAGACCCCATTTTATCTCTTTAATTCAGTATTTTTAAGTTTTAAGTGGCGCCGTTAGGCTGCCGAATTTTTAAGTGGTTCTTCACCCTTCTCGTTTTGAAGTTCTAATTTCATGTCAATTCTTTCAAGTTCCTTTTTTTATGTCGGGGTATGATCTCTATATCTATCATACTGATCATTTATGTTCATATGATGAGAGACTCCATTTGATCTCTTCAATTCATTATTTTGAAGTTTTAAGCGGCGCCGTTAGGCTGCCGAATTTTGAAGTGGTTCTTCACCCTTCTCATTTTGAAGTTCTACTTTCATGTCAATTATTTCAAGTTCTTTTTTGTTATGTTGGGGTATGATCTCTAAATCTATCATACTGATCATTTATGTTCATATGATGAGAGACCCCATTTGATCTCTTCAATTCAGTATTTTGAAGTTTTAAGTGGCGCCGTTAGGCTGCCGAATTTTTAGGTGGTTCTTCACCCTTCTTGTTTTGAAGTTCTACTTTCATGTCAATTCTTTCAAGTTCCTTTTTGTTATGTTGGGGTATGATCTCTATATCTATCATACTTATCATTTATGTTCATATGATGAGAGACCCCATTTTATCTCTTCAATTCATTATTTGGAAGTTTTAAGTGGCGCTGTTAGGCTGCCGAATTTTTAAGGGATTCTTTCACCCTTATCATTTTCAAGTTTTATTTTCTTGTCAAGTCTTTCAAGTTACTTTATGTTGGGGTATTATCTCTAAATCTATCATACTGATCTTTTATGTTAATATGATGAGAGACCCTATTTGATCTCTCCAATTCAGTATTTTGACATTTTAAGTGACGTCGTTAGGCTGCTGAATGTTTAAGGGATTCTTTCACCTTTCTCCTTTTTTAAAGTTCTAATTCCATGTCAAGTCTTGAAAGTTCCTTTTTATTATATTGTGGTATGATCTCTATATCTATCATACTTATCTTTCATGTTCACATGATGAGAGACCCTATTTGATCCCATCAATTCATTTTTGGTTGAAGTTTATGTGACGCCGTTAGGCTACCGAATTTTCATATGAGAAATCTTATTTTTGTCTTCCTTTCATGTTCTTCATTTCATATGGTATATTTTCAAATTTCATTACCATGTTCTTATATCCCTTATATTATGTCCCTCTATTGTTTTATGGGTCATTTATGAATGTTTGATCCATGTCCCCTCTCTTTTCAATGTTTTCTAAAACCCTGTAACGTAGTCGTAATGCTGTAGAATTTTCGTCTCAAAATGCCTCTCTTTTTCTCAAAATTATTTTATGTTATTAAGTGAATACTCAAAGCTCTTATTTCTATAGGGGTATTCACATATATATCAAAATGTTCTATTTTATATTCCGGGATTTACATACATGAAACCCGCTTTCCCTTTTTCGTGGGTTTAAAGTGACATAAAGATCATGTCTTTAAAGTAGTTTTTAAAACGTTATGATTATGAAATGAAACCCATTTCTTTTATGCTATATGGGTTGTTTATGAAATGATTGATGATGATATATGTGGATCACATGATAATAAAGACATGTCAAGGGTGCACTCAGATAGCGCTCCAATGCATTGGGTAAAGACTTAATCTCTAGAGATGACTTTTTAGACTGATACCTTGGTAATTTTTAATGACACCTTGGGGATGGACCTTGGTGAAACGAAATGATTGTCAATATTAAATGTTGTAGCCACATCTTAAAGTTATGAAAAGTGTTATTTTTATTATGATATATCTCATGATTTCTTTCTCATGACTTAAAGTTCTTTTCATGACCTTATTGAAGTATCCCAAGTTCACATGTAAAATGTTTCTCTTGTTTCCCTTACTGGGCCTTCTGCTCACCCTTTCTTTTGATGTATGTCCCCAGGTTATGAGATGCAGTAATGAACCTAGGATGAACATGAGGAGAAGCCTTTCAAGTGTTTAAGAAGTATTTTTTATGTTTTCATGTTTTAAGTTCCTAGTTTCCAAGACACTAAACCTTAAAGATCCTCGGTTGTGTAAAATGTAATGAAAGTTTATGTGATAAAAAGGCGGGATGCTATATGCAGGGTAGTGTAAGCATAGGTGCATTGACCAACCTTCTCTTCAGCTCCTTGAAATTTTCTTCACATCCATCTGTCCAAAAGAACTTAACTCACTTCCGAGTTAACTTCATTAATGGATATGATAGTCATGAAAAATTTCTAAAAAACATTGATAATATCCATTAAATCCAAGAAAACTCTAGCTCTCGATCATAGTGGTTGGTCTGGGTCATTTCTCAATAACTTCCACCTTTGAAGGATCCACTGATATTCCCTCTCTTGTAATTAAATTACCCAAGAATTATACTTTTTGAAGCCAAAATTCATGTTTTCTAAATTTGGCATACATATTGTCCATCCTAAAGGTCTTAAAAACAATCCAAAAATGTTCTTCATGATCTTACTTTCTCTTGTAATATATGAGAATATCATATATAAATACTACCAAAAGTTAATCAAGGTAATCTCGAAGTCTCTATTCATTATATCCATAAAGATATTAGGGGCATTAGTAAGTCTAAATGGAATCACTAAAAGTTCATAGTGTCTATACCTCGTACAAAATATTTTCTTGGGTATGTCCTCCATTTTGACCCTTAATTGATGATATCAAGAACAAAGGTCAGTATTTAAAAAGTATTAAACTCCACATAATTGATCAATAAAATCATCAATATGGGGTAGATGATACTTATTCTTGATCATGATCTTATTAAGTTCTCGATAATCAATACAGAAGATCATTGTCTCATATTTCTTCTTAACAAAAAGAATAGGTGCACCCCATGGTGAATAACTGGGGTGTATGAATTCATTATCAAGATTATCCTAGAGTTTATTCTTCAATTCCAACAACTCAACCAAGTTCATTCTATAAGGAATATTTTAAATAGGTGTTGCAACATATATGAATTCTATTAAGAACTCAACTTCACAATTTGAGGGAAGATTAGGAAAATCTTTGTGAAATATATCATAATATTCCCAAACAATTAGATTATCTTCAATGTTGAGTTTCTCCCAATCCATTTGAGATAAATATCACTCATGTATAGGTAGTAAGACCCATATAATGGAAGTAATTCCCATTGGAAGTTCATGTCCATCCTCATGTTGATAGATGATCATAAGTTGATTCAAAATATCAAGTGTGACTTCCCTTCTTTAAAAAATGATATAGGCTCTATGCATAGAGATTCAATACATCCCAAAATATCATCAAATTAGATTATAGGGAGAATAAAAATATTTATAGGAAGATCATTCCTATAATCTTCTATCAAAGAGGAGCTATAGAATTGAGGTGAATTCTTCATACCAATAGGATTTTTCACCAATAAATAAATATATAACCATTGAGTTGGTGATTTAATAACCTTATAAAATTATATATATATATATATATATATATATATATAAGAATGGGTAAAACCATAATAAAATAAGAAATTTTTCATTCTAGAGTGGATGGTAAGTGAACCTTTTACTACATCATTTACTTGGCCCACTTCAGTAATTGCGATTGCATAGGCCTTCCCTTTATCATTTGGCTTAGGAGATTGAAGAGGCTTATTATCCACATTATACCTTGGATTAGAGAATTGAATTTCATAATGCACAAACTCCTTACATCTGAAACATTGAATTTCATTAGTTGGAACCTTATTCTCCTCTATTGTTTTATTTATCCTTTGCATATTTCTTTAGCAGTTGCGTGCTTGATTGATGGTTCTCCCACATGTAAATCATCATATTTCCCCTTTGAGACATTTCCTAGTGTGCTTCTTTAAACATTTTTGGCATGTAGATAGTTTTGTTTTCTTTCTTTCATGTGATCCATTATTTGAGTTCCATTGAAATTACATCTTCCTTTTCTTATCACCAAACTAATGAGAAAATGGAGAGTTTCCATCTTCCATTTCCAACTTGAGAGTACATTGAACAATTTATTCAAATATACTAAAGTATCTTATGGATAAAGCCTTTTGAATACTTGGTTTCAAGAAACTAAGAATTAATCTATTTTTCTTTCAGGGTCAATGATAAAACCTAGAAGTGTACCTTGAAAGTCTTATAAATTTTTCTTCATAAGTACTGATGTATTCATCATCCTTATGCTTCATCTCAAGAAAATCCCTCTCGATTTTATTATGAAGAGTTTGAGTAAAATACTTATTGAGAAATACCCTCTTAAATTCTTCCCATTCCATGTAGTTGATTTCTTCCTCTTGCCTTGTGTTCTTGATGAGAGTCCACCATTGATCAAACTCACTTTATATGTGGTAGATGGATAAAACAACCTTCTCATGGTTTGAGAACTAGAGAACAAAAACTAACTTTTCCATTGCATTGATCCATTATTTAGAAACTTGTGGGTTGGGGGAACCACAAAAAGAAGGTGGGAATTTCCGTATAAAAGAATCAATGGCATGCTTCTCCTTTAGTGAATTCAGAATCTCAACATAGTTCATGTAATTATTCATTACTTGAGAGAGTTAGGGAAGCATTTACAAGGTTTTACATTCCATCTCCCATGACATTTAGGTTCTCATAAGGGAATTCATTGCATTGCACTTCACATTCATTGTTAAAAAGATTCCACCTAGTTCGATCCATTGACTAAACTCGAAATTGTTAATGTAAGTAATTGAGAAAAAATAATCAGAGTGAGTAGTCATATAATAATAAAATCAATCATGAGATATCCTAAATTATGATACCTTCACTTTGGTTCATGACACTTTAGGTTCACCCTATATCACTTTTGGTTCAACATAGTTTTTTGTAGGTTCTCATCCTCATATTCTTCATAACCTAATCTCTAAAAATAACTAAAATACGATATGATACCAACTGAGGTGACCTAAGAATATCATAAATGTTTACTACATCATTTTAGATGAATATTCAATAATTTTCACAATAATATATACCCAAGAACCATAAAGGTTTAGTATATTTAGAGACTGGATACATAATCAGCCTATTTTATGAAATATCTTAAACATATCCCACAAATTTCATGTCAAAAAACCCCTTCTTAGAACATTTCCTACTTAAAACCATTCTTTATAACCATAATAAAATGAAATATAAGGGTGAGCTCAGATGCCAAATAAGGGTAAACATGGGAGATGTCAAATGATGATAAGCATAAGGGTATGAGAGTATAATCAGGTTCATATCATAAGATATTCCTACCCAAAAGAACATAGCTCACAACTTAAGGTCCATGGCATAGACTTATTCATAACAAGAAGTATGATTACCAAAATAAATCCATTATCATGAGCCATGAAAAACATAACATAAACGTGTGGAATAATATAAGAATGTGGCGTAAACATAATCATATGAAATCATAACATTACAGACCAGGCATCACTACTGGAATCCCCAAACATAATGGATCAGGAAACATCACCATCATCTCATATCAAAATGGACCAGGCATCATCATCATAATCTCTTAGTGTAATGGATCAAGAATTATTACTTAGTATATTGGATAAATCATTATTACCATCATACCTTAGTGATATCATGAGATATAATACCTTTACCCAATTCATTGAAATACTATAATAGGCCCACTTGTCACAAAACAATAAACTATACATATGTGTGCCACAAAAATATAACATCCATGATTCCATCATTAATTAATTAACTCATAAAAGAAACAGATTTCATGAGGAATTTCATAGTGCATCATCACAAGTCATACAAAGAAAGAATATGGATGATATCATTAGATAACATCCTTAATGAAACATAAAATATATAGATGAAAAATACTTTTATAAAATCATTTTAAATAAGCTTTGAAAAAAAAGGGATATATCTTTTTCTTTTGGTATCTTTTGAAAACTAAAAATTCCCAGAACAATGGGAATAGGATTTTATTTTAAAACCCAAGGAAACTTATAAAGGAATATTAATGATGAATAAAGGGCATGATTATGGAAAAATATTTCCATATCAGATATGTTAAAAATGAAAACATTATTTTCACACTTGTAAAAATTCAAAAGTGAGTCGTATAGAAAACATTTGAAAAGATTAATTTTAATCATTTATAAATAAATTCAAAGGTAGTATATGTCACGACCCGTCCTCGGGGCCCGTGCTGTAACTACCCCAAGCCCGCCTTCCATAGGCCAGGGGCTGGCGACTAGCACCAAGGCGTAAATCCCGGTAAAAAGGGAAGGCATTGCCTTTGTAAAGTAAACAAACACCACAGAGCAAGCAAGTAGTAGAAGTAAACACTAAGTAAAAACTGATACAAGTAAGTGCAGAAAAGTAAGTGGGCCAGAATACAAACCCAAACTGAAAGTAAAGTACAACTGGAAGGGAAAACAGCAACTGAAAAGTAAAGCCGCAACGTCGAGCTGTCCACTGGAAATCTCACCTGAAGGGTGAGTACAGATAGCCTCCACAGCTCCTCGGGTCCAGTCGTCCGCTCCGAGAATGTCCCGCCCAGTGATCCACCTCCAGGTATCGTCCTACTCCGCAAGCCTCAACCACAATCAGCGTTGTCCGTCATCTGCAACCAACACAACGTAGTGCGAGCATAGCTCGTGCAGGGGTAAGTATAATGATACTCAGTAGGGACCCCGAGACCCTCAAGGTCTCACTAAATCCAACAAGGATAACCACAAAGAAGATCTCAACAGATAACCTCTACCTAGGTATATGCCCATACATATACCCAAGTTATCAAGTAACCCATCTCAATCATGAGGAAACACAAAGATTATGAAATCAATGGTTAACCACTACCCAGGTATATGCCCATACATATACCTAAGTTATCAAGTGACCCATCTCAATCATGAGGTAAACACAAAGGTCATAGACTCAGCTCAAACCAGGATTTTCATTATCGAAACTGTAACTGCTGAAGAGCCCCGACTCTGGAGTGTACAGTGGTCCTGTCACGACTCCGAGGTACTGCTCACTAACCTAAGACTGCTGAGGTACTCCTCCTGTCGAGTACTGTGGGCCTGCTGCTACAACCAAGCGCTTCCCACCATGGGTCTACCGCTACAACCAAGCGCTTCCCCTCATAGCCTCCAGAGGTACTCCTTCTGTTGAGTACCGCGGGTCTGCCGCTATAACCAAGCGCTCCTCCGCTGTGGGTCTGCCGCTACAACCAAGCGCTCCCCCTCATAGCCTCCAGAGGTACTCCTTCTGTTGAGTACCGCGGGTCTGCCGCTATAACCAAGCGCTCCTCTGCCGTGGGTCTGCCGCTACAACCAAGCGCTCCCCCTGATAGCCTCCAGAGGTAGTCCTTCTGTTGAGTACCGCGGGTCTGCCGCTACAACCAAGCGCTCCTCCGTCGTGGGTCTTCCGCTACAACCAAGCGCTCCCCACTGGGCTATCTGAAACACACCGAGTCGATCGGTCAAGCAGTCGGCAGGTCTCAGCCGGCTACACGGTCTCTGTACTCCGCACGCTCGTCTCCGGGAGGGTCCGCTCCACGAGCTACTGGTCGATACTACAAGTATCACAAGGTTCCTTGAATAAGTATCTCAAAGGATCGTCTCGTCACAAGGGTCTCAACGCAACAGACGGCGCGTCAATCGGACTCCCGGTCTGTGAGTTACTATCCTTTTCGTCCCCAGGGCCCGGTTGGTTTCGTGTGCGAACCAACCCAGCTGTATCTCAACTATACCCCGAACTCTCATAGGGTATACTCATAGGGACCGTTTCCCCACGTGATCACCAACGCCGCTGACGGTTCGTCAAACGGACGTCCAGTCAGAAAGTTATCAGTCTTTCCGTTCCAGGGGCCCGGTTAGATTTCAGGTACAATCCAACCCGGCCATTATCCACTACATCCAACTCTCAGGCGAAGTATTCTAAAAGTTTCGTCTCATCAAGAAGAAATCAACGAGACAGACGACGCGTCAATCGGACGCCCGGTCTGTGAGTTATTGAATTTTTCGTTCTAGGGGCCCGGTTGGTTTCGTGAGCGAACCAACCCGACCGCACTCCGATGGAATCCAAATCTCGAGCGGAGTAAGCCAAAAGTTCTGTCTCATCAAGAGGAATCCAACAAAGTCGACGGCACGTCAATCGGACGTCCGGAGCTCAAGTTATAAATGTTTCCGCTCCGAGGGCCCGGTTGGTTTCGTGTACGAACCAACCCGGCCGAACCCAAAGTTCTCTGAAACCATGAGTGTAATATGTTAAAACGACCGTCTCGATCCAAGTATCACATCACCACTGACGGTGCGTCGATCGGAGGTCTGTAGCCCAAGGTATGGGCAAAAGACCGAAGAGGCCCGAAAATGGGGGGTCTGGGCCCGGACCGACCCGGCCCAACCCCCCCTGGGTCGGCCCGAACCGGGTCGACCCGACCCGGGTCCGGGTCCGACCCGGCCGGCGCGGCCCGGTCGCCAGGCGGCTCGGCCGTAACGGCCGAGCGGTGCGTAAGGGGGGCGTCGCCCCCTTGAATGATCCACGGCCCCGCGTGGGGGGCCGCCTCTCGCCAACGGACGCGGCCGGGTTGCCGCGTCCCGCCTTCGCCAGTCCCGCGCGGACGCGGGACTGCCGGGCCACCGCCTCCCGCCGCCGTGCTGGCGTGGCGCGCCGGCGGGTTGCTCCGCGGACCACCGAACGAGTTCCGGTGGTCGGAAAAGCGCGTTGTCTTCGCCAATGGCCCTCCCGGGGTCCGTCCTTCACTGCGAGGACCTCACATCGCTCGTGCGGCTTGTTTTGTCGTCGTTCGTCGTTTCGCACACCAAGAGTGAAAGGGTGGTGGGTTCGGACTTGTTCGTTGGTCCGCACCCACCGCGTTAGCGGTTTTAAAAGAGCCTTCCAACAAATATTTAAACAACCGCGGATATAATCACATAGATTAAAATGAACAAAAACCCCTACCTCAACGTTGTCGTCGAACATGAGTTCGTCGCGGAACTAACCGTCGCGGAAGAAGAGGATCGTCGCGTCGCGGAAGGAGCGTCGCTGTCATCGCGGTACACGGCGTTGCGCAGTCAAACTCCGAGGATTTAAAAACACACAGATTTAATTGCACCAATTAAACCCATGTTGAGGATATAATTCACAAAGGAATTAAATGAACCGCAATCCCCTATCTCAATCGGTTGTTGATCAAAGATTGTTGCGGGGAAGGAACGTCGCGGAAGAAACGTCGTGGAAGGAGGATCGTCGGCGTCGCGGTACACGGCGTCCCGTCGTTGATCTCTGAGGGTTCGACGTTCTCCGTCGCCCTTCGTCGGAGGCCGGCGTTTTTCGCGTTTTTCGCGTTCTTCACGTTCTTCGCGAAGGAGGATGAAGATCTTCAAGCTTTAGAGATTCTCCAAATCCTCTCAACAAGCAACCCCTCAACAAACCTAGTGTTGGTCTTATTTTATTCCCATGCCAACAATTTGAAAAACAAAGTTAAGAAACGAACAATTAATTCGATGAATTAATTGTAACGACTTAACTGCCCAGTTAATGAGTCATTTCTTAACCCAAAAAAAACGCACGGTTGACTTTCATTAAAGAGGAGGTTGCGGGTGCGTTACTTAGGAGGGAAAAAACGGTGGGGCTCGTGCGGGCCCCACCTCACAAATATCCTACCAAGTGGGTAGGATATTTTGGGTTCCACCTTATCCGCTTAACTTAGCTTAAGTGGCTTTAAGTGGCTTTAAGTGAAATACAATAAAGTGTCGCACCACTTTTATTTTATTTCTTAACTTAACCCCAAAAATTAAAAACCACACCCGAGCAAACGCAACTCCGAAAATGGCGTTTCTAAGAAAATACCGGGGCTGCGATTCCATCGGTGCCCTCAGAATTCGATTCCGAGCACCGGTTCAAAAGTTAGAAAAACCCGCTCGTTCGTTCACTGAACGTACCTGAGCCAAACTTCGGAAAATGATTTCGGGCACACCGGGCCTCGGAATCAGGTGCCGTTAGAAACTGCGTTCTTGTAAAATTCCAAAGAAAATTAAGAAAAAAAAATTCCTTGAATTTTACGGGTCTTTACATCACTCCCACCTCAGGGATTTACGTCCCTGCAAAGCTACATCATAAACTAGGGAAACACAAGCGGTACTGAACACGCATCTGAGCCTTCATCTCTCATGTGCTCATCTGGAGGTTCCCGTACCGCCAGTGAAAGCGCACCTGAGGAATCGACCCGTCCTCGTAGGACCCGCTCCTGTCGTTCCTTGATCCCCACTGGAACCTCCGTGAAGGTCACCCCATCGCCCAAGTCCAGCTCCTCATGGTCGAAGAAAAGCGAAGGGTCGAGCTTGCATCTCCTCAGTTGAGATACCTGGAAGTCGTCGTGCACCTGGTGCAACTGAGGTGGGTGGGTCAAGCGGTAAACCACCTCGCCTACCCTGCTGAGGACCTAGAAAGGTCCGTTGAACCTCGGAGATAACTTGTTGCCTCGGTCACATCTCTGTAACTCACGTCGAGGTGAGACCCATAGGGAAACGTGGTCACCAACCTCGAACTCTAGTGGTCTCCGCCCCCTGTCAGCACAATACTTTTTGCCGGCTCTGAGCTGTCCTCATCCGCTCATGGATGACTTGGACCTTTCTGGTCCTACAAGAGCTACTGTGATTTCTTCTTTACCGATAAGAGAAATCTGGTCTCATCCCCTGGATGAACCACCTTCTTCGCCTAATATAGTCAATCCCAACATGGATGATACTAATTCATACCAAGGATGACGTCGTAAGGCCTCAACGCTACTACCAAGAGATCCAACCGTTACTCTCGCCTCCAAGGGTTGAGTCACACTGTCGGCATCAGTGTGTGGTCACTGGGTCTCATCCAGTAGGTATCTCAAAGTGAGGTTCAAGCCAACGGTTTTTAAACCGGAACCTCTTAGTAACAACTAAAAGAGAGGACAGGAAGGTAAACGCCACAAGAAAGGTGTCTTTTTATTACTGCAGCTCAAAGTACAAAGACACAAAGCAACAACAAACAAACATCAACAGAGCTAGAAGCAACATGAACAAAAGTATCCAGGTCTGGAGCTAGTCCCGCTCCTGTCCATCTGCTCTCGAAGCTCCATGATCGTAGGTCTCAGCTGCCTGCAGCTGAGCTCTCCCACGTCCACATGTTCCCTGCGGTCGGGGTGGACCTCCTGGTGGTGGTGGTGGCAACACCTCGAAGCGTCGCCCACCTCCAGCTGCAGGGCCAGCTCCCCTGCCACGGTCTCCTGCTCCATGCGGTCCGCCTCGATCGAACATCTGCCTCAGTCTGGGAGGTCCTTCATTTATCTGCTGGTCATCTGTATGGTGGGTCGGACAGTCACGAGCCATGTGACCAACCCCGCCGCAGGAGTAACACTGCCCGCGCAGGGTAAGTCGTTCTCCACCCCGGGTGCCTCGCACAAATGATCTTGTGTCATGCGGTTGACCACCTGTGGGTCTAGTCCTCTTGGACCTCTGTGTCATCTGTCTACTGCCTGCTGCAGAAGACTCTGCCGCATGCCGGCTAGTGGTGGGTCCTGCTGCTGGAGACTGCTCAGCAAGAAAACTCTCCACTAAGAGGGCTCGCTCCAACACCCCTGCCTATATCGAAAAGCTGTGAGAAACAACTGAAGCTCTGATCTCTCGCCTGAGCCCCTGCTCGAAGGTTCGGGCCCTGAAGAATGGGTCCCGTACCATGTCCCTCGAATAGCGCAAGAGATCGGTAAACCTCGCCGCGTACTGGGCTACTGTCATGCTGCCCTGCCGCAACTGTAGTAGCTCCTGGATGCGCACCGCACGGAGGGTGGCTGGGACGAACTCTGAGTGAAAAAGGCTCTCAAAGTCCGTCCAGAGAAGAGATGCATCATCGTGCACCTGGAGCATCAAGCTCCACCATCGACCCGCTGCCGCGTGCAGTAGGCTCGCTGTGAGGATCACCATGAGGTATGTTGGTGTCCTCACTAACCTGAAAACCCGTACGACTACCTCCAGCCAATCCTCGGCTGCCTGGGGGTCCGTCTCCCTACGGAACCTAGGCAGTTGTTGGCACTGGAACTCGTGCAGTGCACTAAGGCGACGTGCATCGTCAGCGGCTGGGGCTGGAAGCATCGGTGGCTCGGCGGGTAGAGGTACCGCCGGTGCCTCTGCTGTCAAAGGGCCCGGTACCGAGGCCTCGTCGCTCGGTGGGCTGTCGTCCCGCACAACACTCGGAACCCTAGCTGGCTGCCGTCGTGGGGCCATCCTGAAAAGAAACAGGTGCGCCATGGTTAAACAGAATACCTGGTGAGCCGACACAAAGTAATCACAGTGTAAACTTGAAACACACATGCAATCAATGTTTTCGTGTATTAAGTCGGAAATCAGAAGTCAGGGTCCTGGTGTACGGATACGTCGGTCGCCGCACCAACACTGGACTACCTGGACTGATAACCGCAGTCAATACTCTCAACACTATTGTTTCACATAGAAAAAGATCAGAGTCCTGAGTTCTGCGGTAGAACCGAACTCCTCTGATACCAATAGTCACGACCCGTCCTCAGGGCCCGTGTCGTGACTACCCCAAACCCGCCTTCCATAGGCCAGGGGCTGGCGACTAGCACCAAGGCGTAAATCCCAGTAAAAAGGGAATTCATTGCCTTTGTAAAGTAAACAAACACCACAGAGCAAGCAAGTAGTAGAAGTAAACACTAAGTAAAAACTGATACAAGTAAGTGCGGAAAAGTAAGTGGGCCAGAATACAAACCCAAACTGAAAGTAAAGTACAACTGGAAGGGAAAATAGCAACTGAAAAGTAAAGCCGCAACGTCGAGTTGTCCACTGAAAATCCCACCTGAAGGGTGAGTACAGATAGCATCCACAGCTCCTCGGGTCCAGTCGTCCGCTCCGAGAACGTCTCGCCCAGTGGTCCACCTCCAGGTACCGTCCTGCTCCGCAAGCCTCAACCACAATCAGCGCTGTCCGTCGTCTGCAACCAACACAACATAGTACGGGCATAGCCCGTGCAGGGGTGAGTATAACGATACTCAGTAGGGACCCCGAGACCCTCAAGGTCTCACTAAATCCAACACGGATAACCACAAAGAAGATCTCAACAGATAACCTCTACCTAGGTATATGCTCATACATATACCCAAGTTATCAAGTAACCCATCTCAATCATGAGGAAACACAAAGATTATGAAATCAACGGTTAACCACTACCCAGGTATATGCTCATACATATACCTAAGTTATCAAGTGACTCATCTCAATCATGAGGTAAACACAAAGGTCATAGACTCAGCTCAAACCAGGATTTTCATTATCGAAACCGTAACTGCTGAAGAGCCCTGACACTGGAGTGTACAGTGGTCCTGTCACGACTCCGAGGTACTTCTCACTAACATAAGACTGTTGAGGTACTCCT
Organism: Viscum album; assembly: GCA_963277665.1. Taxonomy (NCBI): domain Eukaryota; kingdom Viridiplantae; phylum Streptophyta; class Magnoliopsida; order Santalales; family Viscaceae; genus Viscum; species Viscum album. The sequence continues at coordinate 337,223,295 of OY728159.1, forward strand.
CCTGTCGAGTACTGTGGGCCTGCTGCTACAACCAAGCGCTTCCCACCATGGGTCTGCCGCTACAACCAAGCGCTCCCCCTCATAGCCTCCAGAGGTACTCCTTCTGTTGAGTACCGCGGGTCTGCCGCTACAACCAAAAGCTCATCCGCCGTGGGTCTGCCGCTACAACCAAGCGCTCCCCCTCATAGCCTCCAGAGGTACTCCTTCTGTTGAGTACCGCGGGTCTGCCGCTACAACCAAGCGCTCCTCCGCCGTGGGTCTGCCGCTACAACCAAGCGCTCCCCCTGATAGCCTCCAGAGGTACTCCTTCTGTTGAGTACCGCGGGTCTGCCGCTACAACCAAGCGCTCCTCCACCGTGGGTCTGCCGCTACAACCAAGCGCTCCCCACTGGGATATCTGAAACACACAGAGTCGATCGGTCAAGCAGTCGCCAGGTCTCAGCCGGCTACACAGTCTCTGTACCCCGCACGCTCGTCTCCGGGAGGGTCCGCTCCACGAGCTACTGGTCGATACTACAAGTATCAAAATGTTCCTTGAAGAAGTATCTCAAAGGACCGCCTCGCCATAAGGATCTCAACGCAACAGACGGCACGTCAATCGGACGTCTGGTCTGTGAGTTACTAGCATTTTCGTCCCCGGGGCCCGGTTGGTTTCGTGTGCGAACCAACCCAGTCGTATCTCAACTGTACCCCGAACTCTCATAGGGTATACTCATAGGGACCGTTTCTCCACGTGATCACCAACGCCGTTGACGGTTTGTCAAACGGACGTCCAGTCTGAAAGTTATCAGCCTTTCCGTTCCAGGGGCCCGGTTGGATTTCGGGTACAATCCAACCCGGCCATTATCCACTACATCCAAACCTCAGGAAAAGTATGCCAAAAGTTCCGTCTCATCAAGAGGAAATCAACGAGACAGACGGCGCGTCAATCGGACGCATGGTCTGTGAGTTATTGGTTTTTTCATTCCAGGGGCGCGGTTGGTTTCGTGAGCGAACCAACCCGACCGCACTCCGACGGAATCCAAACCTCGAGCGGAGTAAGCCAAAAGTTCCGTCTCATCAAGAGAAATCCAACAAAGTCGACGACACGTCAATCGGACGTCTGGAGCTCAAGTTATAAGCGGTTCCGCTCCGAGGGCCCGGTTGGTTTCGTGTACGAACCAACCCGGCCGAACCCAAAGTTCTCCGAAACCATGAGTGTAATATGTCAAAACGACCGTCTCGATCCAAGGATCACATCGCCGTTAACGGTGCGTCGATCGGAGGTCCGTAGCCCAAGGTATGGGCAAAAGGCCGAAGAGGTCCAAAAACGGGGGGTCTGGGCCCGGACCGACCCGGCCCAACCCCCCCTGGGTTGGCCCGAACCGGGTCGACCCGACCCGGGTCTGGGTCCGACCCGGCCGGCGCGGCCCGGCCCAGCCTGGGTGGCCCAGCCCAGCCTGGGCGCGGCCCGGCCCGGCCGGCGCGGGCGCGGCCCGATAGCCAGGCGGCTCGGCCGTAACGGCCGAGCGGTGCGCAAGGGGGGCGCCGCCCCCTTGAAAGATCTGCGGCCCCGCGTGGGGGGTCGCCTCTCGCCAACAGATGCGGTCAGGTTGCCGCGTCCCGCCTTCGCCGGTCTCGCACGGTCGCGGGACTGTCGGCCCGCCGCCGCGGTTTCAGTCGCGGCGGTTCTCCCCGGCGGCGCGCCGGGCGCCGCCGACTCCCGCCGCTGTGCTGGCGTGGCGCGCCGGCGGGTTGCTCCGCGGACCACCGGACGAGTTCCGGTGGTCAGAAAAGCGCGTCGTCTTCACCAATGGGCCTCCCGAGGTCCGTCCTTCACTGCGAGGACCTCACATCGCCTGTGCGACTTGTTTTGTCGTCGTCCGCCGTTTCGCACACCAAGGGCGAAAGGGTGGTGGGTTCGGACTTGTTCGTTGGTCCGCACCCACCGTGTTAGCGGTTTTAAAAGAGTCTTCCAACAAATATTTAAACAACCGCGGATATAATCACATAGATTAAAATGAACAAAAACTCCTACCTCAACGTTGTCGTCGAACGTGAGTTCATCGCAGAACTAACCATCGCGGAAGAAGAGGATCGTCGCGTCGCGGAAGGAGCGTCGCTGTCATCGCGGTACACGGCGTTGCGCAGTCAAACTCCGAGGATTTAAAAACGCACAGATTTAATTGCACCAATTAAACCCATGTTGAGGATATAATTCACAAAGGAATTAAATGAACTGCAATCCCCTACCTCAATCGATTGTTGATCGAAGATTGTTGCGGGGAAGGAACGTCGCGGAAGAAACGTCGTGGAAGGAGGATCGTCGGCGTCGCGGTACACGGCGTCGCGCCGTCGATCTCCGAGGGTTCGGCGTTCTTCGTCGCCCTTCGTCGGAGGTCGGCGTTCTTCGCGTTCTTCACGTTCTTCGCGAATGAGGATGAAGATTTTCAAGCTTTAGAGCTTCTCCAAATCCTCTCAACAAGCAACCCCTCAACAAACCTAGTGTTGGTCTTATTTTATTCTCATGCCAACAATTTGAAAAACAAAGTTAAGAAATGAACAATTAATTCGATGAATTAATTGTAACGACTTAACTGCCCAATTAATGAGCCGTTTCTTAACCAAAAAAAAACACACGGTTGACTTTCATTAAAGAGGGGGTTGCGGGTGCGTTACTTATGAGGGAAAAAACGGTGGGGCTCGTGCGGGCCCCACCTCACAAATATCCTACCAAGTGGGTAGGATATTTTGGGTTCCACCCTATCCGCTTAACTTAGCTTGAGTGGCTTTAAGTGGCTTTAAGTGAAATAAAATAAAGTGTCGCACCACTTTTATTGTATTTCTTAACTTAACCCCAAAAATTAAAAATCACACCCGAGCAAACGCAACTCCAGAAAAGGCGTTTCTAAGCAAATATCGGCGCTGCAATTCCATCGGTGCCCTCATAATTCGATTCCGAGCACCGGTTCAAAAGTTAGAAAAAACTCGCTCGTTCGTTCACTGAACGTACCCGAGCCAAACTTCGGAAAATGATTCCGGGCACACCGGGCCTCGAAATCAGGTGCCGTCAGAAACTGCGTTCTTGTAAAATTCCAAAGAAAATTAAGAAAAAAAAATCCTTGAATTTTACGGGTCTTTACAGTATAAAATACCATCATCAAAAATTTTAGTATAAGTAAAAATTTCCATAAAAAATTTTGAAGAACATAGACATGGAAGAAAAATATTCCTGACCTAAAGGAAGAAATAAGGTCAGCATTGATTAAAAACGTTCTTCCGGTATTTTGCATACCAAAGAGGGCAGAAATGGCACTAATACTTGAAAATACTATAAATAAATAGAGTAGAAGAAAATAATTGAGGTTTAAGAGATAAATAACATGTAATTTCCCACAATGTAAATTGAAACATAAACAATCTCGATAAAAAATGAGATTGTAACATAAATTCTTACCTCAAGTCTCGACTTGTTTCGTACATTCTCTAACATCCTATACGATAAATTTATATTTATTTTAAATATATATCATAACCATATTAATACTTATATTATGATATATGATTCATTCATAATTTATAATCACCCGTTTATTAATAAATCGCCACTAAAACAATATTTTGGATGTTAACTGTTCTATTTTTCATGCATGTTTCGGTTTGGTGATTCTAGTTATTGCACCTTGGTCATGGTTTCATCATCTATATAATATTAATCATGTAATAAATATCATATCTATTCATTATATACACTTATAGTTTGTACGTGCACATGGGTCGTTTTTCATTTTTCAATGAATGGGAAGAAAGGAAGGTAAATAATAATTTATCTTTAAAGAATCATAATTATGTCATAAATATCATATAAATTTATTAAATATATCTATATAACCATCCATGAGATCCAGTGGTGAAAAATAAAATACATCGCTTCATGGAGATGGTAGTTCGTGCGTACACATGAGTGATGTTTTCATTTTCAATTAGATAGAAAGGAGATAGAAAATGATTATAATATTAACCTAAAATCATTTTAGTATATTAAAGATACTGATGTAATTATTTTAAGATGGTTATAGAATATTTAAAGAATTTTGAATAAGAAATAAACTTAAGAGTTTGGTTAAGACGATTTCCTCTTTCATGAGTAACTTCATTTGGCTTGCACCTTAAGTCTTCTTGGGTTGGTCTTTTGGTGATACTAGGACCTCTAGGATATGTGGAGGAGATTTTTAAAGATATTTGAGAAGGTATTGGATGATAAAGAGTGCTCAAAGTTTGTGAATAAATGAGGAGGGGAGGTTCCATTAAATAAGTGAGGGGAGTGTCACCCTTGTAAATATTAAGAACATTTAAATATTATAAATTCCATTATCAAGGGAAAGTGGCACAAAATGGACAAATTTTGAATATAAGGGGAGGGGGGTCAAAATACACTTAACCAATCAAATAAAGATAAGGTTTTGATGGTTCTCCCACATGTAAAGCATTATCTTTCCCCTTTGAGACATTTCCTAGTGTGGTTCTTTAAACATTTTTTGCATGTAGATAGTTTTGTTTTCTTTCTTTCATGTGATCCATTATTTGAGTTCCATTGAAATTACATCTTCCTTTTCTTATCACCAAACTAATGAGAAAACTGAGAGTTTCCATCTTCCATTTCCAACTTGAGAGTACATTGAACAATTTATTCAAATATACTAAAGTATCTTATGGATAAAGCCTTTTGAATACTTGGTTTCAAGAAACTAAGAATTAATCTATTTTTCTTTCAGGGTCAATGATAAAACCTAGAAGTATACCTTGAAAGTCTTATAAATTTTTCTTCATAAGTACTGATGTATTCATCATCCTTATGCTTCATCTCAAGAAAATCCCTCTCGATTTTATTATGAAGAGTTTGAGTAAAATACTTATTGAGAAATACCCTCTTAAATTCCTCTCATTCCATGTAGTTGATTTCTTCCTCTTGCCTTGTGTTCTTGATGAGAGTCCATCATTGATCAAACTCACTTTATATGTGGTAGATGGATAAAACAACCTTCTCATGGTTTGAGAACTAGAGAACAAAAACTAACTTTTCCATTGCATTGATCCATTATTTAGAAACTTGTGGGTTGGGGGAACCACAAAAAGAAGGTGGAAATTTCTGTATAAAAGAATCAATGGCATGCTTCTCCTTTAGTGAATTCAGAATCTCAACATGGTTCATGTAATTATTCATTACTTGAGAGAGTTAAGAAATCATTTACAAGGTTTTACATTCCATCTCCCATGACATTTAGTTTCTCATAAGGGAGTTCATTGCATTGTACTTCACATTCATTGTTAAAAAGATCCCACCTAGTTCGATCCATTGACTAAACTCGAAATTGTTAATGTAAGTAATTGAGAAAAAATAATCAGAGTGAGTAGTCATATAATAATAAAATCAATCATGAGATATCCTAAATTATGATACCTTCACTTTGGTCCATGACACTTTAGGTTCACCCTATATCACTTTTGGTTCAACATAGTTTTTTGTAGGTTCTATCCTCATATTCTTCATAACCTAATCTCTAAAAATAACTAAAATACGATATGATACCAACTGAGGTGACCTAAGCATATCATAAATGTTTATTACATCATTTTAGATGAATATTCAATACTTTTCACAATAATATATACCCAAGAACAATAAAGGTTTAGTATATTTAGAGACTGGATACATAATCAGCCTATTTTATGAAATATCTTAAACATATCCCACAAATTTCATCTCAAAAATCCCCTTCTTAGAACATTTCCTACTTAAAACCAATCTTCGTAACCATAATAAAATGAAATATAAGAAAGGGTGAGCTCAGATGCCAAAAAAGGGTAAACATGGGAGATGTCAACTGATGATAAGCATAAGGGTATGAGAGTATAATCAAGTTCATATCATAAGATATTCCTACCCAAAAGAACATAGCTCACAACTTAAGGTCCATGGCATAGACTTATTCATAACAAAAAGTATGATTACCAAAATAAATCCATTATCATGAGCCATGAAAAACATAACATAAACGTGTGGAATAATATAATAATGTGGCGTAAACATAATCATATGAAATCATAACATTACAGACCAGGCATCACTACTGGAATCCCCAAACATAATGGATTAGGAAACATCACCATCATCTCATATCAAAATGGATCAGGCATCATCATCATAATCTCTTATTGTAATGGATCAAGAATTATTACTTAGTATATTGGATAAAGCATTATTACCATCATACCTTAGTGATATCATGAGATATAATACCTTTACCCAATTCATTGGAATACTATAATAGACCCACCTATCACAAAACAATAAACTATACATATGTGTGCCACAAAAATATAACATCCATGATTCCATCATTAATTAATTAACTCATAAAAGAAACAGATTTCATGAGGAATTTCATAGTGCATCATCACAAGTCATACAAAGAAAGAATATGGATGATATCATTAGATAACATCCTTAATGAAACATAAAAGAGATAGATGAAAAATACTTTTATAAAATCATTTTAAATAAGCTTTGAAAAACAAGGGGATATATCTTTTTCTTTTGGTATCTTTTGAAAACTAAAAATTCCCAGAACAATGGGAATAGGATTTTATTTTAAAACCCAAGGAAACTTATAAAGGAATACTAATGATGAATAAAGGGCATGATTATGGAAAAATATTTCCATATCATATACGTTAAAAAAGAAAACATTATTTTCACACTTTTTTAAAAATTCAAAAGTGAGTCGTATAGAAAACATTTGAAAAGATTAATTTTAATCATTTATAAATAAATTCAAAGGTAGTATAAAATACCATCATCAAAAATTTAAGTATAAGTAAAAATTTCCATAAAAAATTTTGAAGAACATAGACATGGAAGAAAAAGATTCCCCGCCTAAAGGAAGAAATAAGGCCGGCATTTCTTAAAAACGTTCTTCCGGTATTTTGCATACCAAAGAGGGAAAAAATGGCACTAATACTTGAAAATACTATAAATAAATAGAGTATAAGAAAATAATTGAGGTTTAAGAGATAAATAACATGTAATTTCCCACAATGTAAATTGAAACATAAACAATCTCGATAAAAATGAGATTGTAACATAAATTCTTACCTCAAGTCTCGACTTGTTTCGTACATGCTCTAACATCCTATATGATAAATTTATATTTATTTTAAATATATATCATAACCATATTAATACTTATATTATGATATATGATTCATTCATAATTTATAATCACCCATTTATTAATAAATCACAACTAAAACAATATTTTGGATGTTAACTGTTCTGTTTTTCATGCATGTTTCGGTTTATTGATTCTAGTTATTGCACCTTGGTCATGGTTTCATCATCTATATAATATTAATCATGTAATAAATATCATATCTATTCATTATATACACTTATAGTTTGTACGTGCACATGGGTCGTTTTTCATTTTTTAAATGAATGGGAAGAAAGGAAGGTAAATAATAATTTATCTTTAAAGAATCATAATTATGTCATAAATATCATATAAATTTATTAAATATATCTATATAATCATCCATGAGATCCAGTGGTGAAAAATAAAATACATCGCTTCATGGAGATGGTAGTTTGTGTGTACACATGAGTGATGTTTTCATTTTAAATTAGATAGAAAGGAGATAGAAAATGATTATAATATTAACATAAAATCATTTCAGTATATTAAAGATACTGATGTAATTATTTTAAGATGGTTATAGAATATTTAAAGGATTTTGAATAATAAATAAACTTAAGAGTTTGGTTAAGACGATTTCCTTTTTCATGAGTAACTTCATTTGGCTTGCACCTTAAGTCTTCTTGGGTTGGTCTTTTGGTGATACTAGGACCTCTAGGATATGTGGAGGAGATTTTTTAAGACATTTGAGAAGGTATTGGATGATAAAGAGTGCTCAAAGTTTGTGAATAAATGAGGAGGGGAGGTTCCATTAAATAAGTGAGGGGAGTATCACCCTTGTAAATATTAAAAACATTTAAATATTATAAATTCCATTATCAAGGGAAAGTGGCACAAAATGGACAAATTTTGAATATAAAGGGAGGGGGTCAAAATACACTTAACCAATCAAATAAAGATAAGGTTTTGATGGTTCTCCCACATATAAAGCATCATCTTTCCCCCTTTGAGACATTTCCTAGTGTGCTTCTTTAAACATTTTTGGCATGTAGATAGTTTTGTTTTCTTTCTTTCATGTGATCCATTATTTGAGTTCCATTGAAATTACATCTTCCTTTTCTTATCACCAAACTAATGAGAAAACTGAGAGTTTCCATCTTCCATTTCCAACTTGAGAGTACATTGAGCGTTTCCATCAGTTTTTACACAATTTGAGAAGGACAGCCATTAAGAAAGCAGAAATGACAGTATTTGACGAGTCATGTAGAGCCCACCGACCAAAGTACATTTCATCTCACGTTTGGTATGGATTATGTTCACACTGGTTGAGTGGTGGATTTCAAATGAGATCTTCATTGGGCCGGCAGAACCGAGGGAGATAAGAGGTGACACATCGAGCTGGTAGTCGTACATTCAGTAAGCATAGAGATTATCTGGTAAGTATCTTTTTTAAATATTTTATATAACATTAAATATAAACAGTTTATTTTATATTCATATAGGCAGTTGAGAATCCTGATATTATAGAGTACGACGTTTATCAGAGGATGTACAGTGATCCAGCCACTGGAGAGATTAGAGGTGATCGCCAGCGTCAAATTTTGGTCAGTATTATTTCTTTTTCAGTTTGAAAATTATCTGCATATAATATTTTCACTATTTTAATTTCAAATTTGAACTGAAGGAGTCATATGAGGTCACGACCTCTCAGACACAAGCTGAGAGTCAGGTCGAGATGGCTAATCAGACTAGTGCCCACCATTTCGATGGGGTGGCATGGATACAGGCGACCGAGTATGACTTCGATAAGGGGCGAGTAGTTGGTATCGACTCTCATTCGACTTTTGTGACTTATTATGGTATTGTTGCGATGTTGGTGTTCAGCTCGACAGGAGCTCATGGAGAGGCATCATCTTCTGGATCACAGTATTAGGAGCAGTTGCGAGATCAGACTGAGCTTATAGAGAGTTTACAGAAGCAGCAGGAAGAGATGTGTCAGCAGCAGCAGCAGATGGAGGAAGAGATGCGTCAGCAGCAGTAGCAACAGTACGAGGAGAATATGTGTCAATGGCAGCAGCAACAGCACGAGGAGGAGATGCGTCGATGGCAGCAGCAGCAGCACGAGCAGATGGAGTACATGTGTCATCTGACTCGTAGTTTAGAGATGGAGTTTCCTCCATCATCTCCTCCAGCTCCTCCAGCTCCTTCAGAAGACTATCTGCCCCATTGATTTTTTTGTTATGTTAAAAACATTTGAATTCAACATTTGTTGTAATATGAACTATTTACAGTTTTTTCCTTTTATATTGGTGTGAATATTGCATAATTTATTATTTTTATTTTTTATTATTTTATTATTTATTATTAGTATTATATTTTTTAATGTTTGTTTATTTTACTAATAATAATAATAATAATAATTTATGATTTTTTTATATTTTTTTGTGAATATTCAGAATTTTAATTTTTTTTATTTTTTGTATTATTTGAATAATATTAATATTATTTTTTCATTAATCATAATTTTATTAATTTTTTTTATTTTATTAAGTATTTGTGACGGGGCCTTTTGCGATGAGACCCCATCGCAAATAGATTATATATATACTTTTTAAAATTTATTTGCAACAGTTTCTTTTACCGTCGCAAATAAGTTTTTGTGACGGGTTCTTTTAGCATCGCAAATAAGTTTTTGCGACAGGCCCGTCGTAAAAGGTTTAGGTATATATAACATATATAAATGGATAACTATTTGCGACGAGACTATCGCAACTACTTTTTTCAACGGGCCCGTCGCAACTACTTTTTGTGATGGACCTGTCGCAACAGGTTCTTGTATATATAATGTATTTAATCCGAGATCTATTTGCGACGGTACAGCTTCCAATCACAAATAGTATTTTTTGCGACGGGTCTGTCGCAAAAAATACTAGTTGCGACGCTATTTTCTGCAACATGCTATTTGCGATGGGACCCCTCCGCAAAAGAGTTTTTGTGATGGGATCTCATCGCAAATAACTGAAATTCTAGTAGTGTTTACACACTAATCACTACATTAGTCCACCCTTATATGATTTCAACCCACTTCTAGTCTTTGATAAGATCTTCCATAAACAATGAATAGGAAAGAACAAACACATGTCATACAAATAGAACAAGCACAATGCAGGAATTATGTGGTTTGGACAACGTCGTACAACATGGGGGAACACTGCAACCTTTCATTAATGGAAATAGAAACATGAGAGAACATGGGTTTTAAGGGACATCATCCTTCCGATCTACTTATCCTAAGTTATAAGGGACTCCTTTTAGATACCCTGCCTAATAAATAGAATGAACTCTATAGCAACACCTCTAGTAGTAAACTCCTTCCACAAGAACTTCTGTTGAGGAAGACCTCCCCAGCAGAAATTGTCTCTACTCGATTCACTCTAGAACTTTCACACTCACTGAACAAGTGACCCACACCCTCTATTTATTGAAGTGCTACAAAATAGCTAGTTGGTGCCTCCAGTTGATGCACCCAATTTGTGTATACATTTCCACATACTTTATTGAAAATAAGAACATGTCTTCAGCAAAACCGTACTACTTAGTGGACAAATACTTTAATTTTGGTGATCTTGTTCATTTTCAGGTGATTTCTGGCCAAACACACAAACCGGGGGAAAACTGAGCAAAATTTACAACTACACGGCATGTACATATATACACGCCGTGTACAGTCAGACTCAGACACGGATTGGCTTGGACAAGTACATGCCCAAGTTACCAGAAGCATGTACACGCCGTGTATAGTATTCTAGAAGTGGTTGATTGTTGAGAAGAAGTCTACATGCCCATGTGGTCGGCTGACGTTGACACGTCGTGTACATCATCTATATGTTGTGTCTGCTCTTCTAGAAGCGTTTGGTGGCTGATAAAAGAGATTACACACCGTGTATGGAAGCACTACACACCGTGTATACCCACCTACTAGGAGGCGCCGTGTTCCAAGTCAAAAATAGCGTGTCAGGCCATCTACCGGCGAAGAAAAAGATAAAAAAAGCACGTTGAAAAAAGTACACGGCGTGTACTTTTTCCACACACAGTGTACTTTTATTTTCTATAAATAGAGGCTTTGGCCTCCGGTTCATAAGGAGAGAGGAAGGAGGGGTTAAAGGTCTGAAGGAAAGAAGCTTTGTTGTCATGCTACCATCATTCAACTACTTCACCATTCTACCATTCTACCAAAGAGCCAATCTCCCCTCAAAGTTTATGCGATGATCACATCAGGTATCGAGGGTTTTGTTTTTATCTTTTCCTCTATGTGTAACTAAATACCCAGTGTGTTGGGGTTGTGGGAGATGAAAGAATTGTAATTTAGATTAGTTGTTATGAATGTGTTTGTTCTGTCAACCTCTTCTTATTCTTCTTTAATCAACTCATTTTATCACTAAAAATTCTGAGTCAGACCAAGGACAGAATTTCCAAGGACTCAAAAGAAGAATAACGATTAATACATTCATGATCATTGAAAGTATTCATTGACTCAAAAATGGACTAAGACAAATAAAGAACTGTGGAACACTGACTACCGGACCAAGGAGTTAGTTTCCTCAGCTCAAGACATAAGTTTACCGAACCAAGGAAACTTTGTTACAATTTGAAACCCAGAGTGTTGGGTTATTATGAACAACGCAACCTCATAAGCAATTTATTTAATAAACAACCTCTTAATAATCCACAACCCCAACGCATTTCCCTCCATATTTGCATCAAAACCAATTTCCTGTATTTTCCTTTATCCATTAGGTAATTTGCTAAAGAATTTTTAATCCAATTTCCTTTTTATCCAAACATTAAAAAAATCAACTCTAAATTTAGTACACTTCACTAAGACAAAAATACAAACCAGATAAACAAGACAAAAATAACTTCTTTTTCCATGTGGATCGACCCCTTACTGATACTATACTCGTTAGGGTAAAAAAAATTGGGATACCGATAACATACCTTTGGTAAAACGACTCGCCAAATTTTGGCGTCGTTGCTGGGGAAATGGAAAAGTTAATGTTGTTCTTGTTTTAATTAAGTTTGTATCAAATTTTAGTGGAAATAAAAATCATAAATTCCCAAAAATCTCTTTTCAAATCTCATTTTTGTTTATCTTTCTTCTTCATCGTTTATGCTTGGTGTGGTTAGTATTGTGCAGGTCCATAGGTGTATGAGCATCTACCTCACTCATTTTAAGAACGCTGAGTCATTAGGGTTTTTCCCAATTGACCCAGAAATCGAACGAACACTCTTAAGGCGCCAATGAGCACTCATGGCCAAGCACAACCAAAACAATTCCATGGCGCAGAACGAAGAAGGAAATCCAGCTGCAGTCCAAGGAGTTGGACAACCGTTTGGTCTGGATGACAACCAGAATCAGCAAGCTCCACTTGCTCTAGGGTATGGCCCGCAGTAGCTCCAACAGTTCCAACCAGAGCATATTCAATTTTTACAGCCTAGTCAGGGGTTGTACTTCACCCCTCAGGAACAACAATACATGATGTCTATTCACAGAGCTGACACGGGCATCGTCTGTCTCCCGATGCAGGCCCAACACTTTGAGATAAATCCTATCATTATGCAGCTATTCCAGAATACCGTTCAGTTTGGCGGCCTACCCATCGAGGACCCCAATGTCCATCTCTCCAATTTTCTGAAGGTCCGTGACACGTTCTGCTACCACGGAGTGTCCACGGATGCCATTTGTCTTCGCCTCTTTCCCTTCTCTCTAAGGGATAAGGCAAAAGACTGGATTAAAGGTTTACCGCAACAATCTATCCTCACCTAAGAGGAACTAGCCCAGGCGTTCCTGTCTAAATACTTTCCACCCTCGAAGACGGTGACTCTACGGAACGAAATACACAACTTCCAGCAGCACGAATCAGATTCATTGTACGAATCATGGGAGTGCTTCAAGGAGATTTTGTGAAAATTATCACACCACGGACTCCCACTTTGGATGCAAGCCCAAACCTTTTATGAAGGACTAACAACGAATACAAAGTCTGTGGTGGATGCTGCTGCTGGGGGTACAGTTATGAGGAAGTCTCCTGAAGAGCTTTTCGAACTACTGGAAGACATGTCTACCAACAGCTTCCAGTGGCATTCTGAGCAGGGCACACAAAAATGAGGTATGCATAATATTAATTCCACGACTATGTTAGCTGCCCAGTTGGACACTGTGTCCAAAAAGATTGATGTGCTCAATCTAAAGGGCGTGTCCCAAGTATATACGGCAAACCATCCGGCATGCAGCGAATGTGGTGATAACCACATCATGGGAGAATGTCTGGGTTCTGCAAGTGGCCCTTTGATGAGCGAGGTGAGTTATGTGGCCCAAAACCGCAGGCTAAACCGGTACCAGCAGTACCAGAACCTGGCATGGCATGATCAACATAACACAGGTTGGGGCCAACAACAGCAGAATCCTCTGCCCCAGCGACCACCCAGCTACGGTCAGACTCCTTATCTGAACCAGTACTTGAGGCAACAACAGCCTCATCTGGGCTCTTATCAGCAGCAAGGGTATCAAAACCCTCGCCCACAGCAGCCACGACAGCCACCACATCCACCAACTGCACAACCACCTCAGCAGGAGAATACCTCAAGGTTAGAGGATCTCATGAACAAATTTATATCTACTGCTAAGACCAGATACCAGAATTAGGAGGCTTCCATTCGAGGCCTGGAGAACCAAATTGGCCAACTGGAAAACCAACTCTCAGTGAGGCAACCTGGTACACTACCAGGTAACACTGAGAATAACCCGAGGGAGGAGGCTCATGTCATCACACTACGGAGTGGAAAAGAGCTACAACAGAACCAACCAGCATAGCCAGGTGCATACACCCCCTGATGACGACGAAGGTACAGTTACAGACCCTTCCTCATCTAAAATCCCACTGAAGGAGACTTCACAAAGTAAAGTAAAGGAGGTTTCCAAACCCTTCGAGCCAACCTTACCCTTCCCGGAGAGGATGAAGTAGAGAAAGTTGGACCAACAGTTCAGCAAATTCATGGACGTGTTCAAGAAGCTGCACATCAATATTCCATTTGCAGAGGCACTGATGCGGATGCCCACTTATGCAAAATTCATAAAGGAGATCCTCTCCAACAAAAGAAAGATGGAGGATATGGGCACCATTGCACTGACTAAGTAGTGTCCAACAGTCATCCAACATTCGATTCCTCCCAAACTCTAGAATCCAAGTAGCTTCACTATTCTATGCACTATTGGACCATTTGAGTTTAGGAAGGCCCTCTGCGACTTAGGGGCTAGTGTCAACCTCATGCCCCTCGGAGTTTTAAGAAGCTAGGGCTCAACGATCTGAAGCCTACCCAAATAACCCTTCAGCTTGCGGACCAATCCATCAAATATCTGAAGGGGATACTGGAGGATGTGCTGGTCAAGGTGGGTAGGCTGATCCTCCCCACAGATTTCATCATCCTTGACATGGAGGAAGACCAAGAGGCACCTCTCATTTTGGGAAGGCCTTTCTTGGCCACTGGAAAGGTACTGATCGACGTGCACTAGGGGGAGTTAATTTTCCAAGTAGGAGACGAGAGAGTCTTCTACAATGTCATCAAAGCCGTCAAGCATGCATCATTGTCAGAGCATGAGGGATGTTATGTAGTGACCACTATGGATGATCACTTGAGCAGAGAAGGGGATGATCTAGTATGTTCTTTTACCTCAGACGACTTGGTTGTTCCAAACATTCAACCAGACGAAGCATCGGAGGACCTGCAATTCCTAGAAGGCCAGGGCAGCCACTACTGGCAACATGCAGTTATACCAGATATTCTGGAGCGGGAAAAGGTGCAACCACTTCTACCTTCGATTCTAAAGGCACCTGAACTCGAACTGAAGCCTCTTCCATCTTCTTTGAAGTACGGGTATTTGGGGAACAATCAAACATTGCCTATCATACTTAGTGCAGCATTGTCACAGGAGCAGGAGGATGCACTTCTACAGGTTTTGAAACAGTGCAACCACGCAATTGGGTAGACAATTGCAGATTTGAAAGGAATCAGCCCTACCATTTTCACCCACAAGGTGTTGCTTGAAAAGGTGCGAAGCAATCTCGGCAACCACAGTGATGCATGAACCCCCCCCCCCCCATGAAGGAAGTTGTGAAAAACGAGGTAATTAAGTTGTTGGATGCAGACATCATTTATCTCATCTCAGATAGTCCGTGGGTGAGTCCCCTACAAGTGGTACCCGAAAAGGGGGGGGTATCACTGTGATTTCAAATGATAAGAATGAGCTCATCCCACATGCATTGCCACGGGTTGGAGAGTCAGTGTGGATTACAGGAAGCTGAATGACGCCACGAGGAAAGATCATTTCCCCCTGCCCTTCATGGATCAGATGCTAGAGAGACTAGCGGGGCACAACTATTACTGCTTCCTCGACGGCTATTCCGGCTACAATCAGATTTCCATTACTCTAGAGGATCAAGAGAAGAGCACATTTACTTGCCCCTATGGTACTTTTACTTACCGAAGGATGTCCTTTGGCATGTGCAACGCCCCTGCCACCTTCCAGCATTGTATCCTAGCTATCTTCCATGACATTGCGGAACAGATCCTGTAGGTATTCATGGATGATTTTTCCGTTTATGGAAAATCATTCACCACTTGCTTGCGGCACCTGGAGCTAGTTCTAGAACGATGTGAGAACACTGACTGGGTTTTGAACTGGGAAAAGTGTCATTTCATGGTGCAAAGTGGCATCGTCCTTGGCCACAGAATCTCGGTGAAGGGGATAGAGGTGGACCCGGAAAATATAGAAGTCATTTCATGACTTCCTATTCCAACTTCCGTCAGATCCATCTGAAGTTTCCTGAGGCATGCAAGTTTCTACAGGCGGTTTGTCCACGACTTCTCAAAGATAGCCCAGACCCTCACCAACCTTCTGACCAAGGATGTCGTATTTGAGTTCGATGAGCCATGCATTGTATCTTTTGAACACTTGAAGCAACGCCTAGTGGAAGCTCCAGTTTTGGTTGCTCCCAACTGGGAGGAACAATTTTAAGTGATGTCTGATGCCAGCGACTATGCAGTGGGAGCAGTCTTGGGCCAGCGGCTTGACAGAATTTTCCGACCTATCTATTATGCCATCAGGACGCTCATCGAGGCATAGATGAACTACACCACCACATAAAAGGAGACGTTGGTAGTGGTGTTCGCATTTAATAGGTTCTGTTCTTACTTAGTGCTATCTAAAGTTATTTTTTACACTGACCATGCAGCACTAAAGTACCTGCTGAACAAGAAATATGCAAAGCCACGACTGATCTGATGGGTACTCCTACAAGAATTTGATCTGGAGATCTGAGACAAGAAAGGGAGCGAGAACGTTGTTGTTGATCATCTCTCCCACCTGGAGCTGCCTCATTTGGAGAAGGATGGAGATCGAGAGATCAGGGAAGATTTCCCTGATGAGCACCTCTTTTCTGTCAACAAAACACCAAGACCTTGGTATGCTGATATTGCTAATTTTCTGGTTACAGGTGTCGTTCACCCTGACCTCTCCTTCTAACAAAGAAAGAGATTTCTCTATGATGTTAAGAGGTACTTTTGGGAAGATCCTCTTCTATTCTAATCCTATGGAGATGGGGTGATCCGTCATTGCATCCCGGAAACTGAAGTTCAGGGAGTCCTAGAATTTTGTCACGCCTTGCCAGTTGGGGGACATCATGGGCCTGACCGTACTATAGCAAAGATCTTGCGGTCTGGGTTTTTTTTTTTGCCCACCATGCATTGAGATGCCCAAGCCTTTTTTTTCTGTTGCGATCGATGCCAGAGAACAGGTAATGTGGGACGTCATGCTGAGATGCCCCAGCACCCCATCCTGGAGGTTGAGATCTAAAATGTCTGGGGAATAGATTTCATGGGACCATTCCCCCCGTCTTTTGGGAACACTTACATCCTGGTCTGCATCGACTACATCTCCCAATGGGTGGAAGCCGCTGCTACAGTACACGACACGGCCAAGGTAGTCGTAGGCTTTTTAAAGAAACATATTTTCAGCAGGTTCGGCGCTCCCTGTGTATTAATCAGCGATAGAGGAACCCACTTCGATGACACATTGATGAAAGGAGTATTTTCGAAGTGCGGAGTGAAGCATCATATGGGGACGCCATATCATCCCTAGACCAGTGGACAAGTGGATCTCTCCAACCGTGAGCTCAAGCAGATTCTGGAGAAAACAGTGAACACTTCGCAGAAAGACTGGTCCAAGAAGTTAGATGATGCTTTGTGGGCATATCGGACTGCTTTCAAAACACCACTTGGGATGTCCCCATTCAGCCTCATCTATGGCAAGTCATGCCATCTGCCAGTAGAGTTGGAGAACAAAGCCTATTGGGTCGTCAAGGCCCTGAATTTTGATCTGAAGGCAGCTGAAGAGAAGTGTAAGTTCCAACTATTGGAACTTGATGAAATCCGATTAGAGGTGTATGAGAACGCCAAGCTGTACAAGGAGAAGATAAGAGCAATCCATGACCGGATGATTTCACAAAAAAACATTCCAACTCGGTGATCATGTACTCCTTTTTAACTCTGGTCTTTGATTATTCCCAAGGAAATTAAAGTCAAGATGGTCGGGACCATTCCGAGTCATACAAGTATTCCATCATGGAGCGGTGGAAATTTCTAGAGAGGATGGTCAACCGTTCAATGTGAATGGACAGCGGCTGAAGATTTACCATCACATGGAGGACACAGTGGGAACGTTGTCCACCATACATCTCAGGTAATGATAGGTAATTCGGTCGAGCCAAAGACCTAAAACAAAGGCGCTTCCTGGGAGGCAACCCAGCGGATACACGTCGTGTACCACTTATCCACATGGCATGTACTTATTCCTTTTCGTTTATATACTATTATAAATATATAATTTAACTAAGTAATAAACAGGAATGATGTCGGTGCCGATGGTAAGGTCATTGGAGTTTATCTGAGCCGTCACCGTTTCGAATACCTCCCAACCTACCTTCGGCACGGGGTTCCTCCTTTTTATCTTCGTGTTTTCCTACATGGCATGTGTGGTATTTTTCATATTATATATATTTATTTGCTTATAATAAAACCCATGATGGGGATGGATCGGTTGGCCAGGTTCGTAACCCGGCTCCAAAAGACCCGGGTTCGAATCCTGACAACCGCTCCACTTCCATCATTTGTCCTTTTAATAAAACCACATGGCATGTATTTCGATATATGTCGTGTGCGCCATGTTTTCATTACTAAATTGAAAGGGTTTTCAACATAAAGAGATACATGTGGGTGAAGTTGGCAGATTGGCATAGTCTCGACCCTGGATCCAAAAGACCCGGGTTCGAACTCGGCTAATCTCCCTACTTCATCCCTTTTTGTATAATTAAAAACCAAATATCGTGCATTTCCTTCCTCTTGTGTAGTATATTCCTTATACATTAAATATATTTAAATAATAAATAGGAGCAACAGCACAACCTTTGCTCTAGTGGTTGAGGGCTTCCGTTCGGAACGGCCGATCACCAGTTCGAATCTCGCCCCAAGCACCGGACCAAAGGTTGTACTTCTTTTTTTTCAAATTTAGAACACACGATGTGTATTTCTCAATACATTACGTGTATAGTTTTATTTTCGATAACTTATGTGTGTGTGTATATATATATATATTTTATTTTTATTATTAATATTAATTAGTATATAGTATACTATAATAATTATATATCTATATATATTAAAAAAATGGTACACGACGTGTAGGCCACTGATACACGTCGTGTACTATGGCTATAAAATTCGTGCCCCACTCGGCTTCAACCCGTGTCGCGCGGAACCCCCCCCCCCCTCCCTGTTTCTTCTCCCGCACGCCGCTCGGCCTCCCCATTCCCAAATCTGTGGATTTCGGGTGTTTTGGCTTCTAATTTCTACTGCATTGTGATCCTCGGTCCAAGTACGCCCTTCTACACCCTTTATTTCAAGATTTCATAGGCATTTAGGGTGATTTGTGGATCGGCCGACCGTTCGGCTTCTGCGATACACAGGCACAATTTGAAGAACACACGTCGTGTACTTTTGTACATGGCCACACACTGAATACTTCGCAATTTGAAAATACACGGTGTGTGTGTTCAGTACACACCATGTACCAACCCACATCGTGCCCGAGTACCTTATTCACATGGCCACGCTCACCATGTTCTTGTACACGGCGTGTCTGTTCGGTACATGTCGTGTATACCATTTCTCTCGGTCAGCCCATGTCTAGCACTTCGCATGGCCGTCTGACCTCTGTTCTTACACATGTCGTGTTGTCCCTTCACATGATGTGTATTGTATTATTAGCTCTACTCAGACGGTGGTCATGTCTTTGGACCACACGACCAGGAGCACTTTGCCCGTACACGGCGTGTATGTTCGGTACACGCCGTGTAGCCTAACCTTTTCCATGTTCACTCGGCATGTCTATCCAGAGAACACGGGATGCTAACCTGCTTCCACTACACGTCGTGTACTCTGGATATACACGTCGCATTTTCTTCTTTTACTTTTTCTTTTCTTTTTCTTTTGTTTGGTTTTTCTTTCTTTTTTAGGATATGGAAGCCAGAGACCCTTTGCATGGGAAGCATCCCGCCTCCGCCACTGAGGGCAAGAGGCCCACTTTTCATCGGATCAGACTCTGGCCAGTGACGACACTAGCTCCGGACTATCCGGTGTACCAGCCTCCTCTGTTGGTCATCCTTCCACCACTCACAACCTTGGCCGATGTTGGTCCTAGTACCGCCACACCTCCACCATCTAGCACAGAGCCTCCGAGCACTGCCCTTTCTTCCCCACCAGCTGCCACACCACCTGAGCCCTCCTCAGTCGTAGTTGATCCATCATCTGCTGCCCCATCCAGCTTCTATCTCCTGCAGTCGCTCCGCCCCCAGAGCTCGCCCCTGCCGTTGTACCACCTGGGTCGGCCCCTGCAAGTGTCTCGTACCCTTGCATGGTGTTCCCGGTTACCGATTTGGCACACGATAGAGTCTGGCGTTTCTCTTGTCGCTCGATCCTATTGAGCAGCCGGTATCTCGACAGCAGCGTCCCTCAACAGCTGGGTATCTGGGGAGAGTTGGAGGATATCCTCGGGCACACACCATTACAAACGATATTCCAGGTCATCACTCCTATTTTCATATATTTATTTTTGGAGTTTGCTGCTTCCTTCGAGTTCGACGGGCCCGAGTACCAGGAGACGCCTCGAGATGCGGTCCCGGTGGTCTGGTTTCGGCTAGGCAGATGACCTTTCTCCCTTACTATGACCGAGTTTGGTCGAGGGTGTGGTTTCTATCCTCATCCCATCGCCCCACCCCCTGTCTCCACCCTGACCCACCCCGAGCGCTCTAAGCTCATTGTCATATGGCGGGATATCACTGGGTCTAACCCCCAATACACCCCCACTTCCCAAAAGAGTACCCTTATTGCTGACCCTATCCTCTGCTTCACCCACCAGTGCTTTAGCACCATCCTTTTCCCCCGCCACGAGGATATGGGGGTTGTGACCGGTCGTGACATGGAGCTCCTCACCTGTGTCATCCGGCAGGACTACCCAAACCTCCCACCACCTCGGGGTTTTTGAGCCTTCCCTTCCCCATGACCGGTTAGGTTCCCCCCAGCGGATGGACTTTCTCATGCTTATTCGCATGAGATTGGTCCGGAAGTAGGGGCGCTTACGTCCTTGCCCAGGCACCACCCCGACCACCTATCGACCCTCTTACCCCAGTCGATGTACCTGCTCCTCCTTCACCACCCCTTCTAGCTTCCCCACCCCGCCCCCCTTCTTTTGACCTTCCTTCTTCTTTTCCATCTACTTCCCCTACCTCCGCACCCTCGGTCAATCTCTCCTTTTCTCTCCACCTAGCCGCAGTGGAGTAGCACTTGGTTCATCTCGATCGACATCAAGGCCAACTCGAGCAGATATTGGGGATTCTTCTTCAGCATCATGGTATTCCACTACCCCCGCCACCTGCCCCTACCTCGGCTCCTGGACCTTCTTCTGCAGCTCCACCGTCGTTTATCACACTGGCCACAGATTCTGTTCTCATCTCCACTACGGGCCCAGTTGCTGCCCCTACTGCTGCCAGTCCAGGGATCCCTGTTGAGCCTTCTCTACCGAGTCCAGCTCCTGCGGCTCCAACTCCTAGGCTTCTCTTCCGAGTGCAGATTCTGAGCCTTCGGTTTCCATGGCTCCTGATCCTTCTCTCTCGGCTGTTTCTGTACTGGATGATGCCTCTTCTGAGGCGACCCCCTGACTAGTTTTTGGATACATGTTTTCCATTATATATATTTTTGTGCTATCTTGTGCCTATGTATGTTGTGTATGCTTGCAGTTTTCTCTCTCCACGACCATCACAGGTACTCTGGCACGCTTTGGGTTGTACTTTTCCACCACTTCTCGTCTTTCTTCACCTAGCCGCGAGGGGAGTATTGTTTTTTCACGTATTCTGTTGTTTTCTTTTTCATTCTCGATTTCCTTATTTTCTTACTTCCCCTCATTCTGATCCACTATTGTGTCCCCACCAATCTTTTCTCCACCTTTATATGGAACTTGGTGGACCATG
The DNA here is from genome assembly GCA_963277665.1 of Viscum album. Taxonomy (NCBI): domain Eukaryota; kingdom Viridiplantae; phylum Streptophyta; class Magnoliopsida; order Santalales; family Viscaceae; genus Viscum; species Viscum album. Next base: position 337,245,109 of record OY728159.1, read on the forward strand.
TGTGATATTAAGTATGGGGGAGCGTCTCTCGACCACCTTAGTCTTTTCCTTTATTGTCATTTAGGAGACATCATTATTGGAAGATATATTTGCAAACATGAAGAAATTTTGGTTAATCATATTTCTAAATAATACAGCTAAAAGTGGGAAATTTTTAAAAGTTGCATGCTTATTTTTGTTCTTAAAGTGTTTTAAAATGATTGTTGATATAGTTTAAATTGCAACTTGTAATCCTTGAATAATTACATTGTTTAGGCTAATCATTTATATGCAAGTCACGACCTGATTGTCTCTTTATTTTTATTTTTTCCCACTCCTGAGAGGTATTCTAAACCCTTCGTCATATTCTTTTTAATACCCTCTTTCTTGAGAGATTCTTAGGATATACATAACTACCATAATTTGCAAGTTTTCTTTTCAAAATATGAAGAATTTTTTAATTACATTAAAATGATTGAGGCATTAGATTGTTTCAACCCCTTTTATCTTGAGACATACCCTACATCTGATCTTCATGAAGCCCCTAGAAACCATGAACAACCTTTATAGGAAGTCATATTACAAGCTTTTTTCCCTTTCTACCCTAATTCTTTTATAATTTTGCATGATTATTCACTTGAGCATAAGAGAATTAATTGGTGGTACATGGCATATTTTTTTCAATCGTCATGAAATTAAGTATGGGGGAGAGCCTCTTGATCATTTGGGACAAAAAGGGTTCCAAACCCCTATTTTTGGAATTTCTAAAAGGGTCTCTTTGATCTGTTAAAAAAAATAAGATACAGACAAAGGAACCTTATACTCACTTATTGGTTTGTGAACCCTACCTAACTAAACGAGATGGTGGTGATGAAATCATTTGACAGAGTTTTTTGAGGATGCTTTTACACTGAACTTAATTTTGAATATCATGCACTGTTATTTAAAGAATTTAGCCTCCTTTTTCAAGCCTCAGAGTTATTTTTCACATCTTTATCTACCAACCCTTAGCCATAGAGACATCTGATCCTTATTGAAAAGCCCTCATGATTTTTGTAAATCAATTATCTGAAGTAGAGAACTAGATTTCTTGCAAACCTACGGATAGAGTGTATATATCTTTGATCGAGCATAACTTTGATTCAAAATATCTTGAGTGATGAGTATATTATTGGTGAGGTAGATCATCAAGTGGCTTGCTTATTTTTGAAAGATTGAAACGCGTGTTTAGAGGAGGATGAAAGTAGTTAATTGAATTGTATATGAGGCATGATTAGAATATCTTATGAATTGAAACTGTTTTGTACCTTTTTATAATTTTCTCTTGTGATTGTATCATTTACATTTATGATTAACTGAATTCCATTTTTTTTAAATATAGACTCTTTTAATTAGATGTTGAGATTTGCTTGAGGGCAAGCAAATGACTATTTATGGGGGAGTTTGATTCACCCGATTTGTGTATACATTTCCACATACTTTATTGAAAATAAGAATATGTCTTCAGAAAAAACCTACTACTTGTGGATAAATACTTTGATTTCGGTGATCTTGTTCATTTTCAGGTGATTTCTGGCAAAACACACAAACCGAGGGAAAACTGAGCAAACTTTACAACTACACGGCGTGTACATATATACACGCCGTGTACAGTCGGACTCAGACACGGATTGGCTTGGACAAGTACATTCCCAAGTTACCAGAAGCATGTACACGTCGTGTACAAAAACTACACGCCGTGTATAGTATTCTAGAATTGGTTGGTTGTTGAGAAGAAGTCTACACGCCCATGTGGCCGGCTAACGTTGATAGGCCGTGTGCATCATCCATACGTCGTGTCTGCCCTTCTAGAAGCGGTTGGTGGCTAATAAAAGAGAGTACACGCTGTGTATGGCAACGCTACATTCTGTGTATATCCACCTACCAGGAAGCATCATGTTCTAAGTCAAAGACGGCGTGTTAGGCCACCTATCGGCGGAGAAAAAAGATGACAAAAGCGCGTTGACAAAAGTACACGGCGTGTACTTTTGCCACACGCCGTGTAGTTTTATTTTCTATAAATAGAGGCCTTGGCCTTCGGTTCATAAGGAGAGAGGGAGGAGGGGTGAAGGTCTGAAGGAAAGAAGCTTTTCTACTGTGCTACCATCATTCAACTACTTCGTCATTCTACCATTCTACCAAAGAGTCAATCTCCCCTCGAAGTTTTTGCGATGATCACATCAGGTATCGAGGGTTTTGTTTTTATCTTTTCCTCTATGTGTAACTAAATACCCAGTGTGTTGGGGTTGTGGGAGATGAAAGAATTGTAATTTGGATTAGTTGTTATGAATGTGTTTGTTCTGTCAACCTCTTCTTATTCTTCTTTAATCAACTCATTTTATCACTGAAAAATCTAAGACAGACCAAGGGCGGAATTTGCAGGGACTCAAAAGAAGAATAACGATGAATACTTTCATGATCATTGGAAGTATTCATCGACTCAAAATGGACTAAGCCAAATAAATAACTATAGAACACTGACTATCGGACTAAGGAGTCAGTTTCCTCAGCTCAAGACATAAGTTTACCGGACTAAGGAAACTTTGTTACAATTTGAAACCCAGAGTGTTGGGTTATTATGAACAAAAAAACCTCATAAGAAATTTATTTAATAAACTACCTCTTAAGAATCCATAGCCCCAATGCATTTCCCTCCATATTTTCATCAAAACCAATTTCCTATATTTTCCTTTATCTGTTAGGTAATTTGCTAAAAAAAATCCAATTTCCTTTTTATCCAAACATTAAAAAAATCGACTCTAAATTCATTACACTTTACTAAGAAGAAAATACAAACTAGATAATCAAGACAAAAATAACTTCTTATTCCCTATGGATCGACCCCTTATTGGTACTATACTCGTTAGGGTAAAACAATCTGGGATACCGATAACATACCTTCAGTAAAACGACTCGCCACCAGTCACGCCATTTTCTGATCTATAAAGACATCCCTCTATTGGATCAAGGAGACTGATTGAGTTCCACCACCTCAATTGATCTATCCGATAAACGGTGTAAGTATTAGATACTCTGTCTCTTTTCTCACATCACATGAAAGATTCTAGAACCACATTTTGTTGTGACCAAGAGCTGGATGAAGAATAAATCTCTATCATTGTCGTGTTTGTCTAGGAAGGAGAGGTTAAAGGAAGATTAATTGGATGTGTGGATATGGTTTTTCTATTAGCTTTTGTTTTTAATACATAAATTGTGTTCAAACTCACATTAAATGTAGTTTCATGTGAGGTGAATGTTGTTTGGAATTCTGGAGTTGGATGGAAGAAGTTTAGAGTTGATATGTTGAAGTTTGGATGAGGATCTAGAGTTGTTTGGAATTCTGGAGTTGGATGGAAGAAGTTTAGAGTTGATATGTTGAAGTTTGGATGAGGATCTAGAGCTGCACATTAAATCACACCGTAACATATGTCATCACGCCACAATGATGTTTTCATTTGATTAATTTAGAAGAGAATTAACTCTACATAAAATTAACCCTATTGAGATAGACTCTAAATAAGAATCATATCTGGAGAGAATGAGTCTAATCAAGACACAAGTGTTTTTTATCACATTTTAATGGAAGTTACATAAGATTAACTCATTTTGAAATGAATGTTATGAAATATTAAAGTATGTTGAAGGAAGAGTAAATCACGTTGAAATAAAAAGTTTCATTTCATGATTGATGGTGTAGAAGATTACTGAATGAAGACTGAATCACACTGCATCAAAATGGTGTCTGCCATGATTAGAGAATAAAACTAGACGATGATTATGCTTCTCTTCAAGGATCTAAATATTATGATTATCTCTATTAATATTAATACAATATGAGTTTAAAGAAGTGCTCATTTCATTGTAAAAATGATGATCGTGTCGTAATGAAAGTTTCAGATGATTAAAATGGTTTGAGAAGGTTGCAGCTAGTTCAGTGAATAAAGAGACAATCACGCTGCAATGATATGGCCACATCATAGTATACAATGAAGAGAGGTTTTTTGGATGGATTCGCATTGTAGTTATATCACAACCCCCTCCCCCTAAAGTGTAACCCTCCTGGGCTAGCAATGCGGTAAGGGAGATGGTGACTACCCAAGTACCGCCTCCAGTAGGACCTGGATTAGCGACTAGCACCAAGGATATAATAAACATACATATGGAAGGAATTTCCCTCTAAGAGAACATGTGAAAGATATGGAGATAAGATATATACACCAATCAACATCTCGGACATATATATAAAAAATCCCAAGTGAAAGGGAAGATACAAGTACTAAAAGGTAAAGACTACAACCACCATGATGCCCAAACAGCTCCTACAAAACCACAATCTAGTAATATCTTGTCTGATCTCCAACCTGCTTTGGATGACCTAAAAACAATTTATATATACATAGGGTAGGAATAATAATATACTTACTAGGATCCTCCCTGGAGCCTCTCGTGCAAAAGATAAAGAAATCATGCTAAAGCACAGTGTACATCAGTGAAACTAACTCATCACCTAAACACTTATACTCAGTTCCCGGCCTCACCACAACCTGTATGATGTGTATCATACATTGGGTATTATACCTCAAGTCATCACTGCTCATACACCAAATAAGTACCTTGAGTCATCATAGCCGATACACGTCATACCTATAATAATCCTTTGGATACTATATCCAGAGATACATGTGCGTGAATAACCACAAGCCATCGCAGCCCTCTACACACATATATGGGGAAACTAACCATTGTGCATACCAGCACAAGTAACTACCAAGAGAAGAGAGTAGGGCTAGAGGGGGTAGTCGGTTATTCATCCTCTCATCAGAATGTTGGGGGAAAAACCCTCCCAGAGTCCACTAGGTGTCAGTCTCCCAAACCAACATGGGTGGTGCAGTGTATGAAATCATAGAATATACAAGATATAATATAGCTCACAAATACACTATGGGCATAACCTATTCCTAAACTCAACTGCAGCTATCATCTCTCAGACACCCGGTTGTCACTGTTGGGGACTAGATATCCTATAAGTAAACAAGCATTTAAAGAGCTACATTAATTACTTCTTTTCTTTGTATCGCTTCCTTTAGTTAATTAATTTATTAATCATTAAATTAACCATTAACATTATTCCACATTACATTACATTACATTAAACATCAGAGTAAATTTCATGCCCTCCAGGCATAATCCAAACCAAGTCTATAGTTTCTCAAGAGTAACATCTTTTCAGCAATTTCATTCCATCAACACCAACCCTGTGGTTTAAGAATTATTTAATCGTTATTAAAATCATTCCATAATCCAGGTACTCTAGGAAAACCATCTGAAGCTACCACCAAGATGAAACATGAAACCAAAAGCACTCAACTACCTCAAGAAGCGAGGAAAGGAATTTAGATAAGACAAGAAACCTGGCCATCATCCATTAAATAGATTCATTTCAAGCAAGTATCCAGTTTTATCACATCAACAAGTAATCTTAGCTTCAACTCATTCCATCATCTCGGGTGTCATCCCAGACAATCACATGCATATCCCAATGCATCTCTCCATCACAGGCGACAATTTCTACCACATCATCTAGGCCTCCCCACCCACATATCACATCATCCATCTATTAAGGAAACACCAGGAGTCGCAATGATAGAATAGGTTTGCAGATAAATAAAAGATAGAAGAAAGAAACACACGGTACATAGAGATTTATGTGGTTCGGAAAATGATTCTTACGTCTGTTGAGAGGCAAAAATTTCACTAGTTTCAGGAGCACAATAAAAGGGAGTATCTTAGAGTTTCTAACACCCAAAAATCCTAGCCTGAAATGGGATAATAAAGAATATGAAGCATTGTTCCACCAACCACATAGAAATTCTATTATGCAACTGTGAAAGGCAGCTGGAAGTCTGCATCGTTGTAGTGTCATGGTCACCCAAGTCCAAGGTGCTACAGTGGCCGACAGCTAGAAGTCTACAGAGCTACAATAATGTTGTCTCCAAATTCATATCTTCTATAATAGTTGTTCCAAATTTCACGCCGCTACAGTGCCCTGTCGGTGTCAGTCGGTCAGCTCTACTACAATTGGTCAGGATTGCTACAGTACCCCACAATTTGGTGCAGAGACCTTCGTCCCCCGAAGTAGGGGCGCATTGCCCTTTGCAACCCCCAATGAGCTCACTGTGAAGCTCGGCTTGTGGAGTTGCAGCTTAATACGCAGTATGGGCTGTAAGCATTCGGCCCAACAACATCCAAAGAGGATCAGGCTACACCATTCCAACACCATCCTAGGCTCAGCCATCCCAATCTCATAAAACATCTGAGCCTCCCCACCTCACATGTCACATTACTCATCCTAGCCTCAGTCATAATAGGCTCATAACACATCACATAGCAAAGCTCACATTCAGATCTCATCACAATGTAGCAAGAAACAAACAAGAAAAACCAATTGGGAAATGTTGGCCCTAAAACAAGGCATCCAGCCTTCACACATAAAACATTCGGGCCTCCCCACCCTACATGTCACATTATCCATCACAGGCTCAGTCATACCAGGCTCATAACACATCGCATAGAAAAGATCGCATCCAGATCTCATCATAATATAGCAAGAAACAAACAAGCACAACCAATAGGGAAATCTAGGTCCTAAAACAAGGCATCGGGCCTTCACACATAGATGACCTCTCACGGCTCCAAACTCAAGGCACTCAACCTTCTTAAGCAGACAGGAAACTCAGGCCCTAACATTTATCTTTATCAAACAACCGATTTTATTCCATCTTGAATTGACAGATTCATTATTTGTAGGTTCCAACTCTGGGTAACCTAAAGTATCAAGTTATAACAAGCTATTAAATTAATTGAAAAAATGATTTAAATATGCTTCCCAACATACATTCTAGTTTCAAAAAACTTATGGGATTTCAATTTATTAACATGCCTTTAATTATTTTCATCAACAAGCATTAACATGATTCACATTCTTTATCAAATTTCATCAACACATGGAATTACATATTCAATTAAACATGCAGACTCACATCAATTTGATCATTATCAAATTACAACAACATCAGATTTATTAAACATGTCTCTATTCTTCAGCCAATTAATTCTGGCTTTACGTTCTTTACCATTTTCCATCAAGAACAACATGTTAATCCATAGCATAAAAAAATACTAACAACCGTAGCATATATAGCACATTATCTAGAAAAACAAGAGGAAAATCGTTATCACAGTATAAATCAACAACATACGATTTCCACAACCAAATATTTATTAATCTTGTTCAATAATTATTAGGTTAATTCCATTTCCATCCAAAGGGATAAACCATGCTAACTTTACGGTTGTACATAAATAAATAGAAGAATCAACGAATCCCCTACCTCAAAGGCGTCAATGTTCTTCACACGAGAATAAACCAACATTGTAGATCCTGATCACACCTCCCGCAAGATCTCAGATCACCATAGATCAAAGATGGAAGGCCGAGAACTGATCCCTGTCGAAGGGATTCCAAAATTCATGGAGAGAGCGCCATGGATCACTTGGAAATTGAGAGAGAGCCATGGGTTTTGAGAAAACCTGAGGCGCTACAACTTATAAAGGCACACTGAACATCAGATTTTCATAGCATGAAACCCTTTCACATTATGTAAGGATCAGGTTTTTAGTTCTGCTGAAATACGCGTCGCCTCAAACCATTTAACCCTAAATTAATTCATGTCATGAAGCACCACGTGAACCAACCACACACAAGCCTTGAACCGCACATTCATTATACGAAACACTTACACATCATGAATTCTCCCTGCTCCCAGATTTTAGCATCCAAACACCACCAGACCTACTCTATGCCTCCTTCAAGCACCATGAGATTCAGAAACATGCAAAGGGTCGGATTACATGGATTCGAACCCTTACATTAGATACCTCTCAAAACATGCTCATCCTCGAGAATCCAAAACCAAACCCAGAGAGAGAAAAAAGGATCTTTCGAACAGTCACCCCGTGAGATACCTCTCATGGATCTCTCCATCACATGATCTCAATTACCTCATCATAAGAACAATGTGAAACCATGCAACAACAATAACCCACTCCTAAAAACTCTTCTGGGGGAGATACCTCTCAAAAGAGAGCATGGTTACCAACAAGAAATAAGAGGAAATCATCTCATAAACCAAAAATTCCAACATCCACAAAATGAACAACGTTACAAGAGAAGAGATAAACATCAAACGGCTCAGGGTACTGAGTGTGCATCTATGAATCGTGTCCCCAAGTACTCTATTCCGTGCTAATGTTCCACCACAAGACACAAACCAAGGGAATCGCACGCTCACACAAAACTTTCTCCTGGAAATCATAGATCTCTACAGGTCGTTCCTCGAAGGTCACATCATCGTTAACATCGATCTCACCCCAATTGATGACATGGGAGTTGTCATGAAGATAAAAACGAAGTTGCGACACATAAATGGCGTCATGTATCTGGCTCATATGTGGGGGAAGTGTTATCTGATATGTCACAGCTCCAACATGAGCCAACGCCTTGGAAGGTCCAATAAATTGGGTAGAAAGCTTACTCTCACAACCAAACCTTCACTGCCCATGATGAGGATTCACCTTCAGGAATACATGGTCTCCAACATCGAACTCCAAAAGTATCCTCATATGATTAGCATAGGATTTATGATGATCCTGCATAGCCTTCATCCTCTCACAAATTACCTGAACCATCTTTGTCGTATTCTATACCAGTTCCAACTCAAAAATTGCTACCTCTCTGACCTTGGTCCAGTACAACAGAAAAAAAAACAAGGTCAACCATACAAAGTTTCAAACAATGTCATACCAATGGTGGAGTGGAAACTATTATTATAAGAAAACTTGACCAAGGACAGGTGCATCATCCACGAACCTCCAAAATCTAGGACATGAGAGCACAACATGTCTTCAAGAGTTTGCATAGTACACTCTATCTGACCATCTGTCTACAGATGAAAGGTAGTTCTAAGGCGTAACTAAGAGCCAAAAGCATGCTTAAGACCTCTCCACACCCTAGAGGTAAAATGAGGATCCCAATCAAAGATGATCATCCTCGGGACTCCATGGAGTTGCACCACCTCCGCCAGATATTACCTCAACAAAACCTCCGCTGAGCTCAACTCCCTGATTACTATAAAGTGGGTTGATTTCATCAAACGGCCCACTATCGCCCATATAGCATCAAATCCTCCCTCATCTTGAGGTAAACCGGTAACGATGTCCTTCGAGTTGTCCTCCCACTTCCACTGGGGAACATCTAATGTCTGGAGTAAACCACCAGGAACACGGTGCTCAACCTTCACCTTCTAAAAGATTAAACATCGAGAAACAAACTATGAAACTACACACTTCAACCCAGGCCACCAAAACTGGCCTATTAGAGCTCAGTATATCTTTATCACACTAGTATGTACTACCAAAGGTGAGCTATGGAACTCACGAAGAACCATCCCATGCATCGTTGAAGGAACGAAAATCATTCCCTTGAACAAAACCCAGTGTTGTCTATCCTCAAACCAACCATCATGGGAATCGCCAAAAACAACTCGGTCCCTCCAGACCTCCACCTCATAATCCCCCAATTGGGACTCCTCCACCTACTGCACCAAAGATGATTGCACTGTGATCTGAAAAAGACAACCACTGTCTCCAACCTCTTGTATTTAGATGAATCATTGAGAGTTCTTTCATCACTCTCCAGGAATTTCCAGATTCACACATGGCATCACTACGTGACTTCCTGATCAGTGCATCAGCTGTAATATTTCACTTTCCTAACATATGTGTAATCTAGAAGTTGTAATCCTGGAAGAATTTCATCCACTGATGCTTATGCAAGTTCAAGTCACACTGGGAGAATACATACATCATACTCTTATGGTTGGTAAAAACAAAAAAAATGCTTTTCGATGTGGTAATATCACCACAACTTCAAAGAAAAAACAACCGCTACCAACTCAAGATCATGGGTGGCATAGTTACACCCATGGGGACATAACCGCCGAGACTCGTAAGAAACAATTGATCTCTACTAAATCATAAAACAGCCCAAGCTAAGACATGAAGCATCATAGAAAACCTCAAACTAAACTCCTTCCGCTGGAAAACAAAGGAATGTAGCGCTGACCAACTTCGCCTTCAGGTAATCAAAAGTTGTCTGACACTGTCTGGTCCACGAGAATGTCTAATCCTTCCAGGTCAAGGTTGTTAGAGGAGTCTCAACATGAGAGAAATCAGCTATGAACCTCCTGTAGAATCCTGCAAAACCAAGGAATCTCCACATCTCTGCCACTGTCTTGGGGGTTTTCTAAGAAACAACCACCTCTATCTTCAAAGTATCCATGGCTACTCCTTATTGGGATACGACACACCCTAAGAAACATACTTCACGATCCCAGAACTCACACTTTGATAACTTCTCGAATAGATTTTTGTGGTGAAGAACTACCAAAATGGTACACAAATGCTCTGCATGTTCCTCCTCAAACGTGGAGTGCCCAAGGATTTCATCAATGAAAACCACCACAAACTTATTCAGGAACTCTTTGAACACTATGTTCATCAGACCCATGAACATGGCTGGAGCATTATCTCACTGAATGGCATCACAATGAACTCATAATGCCCATGACGAAAATAGAAAGTAGTCTTCTGGATATCCTCATCATTCACACACATCTGATGATATCCTGACCACAAATCGATTTTCAAAAACCAACTTGCACCCTTCAGCTGATCGAATAAATCATCAATCTATAGAAGTGGATAGTGGTTCTTCATTGTCACTTGGTTCTATTGATGATAATCGATACAAAGACGCAAACTATTGTCATTCTTCTTTACGAACAAAACTGGTGCACCCTAAGGTTACACACTCGGGCAAACAAAACCTCATTGTAACTGATCATCAAGTTGTACTCGCAACTCTCGCAACATAGAAGGCGTCATCCTATATAAAGACATCGAGATAGGAGACATGTATGGTTGTAGCTCAATCTCAAACTCAATATCCCATTGAGGGGGTAATGTTACAACCTCCTCTGGAGATACATTAGGGTACTCTTCTAAAACCCTAGGAAACACTGACTGCTGAACTTTCGATGAACACGTCATTTCTCATCCATCAAAGAATACAAGGATGGAATACACCTCCGACCCATTTGAGGGTCTTTCTCACCAAAAAATACCACTGGCTCTCTATCAGTATCATAGAACACAGTTATCCACATGAAGTAATCCATGATAGCCTGCACCGAATACAACCAATCCATGTCGAGGATGATTTTATATGGCTATATCTGTAAACATAGGAAATCTCCCTAAGAATGGTGATTCCTCAACACTATCTCATAGTGTCTACGTACTTTATACAAGTCAACTCGACCTCCAACTAGCATAGTCAACGCCAAGAGCACTGGAAGCATCTCTACCTCAAATCCCAAAGAATGGATGGGGGTAGGTGATATAAAGGAGTGTGTCGCTCCTGAATCAAAAAAAAATCATGCACCCATGTAGAAAAAAAGGGTACCTCGAACGATGTATGGCTCGCTCGGCGCTGGAAACACTAAAGCATGAAGTTAGCCACGACCTGCTCCACAGCTTCTCTGGCCCTGTTAATGACCACCTCCACAAACATGCTTTGCTATCTAAGGATGAGGAGCGTCTTGAGGTTTTACTTTGGATGCCTCATCTCCTCTCTGTTGATCCCAAACCAGAACACCCTACTACTGCTACCTAGGCTGGAACTACCTCAATGAAGGAACCTGAAGTGGAACACCTAGCGTACGCTGACTGTTCAAAAAATTCAGGCACTCTCACCACTAATGACCTAGGTCTCCATAAGAAAACCATGAGTATGGTCCCTTGGCATAGGTCTGAGAGTTGTTGCCCCAGAGAAACGAGATGATGAGGGCTGGTACCTACCCTCGATTGACCAGCGTCCTCTCAATAACCTCTGCTCTCGCCAACACCTCAAGATACATCTTCAGCATAAATGAGGTGATCTGGTGCTGGATCTCTGGATGCAAAGCCTCCTAGAAATATCTCACCATGACCTCCTCACCTAGAAACAGGTTTGAAGCATATTGTAGAAGGGTCCTAAAATGGATCTCAAACTTTCACATGCTAGAACTCCGATGTTGAAGGGTAAAAAGCTCCTGGAGACTGGCCACCTTGGTGGTCGAAGAAAGGAACTCTACTCAGAACTGGTCTCGAAACTTCTCCCACGAGACTGGAGACTTCTCGCGATACTCAAGGAACAAGAACCACCACTGTCTCGCTACTCCACGCAGCATCGTCACAACCAATGAAACTCAATGCTCCTTCTGACACGAATCGAACTGAAATCTATCTCAACCTCCTCCAGCCAGTCATTTGTGAATGAATCTGAAATAGAGCTCTCATACTTCTAAATACTTTGTCGTTGAAACTCGCATAGTGTCCTCCTCTAAGTGTCGTCATCATCGACCTCCACTCTACGACAATCTTTTGGTGCATCCTACTGAACATCTTCAGCGCGAACTGGACGAGGACGTCAACCTGGAGCCACACCTACAAAAAAACTGCTATAGCTCCTAAACCTAGAATATGAAATATTTAACATTAATTAATTAATAATTTATCTTGTTTAAGGTTTTAACCTATCCCATGGTCTACCCATTTCAAACAAAGGTTAAGGAAGAATGATGCATGATTGTTTCCTAGGTCTTAACCCCATAACCAGTATCACTTCATTTAGTGGGATCGGTAAACTTAATAGGGGCCTCTAAATACCCATGTCTCAGCTAGTCTCCCATGTTTACGTTTCTTACTAAACTTAGCGGACACTATTTCTCTACCAACTCATGCAATCTCACCTCTGCCTAACTCCAAACTTTATCATATCCCTCAAACCTGAACCTTTGATACCATTATGTTATGTCCCCCTCCCCCTAAAGTTTACCCCACTTGGGCAGGCAATGAGAGAAGGGAGATGGTGACTGGACGAGTTTTGCCTCCAGTAGGCCTCGGGTTAGCAACTAACACCAAGGGTATAATAAACATACATATGGAAGACATTTCCCTCTAAGAAAACATGTGAAAGAGATAGAAGAGAAGGATACACCAATCAAAACCATCTTGTACATATATATAAATAAATCCCAAATGAAACCATACAATGTCATACAGTACTAAAAAACTAAAAGGAAAGCTACAAGTACCAAAAGGTAAAGTCGACAGCGACCATGAATCCCAAACATCTCTTGCAAAACCACAAGCTAGTAATATCCATCCCAATCTCCAACCTTCTCCGACTGACCTGAAAATATGTTTATATATACGTATGATGGTCATAATAGTATATTTAGTGGGATCCTCCCTGGAGCCTCTCGTGTAAAAGATAAAGAAAGTATGCTAAGGTACAATGAAGCTAACTCATCATCTAAACAGATATACTAAGTTTTCGGTCTCACCATGGCTAACTCTCACCAAGTATCACATACAAGAGACCATATAATATAATAATGAAACATCAAGGGTATCCCGCTCCCGCTTCCCCACTGGTTTGCCACTCTACCCCAACATCGCACGTCTTGATCCATCTCTCTCCAAAATAAGCTAACTCGAAGACACCTGGGCAAGGCATCATAACATGCACCTCATGAATCACATCATCACATCATCTCATCCACATATCCATATATAGTAATCAAGTACTTTTAGGAGCTACCACATCTTGTATGATGTGTATCATACATCGGGTATTATACCTTAAGCCATCATAGCCAATACACCAAGTACCTCAAGTCATCACAGTCTATACACATCATACCTCTAATAATCCTTTGGATACTATATATGGGGATACATTTGTGTGAAAAAAATACAAAACATCACAGCCTTCTTTCTACACACATATATAGGGAAACTAACCACCATGCATACCATCACAAGTAATTACCAAGAGAAGAGAGTGGGGTAGAGGGGGTTGTCAGTCATTCATCCTCCCACCGGAATGTTGGGGAAAACACTCTCCCACATTCCACTGGGTGACAGTCGCCCTAACCAACATGGGTGGGGCAACGTATAAAATCACAAAATATACAGGATATAATATTGCTCACAACCACACTATGGGCATAACCTAGTCCTGGAATCAACTACAACTATTGTAGCTTGGACACCGGACTGCTTCTGTTAGGGACTAGATATACTATAAGCACACAAGCATTTAAAGAGTTTCAATAATTATTTCTTTTCTATTTATCACTTTCTTTCGTTAATTAATTTATTAACCATTAAATTAATCATTAACATTACTCCACATTACATTACATTAAACATCAAAGTCCATTCCCTCCAGGTATTGTCCAAACTGAGTCCATGGTTTCTTAAGAGTAACATCTTTTCCGCATTTGCATTCCATCAACACCAACCCCACGGTTTGAGAATTATTTAATAATTATTGGCATCATTCCATAATCCAGGTACTCAAAGAAAATCATTTGAAGCTACCACCAAGAGGAAACATGCAACCAAACACACCCAGCTACCTCAAGCAGTGGGGAAAAGAATATAGATAAAACAAGCAACCTAATCATCAGCCATTAAACAGATTTATTTCAAGCAAGAATCCAGCATTATCACATCAATGGGTAAGCCTGGTTTCAACCCATTATATCATCTCTGATGTCATCCCCGACACCCACATGCATATCCTAATGCATCTCACCATCATAGGCATCAACTGTTGCCACATCATCTGGGGATCCCCGCCCACATATCACATTAGTCATCCTAGACTCATCCATCCTAGACTCATAACACATCTAAGCCTCCCCACCCCACATATCACATCATCCATCCTAGGCTCGGTCATACCAGGACCATAACACATCGCATAGAGAAACTCATATCCAGAGCTCATCACAAGGCAACAAGAAACAAACCAGCATAGCCAATAGAGTAATCTCATCCCTAAAACAAGGCATTCAGCCTTTATATATAAATGAGCTCTCGTGGCTCCAAACTCAAGGCACTCGGTCTTCTCAAGAAGATGGGCAACTTAGGCCCCAACAATTATCTTTATCAAACAATTGGTTTTTATTCCATTTTGAATTAACGGATTCATTATTCACAAGTCCCAACCCTGGTCAACCTAAGGCATCAAGCTATAACAAGTTATTAAATTAATTAAACAATTAATTTAAACATGCTTCCCATCATACATTCTAGTTTCAACAAACTTATGGAATTGTAATTCATTAACATAACTTTAATTCTTTTCATCAATAAGCATTGGCATTCTTCACATTCTTTATCAAATTCCATCAACACGTGGAATTATATATTCAATTAAACATGCATACTCGCATCAATTTGATCATTATCAAATTACAACAACACCAGATTCATTAAACATGCCTCTTTATTCTCCAGCCAATTAATTATCAGTTAATTTTGGCTTTGCATTCTTTACCATTTTCCATCAAGAACATGTTAATCCATTTCATAACAAAACATGCCAACAAGCAAAGCATAGATAGAAAACTATCTAGAAAAACAAGAGGAAAACCGTTATCACGGTATAAAGCAACAACATACGATTACCACAACTAATTCTTTATTAATCCGGTTCAATAATTATTAGGTCAATTCCATTGTCATCCAAAGGGATAAATCATGCTAACTTTATGATTGCACGTAAATAAATAGGATAATCAATGAATCTCCTGTCTCATAGGCATCAACGTTCTTTGCACAAGAACGGACCAAAATCGTAGATCCCGATCACCCCTCCCGCAAGAGCTTGGATCACCGTGGATCGAAGACGGAAGGCTGAGAATCAATCCCTTTCAATGGGATTCCAAAACGCATAGAGAGAGCATCACAGATCACTGGAAATCAAGAGAGAGGTGTAGGGTTTAAGAAAACATGAGGCAATGTGTCTTATAAAGTCACACTACACATCAGATTCTCATTGCGTGAAACCCTTTCACGTCATGTAAGTATCAGGTTTTAAGTTCCACCGAAATCGAGAGAGAGGTGTAGGGTTTGAGAAAACATGGGGCAATGTGTCTTATAAAGTCACACTACACATCAGATTCTCATTGCGTGAAACCCTTTCACGTCATGTAAGTATCAGGTTTTAAGTTCCACCGAAAAAAGAATCACCTTGAACCATTTAACCCCGAATTAATTCACGTCATGAAGCACCTTGTGAACCAGCCTCACATAAGTTGTGAATTGTGCATTCATGATGTGAAACACTTACACATTGTGAATTCTCCCTGCTCCCATCTTTTAGCATCCAAACACCACCAGACCTGGTCTAGGCCTCCTCCAAGCACCACGGGCTTCAGAAACATGCAAAGGGTCAGACTACATTGATCCAGGTCCTTACAAGTTATCGGAAAAGTTAAGATCTGTGTTGTTTTGAAGTAGCTAAATGGATTGCATCGTAATATATAGTGCCACGCCAAGACCTGGAGAAGAATGAGGCTCAACTTGCACCATGAAGAATATAATCATATCATGAGAGTTGAACAAGAGAATACCTACACCATGAAGAATATAATCATATCATGAGAGTTGAACAAGAGAATACCTACACCATGAAGATATTGATCTCACTGTAAAAGGGAGAAGTGGTATGATAAGCAGTTGGAGGAGAACTAGTTGACCACGCCATAATGAAGAAATTTACAACATGATTTACACCAGAGTCCAAAATTCGAGGTTTTAATGATGTGGCTCAGTGCTTCATGGGCTACTCTAAATCAAATCTTTAAGTCTTATAATTATATCTAAGGGGAAATAGAAGGCCTGGACATATTTGAATGTTGAAGAAGAAGCAAGAGTTGTCGAAGGAGGTTATATCTTTGGATTTGAATTCAAAATTCAAGATTTATAGATAGAGAAGCAGGTTTTTGTTGTCATGTAAGAAGAAGAAAGTATGTACATATTTGTATGGTAAGGAAAAAAAGAATAGTGTGTGCTAAAATACAAGTGGAATAAGTAGAGAAATCACAATGGCAACTTGATGGAAGTCTATCTCGGTTAAAGGATCTCTTGTTGTTAAAATTCAGATTTTATATTTTTTGTTGTGGGAGCACATTACACAAGTCAAGAGACACATTATGTATCACAAATTCAGGGATATTCTCTACTTGTTTGTAACCCACACAATGATTCTAGTGGAATGTATGATCACGGGTTTTAATGGATCATGTCAAGGATATAGCTTCTCGTTTTGAGAATTGAACCTTATAAAAATTCATTATGCGTGTTGTATTTGTGTTTTAAAATGTGTGTGGTTTGTAAACAGTGATCTAATCATGCACTTTAACAGGTGTTGCATGTTGTTTTGAAGGAGATGCATAAAAATAAGCGAATTCAATGATTCACCGCCCCTAGTGAATTCTCACTGTTTGTGGGGACCTTTTCAACTGGCATCAGAGAATCCAAGTTCCCTTCGAAGATGATCACATATTTGGTGTTTGAAGAGTTTGTGTTCCTCGATGTTTGAAGTTTCGAGCTTTGAATTTTTGTTGTGATCATGGAAAACATTAATTCAATGAACAAAAGGGGGATTCCTACTTTTGATAGGAAGAATTATTATATTTGGAAAGATCGGATGTTATCATATCTTCTATCAATTAGTTCTGGATGTATTGGAGGTCATCGTTGATGGGTTTTTATCCTCACGATGAAGGTATTATGATGACAACAGTAGATAGAAAGAATTTAGAGAACGATGGGCAAGCTTGAAATTTCATTTTATCATCTTTTTTAGAAAGAGTTTCTCAAAGCTGGTGCAATAAAAACAGCAAACGACACTTGGGGTAAATTAAAAAATATCTATATAGGTAATGTGAAAGTGAAGCAAGCTAAGCTACAAATTTTGAGATTGAAGTATGAAGATCTCAAGATAAATGATGATGAAATTGTGGATGACATCTTCACTCATGTTAATGAAACTGTGAGCATCATCAGTGGTTTTGGTGATAAGCTGAAAGACTCTACAATTGTCGAAAAGATACTATATATCTTGTTGAACATATTTGATGCAAAGATTTCGGCACTTAAAAACTATGATTCGAGTATACTTCCATTGTATGATTTTCATGGAATCTTAATTATGGAGTGATAAAAGGGAGTGCTTTCAAGAAGAAGAGTAGGGTTGATATGAAAATATCCTTGAAAACTTTGAAGCAGGATAAGAGTAAGAAAGATGTTGACGCAAAAGAAGAAGATCGTGATGAAGAAGATGATATTTAAATGAAATTTAACAAACTTATTCCATCCATTTTAAGAATTGTGAGAAGAGGCAAAGGAAATTATCAGAGAAAGTTACCACTGAAAAGCTTCAATTTTTGAGTAATTGGACATTTTGTAGCAAATTTTTCAAGATTGAAAGAAGAGAAGAGTGTGAAGATGATGATAAAAATCCAAGGAGTTCCTTAGAGAAGAAAGTGTCAAGATTTGACAAGCCAAAGTTTTCTTCAAATGGAAAAGTAAAAAATTTCTAAATTCAAAAAAAAGAAATTTCTTATCTAAATATAAAGAGAATGATAGTGGTAAAGATGATGAAGAAGTTGAAAATTTCAGTGAAGTTGGTGAAAAACTATTAATGACAAAGATGAATCAGGAAGAAATTACCAATGATGTGGATAACAATGATTGAAGCGAGGAGGAAACTCAGATGGAGTTGAGGCTAAAGCGAAAACTCAAGGAATGTCTTTCAATGATATCAAAACTTTAGAGGGAAAATAAAAATTTGAAGAAAGATGATCAATCATCAAGCAACAACGGCGCCTTACATGCTGAAAAGGAGTCAAAGTTGATGAATGAAATTGGAAACTTCAAGAATTTACTCGGTGAAGAGAAGAAATGCAATGTTGAAATGGAAGAGAAAGCTAAAGAAAAGGATGAGCTTGAAATTGTCCAACATAAATTGATGAATGTGGAAAAGGAATAGGAAAAGTTCAAATCTAACATTCAAAGTTCAATTCAAAATGCTAGAGAAATATTGAAGAATATGTTGATTTAAAAAGTATATTCTAAAACACAAGTTGAAAAGGTCAAATTTGTGGGAAAACAGGACAGTTCTCAGAAATCTAAAAATTCTACAAAGGTCGACTCTAATGAAAAAACTGTTACAAAAGGTGATTTGAAAAAAGGATATAAATAAGTCTAGAACAAAGAAAGAAGTGTTGGGAATCTACTATAATTTTGGTTCAGAAAAAGGAGCCAAGATTAATGGTCAAAACGTGAAAGAACAGCAAGAGTATACTTCTGGACAACAAGCAGTGTTCAAAGAGAAGCACTCGTTTTATGGTTATTGTAAATGCTTTGGGAATATAGAAAAAATATTTTGGTTTAATTACCAATATTTCTACGCGCCTAGAGGATATGGGGGTAAGGATTGAGGGGGTCAGCCCACTTGTTGTAGGAAAGTTCAGAATCAATCAGAAAATTCTAGATTAAAAGTTGAAAATAAATTTCAATCAGTGAAAGGAGTTTACGGAAGGTGTGACCGGTCGGGTCACTTTGCTCATGATTGTCTCATCAAACTACCTTCTCAAATGAGTGTTAGTTTCAATACTCAGAAGTCTCAGAAGAAGAGAGTGAAAAGGAGAAGGCGTTGGTTGTCAAAGTCGCACTCAAAGCATCCCAAAAGGAACGTTCATGGATCTTTGATAGTGGATGTTCTTCACATATGATAGGAGATTTAAAATTCATGAATGTTGTTGAAAAATGCAAGGATCAAGGATCTTTGGAAATGATGGATTACTCAAAATAAATAAATTTTCTTTAGAACTCATTGGAGAAGACAAACTAAAGTCGAAGAACACTATATTTGTAGATGGGTTAAAACACAGCTTAATGAGTGTATCTCAAGTATGTGATGAAGGCAATGAAATGAACTTTCAAAAAGATGAATGTTTTGTGAAGAGATTGAAAGATGGGTGTATATTTACAAGAGGAAAACGAACACTGGGCAACTTGTTTCAAGTTGGTGATGTTGAAAATTCATGCTGCTTGAGTTTGGAAGAAGAAAACCAGTTGTGGCGTCGAAGACTTGGCCACATTGGTCAAAGGAATATGAGTAAGCTTACCTAAGGAAAGAATGTTCATGGTGTGCTTATGCTAAAGAAGAGAAAAATTGGATGTGTTCTACATGAAAAAGGGGGAATATTATCAATTCTTCAAATAAGAAAGTGGAGATTTAAACATCTCACCCATTGGAGCTCATTCATTCAGATGTTTGTGAGCCTATGAGGAAGCAATCGACAAATGGAGATAAGTATTTTATTTCCTTTATTGATGACTTCACTCATTTTACATGTATTATGTTTATGAAACATAAGTCGGGGACCTTGAAGATTTTTAAGGATTTAAGTGTGGAAAAGGAGTTTGGATTCTCCTTGAAGATGATTCAGACGAATGATGATGTTGAATACACAAGTGGAAAGTTTGAAGCGTGCCTTAAAAAGCATGATATTCATCATGAATTTAGTACACCATGTACCCCACAATAAAATGGTGTGGCTGAATGGAAGAACAAAAGTTTGGTGAAAATGGATCGCGCCATGTTAAAGGAGCATGATGTGTCTCAAATTTTCTGGAGGCAAGCAATTAGTACAACAGTTTAGATTCAACACCGTTCTGTGTACCAAACCGATTCAAATATGACACCATATGAGATGTATTATAAGAAGACCTCAAGCTTGGAATACTTTAGGGTATTTGGCAGCCATTTTATTATCAAAGTGAAAGGTGAAAATCTAGGGAAGTTTGAACGAAGAGGAGTTGAAGGTATTTTCCATGGTTATCCTACTAATGTAAGACGATATCATTGTTACAATAAGGAGACGAAGAATATTGTTGATAATTCTGATGTGAAAGCATTGGAACACTCAAAGAATGAAGAAATAGGTCTCTGAAAAAGATATGAATTCAGAAGATGTGTAGGTTGAAGATGATGATTCAACCATTTCTAGTGATGAAGAACAACCTTGTTCAACTCATCCAAGGCTGAGAAAACAGGTGGAGGTCCAGAATATTATTAGAGATCAAGGACAATTGATTCAAACTAGGGGAATATTAAGGATAACAACTCATACCTCATTGTTTCCTCGAGTTGAACCAGAGAATGTGAAAGAAGCTTTAGAGAATCAACAATTGATGATCGATTTAATAAATGAGGAGTTAGAGAGTTAGTACCCAAACCAACTAACAAGAATATCAAAGGAATCCATCAAAAATAAAGAATGTCATGGGACAGAGTGGGTGTTATGCAACAAGTTGAATGAGAAAGGAGGGGTGATGAAAAAAAAGGCAAGACTCATGTGTAAAAGTTATTCAAAAGTGGGAAAAATTGATTTTGATGAGATTTTTGCACCAGTTGCTAGGCTTGATGGCATTAGTCTTTCCTACTACTACTGCACAGAGGTGATACAAAATCTTTCAAATGAATGCCAAGTCAACCTTCTTCGATGGAGAATTGGAAGAGGAAGTGTATATCGAGCAACCTGATGGATTCTTGCTTAGAGAAAATGAAGGATATGTTTGCAAGTTGAAAAGGATGTTGTCTGGTTTAAAGCAAGCCCCAATGGCATAATACTCAAAGCTAGATTCATGCTTGAAGGCACTGAATTTTAGGAAGGGAAGAGTGGACATCAACATCTACACCAAAGAAGATAAAGAGGTGTCTTTAATTGTTATTGTCTATGTTAACAATATTATCTTTGTTGGAAATGAAGAATGTGTTTGTGAGGAGTTTACTCTGGAGATGAAGA
This sequence comes from Viscum album, assembly GCA_963277665.1. Taxonomy (NCBI): domain Eukaryota; kingdom Viridiplantae; phylum Streptophyta; class Magnoliopsida; order Santalales; family Viscaceae; genus Viscum; species Viscum album. The sequence goes on from OY728159.1 coordinate 337,266,966, forward strand.
AGATATTTGAGATGTACATGCTCAGAGAGATGAGATATTCGTTGGGCTTGTAAATTTCTCAAGAGAAGGATCGTATTTTCTTATCTTAAGAGAAGTATGTCCAAGAACTTTTGAAGAAGTTCAAAATTGAGGATTTAAAACTAGTTTCGACCCCAATTTCAGTAGGAACCAAGCTATGAAAGGATGATGATGGAAAGGAAGTTGGTTTAAAAAAAATATGAAAACTTATTGAATGTTTGCTCTACTTGGCAGCTACAAGTCCAGATTTAGTTTATATTGCCACATTGTGTGCCAAATTTCAAAATGTGCCTAAAGAATCACATTGTATGGTTGCCAAGAGGATTCTGAGATACATCAAAAGCACGATGAATTATGATTTGAAATATGACGACAAAGGAGAGCTTAATTTCTTTGGGTATACAGATGCGGATTGGGTCGGAAATGTGGATGATAGAAAATCAACATCCGATTGAGTTTTCTTTCTTGGAGAGAAGTGTGTGGCGTGGCACATAAGGAAGCAAAGTTCGGTGACCTTGAGTACTGTCAAGGAGTGTCGTTGCAACTCAAGCGACAACCCAATTAATGCAGATAAAGACTCAATTGGAGGATCTCAAGGTATATGTGAAGTTAACACTACTCATGAAATGTGATAATCAACATGTTATGAATCTTTCAAGAAATCTAGTTCAACATTCACGATCAAAGCACAGGGATATAAAATATCATAACATTGAGTTGGTGGAGCAAGGAAAGCTGAAGTTGGAGTTTGTTTCATCTAAGGAGCAGATTGTTGATGTGTTCACTAAGTCACCATTGGGGGAATCATTTCAAAGTTTGAGGTTGATAATGGTGTTCAGCCTCAATCCACATGGCTAAGGTATGGCGATCCCGTCCCCTCTCACATGTTCTTTGGATATTTTTTTTCAAAGCAGGAGATGGAAACATGAATCTCTCATCTGACTTTCTTTAACTCAAAGGGGGAGATAGAAACATAAATCTCTCATCAGTCTTTCTTTAACTCAAAGGGGGAGTATAGCAACATCATTTTAAAGAATATGTCTTCTCTTTATGGGAGAACATATTTGGAGGTGTCCGAAAGGAAAAGTTATGAAACCGGCAGGTGTGTCTATGTTGTGAACTGTTCTAACATGTTGGTTGAGCATGTATGCAGGAACTTGTCTTTACATAAGGTTTAAAAATTTGTTAAGTCGATCTCAACTGGTTACAAAAGATGTGTAGTGAGAAGTGGATGCAAGTAACTTTAATAGACATGTTATCGTTCAATATTCTTGTATCCTACAACAAGTCACGAGTGTTTTTTATCATGCCGCAATAGAAGCTGGTGCGTAAGAGTAAGTCATTTTGAATTGAATGATGCGGCAGATTAAAGTTTGTCGAGGGAAGAGTAAATCACATTGCAATAAAAAGGTTTGCGTTGTGATTGAGGTTGATTCAAGAATCAATAAAAAAAATAAAAAATGATAGAAATACATAATAAAAATTATATATGACAAGATTAAAAATATTTTAAATTAAAAGATATATGGTAACATTAGTTGAACTCAAGTATTGTCTGAGAGTATCAGTGTATCATTTACATCCCTAGGATTCAACAATTTCCAACAAACCACTCAGGTTGAATTCCAGTCACGAATTGAGCAAGAATTCCAGCCAAATCTGACCATGTATCTGTTTGGTCTGCACTAAACTTAAATTTGAGGCACCCATTTTGATAAATACAAGCTTTCCAAGGTGGGACTCATGGCTGAGAACCTCAGATGAGCTAAAAATTCCATCTTGTACCAGTGGTCAGCAAAATACAACTATGAAATACCTAATTTTGTAGTATCCAACAAATGTACTGCCTTTGAGAATGCATCAGCATCAAGAGAGGCTAAATTCCCTTGCTAAAATCATGTCAACTATGTGATAGAACGGAAAAAATTAAACTGACTATATAAATTACCTAGAAAAACGCCTAACATTCAGACAAAATGGTAACACCTATAGCACCCATGAGGCAAAGCAATGAAATAATGTCTGCTTTCTCCATGGATGACCTTGAAACTAAATAGATTTTGTGCGAATCACAATCCCCATTAAAGCCTCGAACAATCATTGCCTGCCAGTGTTTTAAAAAAAGAAGGGAAATTTAGGTTTCAAGCTCAAGAAGTTGCATCACCCAATGTAATACTTGCAAACTTTAAAAAATATAATGGAAAGTTACTTGTGAAAAACAAAAATGTAAGAAACCTGCGAAATCTGCTCGGAATGGCTAAAGATATTCTTGAAGATCCGGCGAATGTACATAAATAAAACTGCTTATTTCAAGACATTAAAAAATAATTAATCGCAGTTTCGATGAAATAAATACAAATAAATAGAATATTCAGTAATGGTCATCTCTTATGTATAATATTGGAAAAACTATACTAGGTTCCCAAGATTGATTTTCAAAGATCCCGTCTACTAGGTGCAAATATTTAGACATTTATAAATAAACATACTAAAAAGAGTTGTTCCAGTCATTCAACTGTTACCATCACAAATATTCTTAGAGGCTTAGACTGTACTTGGTAAAAACAATTCATGTTTTCATTTTCTTAGTAAATAAAAAAAAGGATGTGAATTCCCAACAAGCATTAAATGTGGAGAGCAGTGGAAAGCTAAAAAAGTACACAATTTCTCGCTCCTGGCATTTTCCATTTTCCTAAAAAAATGAAAGCATGTTTTTTTCAAAAAACCTCTTCTTTTTGTTTTAATATTATGAAAAAAGCTTTCTATTTTCATAATCCAACACATTTTCAATATATTTAAAAAAAAATAAAACAGAACTGTTTTCATGAACCAGAAACAATTTATGTTTCAATCAAGAAAAAACATGCTTGAAAAAGATTGTCAGCATGCTCACCATCAAACGTCTCCAATGTCGTCAACTGTTCCCATTTTACCCTCCGAGATACAATGCCAATAGCAACATTACGGACCTGGATACATGTAACCAACTAGTTGCTTATAAACTGAAACAAATAAATAAATAACATATTTTTGTTTAAAGAAATGCACTTTAAAATGAGGAAAAATTAATTAGCATGCCAGCTATCTACCTCATCAAACACAATGTTGATAAACCTCAGTGAAAGCAGAAGCGTGAAGGTAATTTCAGCAACTGGAACACCAATATTTTTCAAAGGGAGCATAAACCAGCGCAAAGCAGATGCAAGTTCCTCAGGAGCTGTGGTTGCCAAGCAAAGACTTGCACTTTGGAAGATCTTTCACACAAAGAGATCTACTTCTCAGAATTATAATACAACCTCAGTTCATCCTAGATTTCAAATTTTGTGCAATGCAAAAAAGTGGGGGAGAAAATGACAGTAGCCACCAAGTATATAACAGATCATTTGTTGCCCCGTAGAAAAACAAGCACGCTATAATTTCACAACAATGGCAATTAACTTGACCTATATTATGAATATAACTATTTTGAACAGATTCAGGGCTTAAGACCCATAAAGGAAAAGATTGTCCCTTGAAAGATTATTTTATTTCCTTCCACCGAAAATCCCAACTGAATCTAAAGCAATTCAAATCAAATAAGAAAAATGGGCATGCAGGAAACAGCTTACAGTAAAGGTTAGGCATGCGGATGTGCTAGCGACTGACAGGCCCTTCCGGGTAAGCTGTAATGGTCCTAGCTTTAGAATCATATATGAATATCCCCACAGAGATGAGGGAAGACTAGGCAATCCCATCATTGCTGGAGGTGGAGTTCTCGACTGAACAGGGGAAAGCAGTGAACTGTCTGATCCCAGCCCTAACATCACAAACAAAATAGCAGAAACCAGGGACACTCTTCCCAATTGATCCTACAATAGATGCTCATAAGCCAGCAAAGGAGTTCCCTGCATTAGCACATTCACTGTCTAGAGAAGACACGTTGTCAAAAACAGAAGAAAAAACATAAAGGCACCAGATGCATTTATTTATGGAATGGCCAGTTCCAAAAAAAAAACGCCTTTCTTGAATTTAAATATGAGATCTGCTTAAATGGAAAAGTGGGTTTTCAAGTAATTTAGTATTCATATGTTTTGAGAAGCATTTCAAATATGCACTCCAGATTCTCTAAAAATGATTCTTCGTAGTTTTTTTCGACTAGCTAACAGCTGTGGTGTCAATTCAACGTAATAAGCTTTGGCCATTGGAAATGGAGAGTGAAAAACGTTAATAACAAGACAGCCCCAATGTTGCACTTTTTTTTTAAGCAAGAAAACAATGTCTCAAAAATGTTTTAAAATAAAGAGAAGTGCACAAAGAGTACCATCCACAATTGCCTTGGAAGAATCGCAACTGATAAAAAAGCCAGGAATATTACAAATCCGAATCTCATTGTGATATTTGACCTTGCTGGTAAAACAACAAGAGCCAAAATCCATACCTGCATGACCAAGATGATTGGATAATCGAACCGAGAGAGAGGGGGGGAGAAGATGTGTCTTGTCATGCAAGAAATTGATCAAAATTAAATATCATCGTGCTGCAGCTCGTTTACCATTACCGATCAACGCAGAAACACAAAAAAATTATTATATTGCTTTTGGAATTCTAGTTTTACACTGCAAACAAACTCGATAATAGCAAAAAGTGCCGAACCCAACACAGAAAATCACTGAAATTCCTCAGAAATCGACCCGCATAGACGCCAGAGAGCTATGGCATTGAAAATCAAAGGAAGGCATTTTCGAAAACAAAAAAGAACGTTACCAATTTGATCCTCGGGTCCACTGAATGCAGGAACGTGGTAGGGGATGAGATAAACTGGCAGATAGGACTGGAGGTGGCACCAGAAATCAACCTCAACAGCTTTTCAGCCGCAACGGCCCCTTTAGGAAGCCACTTCGTCCAATTCCCAGTATCGGCATTGCTATCTGAATGTGACCGCAGCCTTATCGTTCTGAGTGGCTCGAGGGTTTTCTTCAGTGACAAATGCAAACTGCAATTCGAACCGTTTGGGGGATGATGATTTGGTTGGATTCGTGGGGAAATTCGTCTTTGGAAGTTGAGGGTTGGAGCGAGTGGAGACCAAGCGACCGTCTGTAGGATTCGGACGCTGCTGCCCATGGATGGCGCTGCGCGGAATGCGGGGTGGGCTGATTGAAATCACGATAATTATATGAGGTTAATAAATGGAAGAATGAAATCACAATGAAGGACCCGCAGTTATATTTGGGGGATGAATTATAACTGTCCAGGGTCCTTTATTCGGATTAAATCCATGTATTTGGTCATCTCAAATCATATCATCTAGTTTTTTTTGGATATCATTCTAATCATTCTTTTCAGTATCATTAATAAAAAATAAATTTGATGGGATGTGTTTCATACTATCACTTTTAAAAGGTGGGTTCATTATTCAAAGAGGATGTGCAACTACTTATATTAGGATGAATAATCAATCTCAATCAAACAAATTTTCAATTTATCTCGTGAATTGCAATCAACTCACCATGATTGAAAAAAGTCACAAAAATAGTTTTTTTTATAGAATGTCATGATTTTAATAAAATAAAATATTTTTTTAACACTAAATTCGTGAAGGTATCTATGTTACCCAGTGAACGAGTTTAGTCGATGGGGTGAATCAGTGTGGATAATTTTTATCGATTTTTTTTACTTGAACCGCTGCATCTGTTTGATGGATGGATCTTGTTTGTTTTAACCAATGCATTCACACCATATACAAAATAAATAAGAAAGAACACCAACATACAACATTTTTACAAAGTTATCCCCCGGTGCGGATGATTACGTCCATGCTATAATCGGGGAAATTCGAGTCACGGATGATCCACTGATATCATAAAATAAATACATAATGAGAAAATATCATCATTAACCCAATAGTAGTTATCAACCTTCGGTCTTTCAACAGGTTTATACAAGATAACTTCTATTTACAATGATGTTGAAGGATTTTGTGGGACATTTCTATGCCCATAAGCAACGAAAGAAATCACAAAGGTCATCTACAAGATCTATTGGGAGAGAAACCAACAAGATGAAATGAAAAACATAAAATGAGCATACACCGATGTCTATGAAGAACCCTTTGAAACAATGAACTTAGTCAAGTTCCCTCCATAGCAATCAATTGCATCCCACCTCCAAAGGGATTCACCGACCACTGGAATTACGGTACGCTTCGGTAAGACCTCTTCTCATTCAAAGGCATGGTAACACCTCATCTATAAAGGTGAAGGAAGAGAAAAGAATAGAGAGGGTTTTGGCTTTATGAATAATCATCATTATTCTAGAATGAGGTCCATAAACTCCAATTTATGAAACTCTTATTGAATGAAGGAGCCTCGTAGAGCTCAAACATTTCATATGTTATGAAATGGCCAAACCCTTCTGCTTTCCACCACTGTATCTCTTTACAATAGATGCCCCATTAAAGTATGATTGTTAAACTCACTACTACAAATATCACTACTGGAAATTCAGTCTTTCCCAACGGTTCTGAACCGTTGGGAAAGGCTGCAGAACCGTTGGTATATGTTATACCAACGGTTCTGCAAACCGTAGGGAAGTAAGCCGTTGGGAAAGCTTTTCCCAACGGTTTACTGTGAACCGTTGGTATAGAGTGGGGGAAAGCTAACCTATCCCAACGGTTCTGCGAAACCGTTGGGATAGTTTTTTCCAACAGTTTGGCATGAATCGTTGGGAAATCCCAAGGATTCTCCTCTTTCCCAATGGTTTCTAAACCATTGGGAAAGGTTTTCTACCAACGGTTCAATTAACCATTCGTAAAAAAAAGCATCAGAGATGCTATGCCAGCGATTTGAAACCGTTGGCATAGCCTATGCTATGCAAATTGCACAGCAGCCTGCAATTTGCACAGCAGGTCTACAATTTGGACAGCAGGCCTCATTTTGTGCATTCCCTCCCATTTTCAATCCAATTATTGTACCTGCAATAAACTAACACATACATATACAATTATTGTACCTGCAATAACCAACTAACACATACATATAGAGAACAAATTCATACACATTTAATATATAATGCATCCTGGAACTATACACATCCATAATTAAATTAGAATTCATAACGTAATTATAAGCATACATAATTCATTTAGAATTCAATTTAAAATTTAGATGACAATTATATGTGGAATCCAGAATTCAATTCATAATTTGATCGGTTTTTTGTATACCATATATTTTTACCTGAAATGATGTCCATTTTAAACAAAATACATACACCTGGAGTGATACCGGCCACACCGCGCCTCGGATTGAGCCGGGGTTGACTTTTACACGTCACATATGACCCATGGATCGTTGTGCTAAAGTATCTACACAATCCGAATGCGTTTGGTCGGTTTTCCATATGACAGTTGATGTTTTTCAATTAAAATGACGTCCTTTTGAAACAAAAGACAGACACTTTGAGTGGTGCCGGCCACACCGCGTCTCAGATTGAGGCGAGGTTGATTCGTACACGTCACATATGACCCATGGATCGTTCTCCTAAAGTTTCAACAGAAACCGAATGCGTTTGGTTGGTTTTCCGTATGTACTTAAAATGTTGTCCATTTTAAACAAAAGAGAGACACTTAGACTGATTCCGGCCACACCGCGACTCGGATTAAGGCGAGGTTGACTCGTACACGTCACATATGACCCATGGATCGTTGTCCTAAAGCATCAACACATTTCAAATACGTTTGGTCGGTTTTGCGTATGTCAGTTGTTCTTTTCACTTATAATTCTGTCCATTTTAAACAAAAGAGACACAATTAGAGTGGTGTCGGCCACACCGTGCCTCGGATTGAGGTGGGGTTGACTCGTACACGTCACATATGACTCATGGATCGTTGTGCTAAAGTATTGACACAATCCGAATGCATTTGGTCGGTTTTCTGTATGTCAGTTGATGTTTTTCACTTAAAATGACGTTCTTTTGAAACAAAAGATAGACACTTTGAGTGGTGTCGGCCACACCGCGTCTCAGATTGAGGCGGGGTTGATCCGTACACGTCACATATGACCCATGGACCGTTCTCCTAAAGTTTCAATGGAAAACGAATGCGTTTGGTCGGTTTTCCGTATGTACTTAAAATGTTGTCCATTTTAAACAAAAGGGAACCACTTAGAGTGATCCCGGCCACACCGTGCCTCGAATTGAGCCCGGGTTGACTTGTACACGTCACATATGACCCATGAATCGTTGACCTAAAGCATCGACAAAATCCTAATGTGTTTGGTCGGTTTTTCGTATGTCAGTTGTTCTTTTCACTTATAATCCTGTCCATTTTAAACAAAAGAGAGACATTGTGAATGGTGTCGGCCACACCGCGCCTCAGATTGAGGAGGGGTTGACTCTTTCACGTCACATATGACCCATGGATCGTTGTCCTAAAGCATCAACACATTTCTAATGCTTTTGGTCGGTTTTTCGTACGCCAGTTGATCTTTTCACTTATAATCCCGTCTATTTTAAACAAAAGAGAGACACTATGAATGGTGTCGGCCACACCATGCCTCATATTGAGGCGGGGTTGACTAATACATATTACATATGACCCATGGATCGTTGTGCTAAAGTATCAACACAATCAGAATCCGTTTGGTCAGTTTTCCGTATGTACTTAAAATGTTGTCCATTTTAAACAAAAGAGAGCCACTTAGAGTGATTTCGGCCACACTGTGCCTCAAATTAAGGCGGGGTTGACTCGTACACGTCACATATGACCCATGGATCGTTTTCCTAAAGCATCAACACATTTCGAATGTGTTTGGTTGGTTTTCCATATGTCAGTTGTTCTTTTCACTTATAATCCTGTCCATTTTAAACAAAATATATACACAAGGAGTGATCCCGCCACACCGTGCCTCGGATTGAGGCGAGGTTAACTCGTACACGTCACAAATGACCCATCGATCGCTGTTATAAAGTATCAACATATTTTGAAAGCGTTTGCTCGGTTTTCCGTATGCCAGTTAATGTTTTTGAATTAAAATGACGTCCTTTTAAAACAAAAGACAGACACTTTGAGTGGTGTCGGCCACACCGCGTCTCAGATTGAGGCGGGGTTGATTCGTACATGTCACATATGACCCATGGATCATTATCCTAAAGTTTCAACAGAAACCGAATGCGTTTGGTTGGTTTTCCGTATGTACTTAAAATGGTGTCCTTTTGAAACAAAAGACAGACACTTTGAGTGGTGCCGGCCACATCGCGACTTGGATTGAGCCTAGGTTGGCTTGTACAGGTCACATATGACCCATGGATCGTTGTGATAAATTATCAAAATATTCCGAATGTGTTTGGTCAGTTTTTCGTATGCCAGTTGTTCTTTTCACTTATAATCCTGTCCATTTTAAACAAAAGAGACACAATTAGAGTGGTGTCGGCCACACCGTGCCTTGGATTGAGATGGGGTTTACTCGTACATGTCACATATGACCCATGGATCGTTGTTCTAAAGTATCGACACAATCCGAATGCGTTTGGTCAGTTTTTCGTATGCCAGTTGATGTTTTTCAATTAAAACGACGTCCTTTTGAAACAAAAGACATACACTTTGAGTGGTGCCGGCCACACCGCGACTCGGATTGAGCCCGGGTTGGCTTGTACAAGTCACATATGACCCATGGATCGTTGTGATAAATTATCAACACATTCCAAATGCGTTTGGTCAGTTTTCCGTATGCCAGTTGTTCTTTTCACTTATAATCATGTCCATTTTAAACAAAAGAGACACAATTAGAGTGGTGTAGGCCACACCGTGCCTCGGATTGAGGCGGGGTTGACTCGTACACGTCACATATGACCCATGGATCGTTGTCCTAAAGTATCGACACAATCCAAATGCGTTTGGTCGGTTTTCCGTATGCCAGTTGATGTTTTTCAATTAAAATGACATCCTTTGAAACAAAAGACAAACACTTTGAATGGTGTCGGCCACACCGCACCTCATATTGAGGTGGGTTTGACTCTTACACGTCACATATGACCCATGGATCTTTGTCCTAAAACATCAACACATTTCGAATGCGTTTGGCCAGTTTTTCGTATGTCAGTTGATCTTTTCACTTATAATCCTGTCCATTTTAAACAAAAGAGAGACGCTATGAATGGTGTCGGCCACACCACGGCTCGGATTGAGGTGGGGTTGACTCTTACATATCACATATGACCCATGGATCGTTGTGATAAAGTATCAACACAATCAGAATCCGTTTGGTCGGTTTTCCATATGTACTTAAAATATTGTCCATTTAAAAAAAAAAAGAGACACTTAGAGTGATTCCGGCCACACTGTGCCTCAGATTATGGAAAATTTGACTTGTACATGTCACATATGACCCATGGATCGTTTTCCTAAATCATCAACACATTTCGAATGTGTTTGGTCAGTTTTCCGTATGTCAGTTGTTCTTTTCACTTATAATCCTATCCATTTTAAACAAAATACATACACAAGGAGTGATCCCGCCACACCATGCCTTGGTTTGAGGTAAGGTTAACTCGTACACGTCACAAATGACCCATCGATCATTTTCCTAAAGTATAAACATATTCCGAAAGCGTTTTCTCGGTTTTTCGTATGCCAGTTGATGTTTTTCAATTAAAATGACGTCCTTTTAGAACAAAAGACAGACACTTTGAGTGGTGTCGGCCACAACACATCTCAAATTGAGGCGGGGTTGATTCTTACACGTCACATATAACCCATGGACCATTCTTCTAAAGTTTCAACAGAAACCGAATGTGTTTGGTTGGTTTTCCGTATGTACTTAAAATGGTGTCCATTTTAAACAAAAGAGAGACACTTAGACTGATCCCAACCACACCGTGACTCAGATTGAGCCCGGGTTGGCTCGTACAGGTCACATATGACCCATGGATCATTGTGATAAATTATCAACATATTCCGAATGCGTTTGGTCGGTTTTCCGTATGTCAATTGTTCTTTTCACTTATAATCCTGTCCATTTTAAACAAAAGAGACACAGTTAGAGTGGTGTCGGCCACACCGCATCTCAGATTGAGGCGGGGTTGACTCGTACACATCACATATGACCCATGGATCATTGTGCTAAAGTATCGACACAATATGAATGCGTTTGGTCAGTTTTTCGTATGCCAGTTGATGTTTTTCAATTAAAATGACGTCCTTTTGAAACAAAAGACAGACACTTTGAGTGGTGTCGGCCACACCGCGACTCGGATTGAGCTCGAGTTGGCTCATACAGGTCACATATGACCCATGGATCGTTGTGATAAATTATCAACACATTCCAAATGCGTTTGGTCGGTTTTCCGTATGCCAGTTGTTCTTTTCACTTATAATCCTGTCCATTTTAAACAAAAGAGACACAGTTAGAGTGGTGTCGGCCACACCACGACTCGATTTGAGGCGAGGTTGACTCATACACATCACATATGACCCATGGATCGTTGTTCTAAAGTATCGACACAATCCAAATGCGTTTGGTCGGTTTTCCATATTCCAGTTGATGTTTTTCAATTAAAATGATGTCCTTTTGAAACAAAAGACAGATACTTTGAGTGGTGCTGGCCACACCGCGTCTCAGATTAAGGTGGGGTTGATTCATACACGTCACATATGACCCATAAATAGTTCTCCTAAAGTTTCAACGGAAACCAAATGCGTTTGGTCGGTTTTCCATATGTACTTAAAATGTTGTCCATTTTAAACAAAAGAGAGCCACTTAGAGTGATTTCGGCCACACCGTGCCTTAGATTAAGGCGGGGTTGACTCGTACACATCAAATATGACCCATGGATCGTTTTCCTAAAGCATCAACACATTTCGAATGCGTTTGGTCGGTTTTGCATATGTCAGTTGTTCTTTTCACTTATAATCTTGTCCATTTTAAACAAAAGAGAGACACTGTGAATGGTGTCGACCACACCGTGACTCAGATTGAGGCGGGGTTGACTCGTACACGTCACATATGACCCCTGGATCATTAGCTAAAGTATCGACACAATCCGAATGCGTTTGGTCGGTTTTTCATATGCCAGTTGATGTTTTACAATTAAAATGACGTCCTTTTGAAACAAAAGACAGACACTTTGAGTGGTGCCGGCCACACCGCGTCTCAGATTGAGGCGGGGTTGATTCGTACACGTCACATATGACCCATGGATCGTTCTCCTAAAGTTTCAATGGAAACCGAATGTGTTTGGCCGGTTTTCCGTATGTACTTAAAATGTTGTCCATTTTATGAGATTCCTCATGTGTCTATTAGTGGAATGGTATTTACTTAAAATATTATGGACATTCATATAAAATATTTTTATATCATTCTTAGTATGGATTAGATTTTAGTTTATCATGCTATGAAACATTTCGGAGCTAACAATGTCATGCCCAATGAATATATCTCTTTTATAATATACCAAGAATCTATGATATTGATTAGATGTGTAAATGTGATTTACATTGATTATCATGATGAAAATAAATAAAATATATATTATAGATTTCCTAGTAGTAAATGAAATCAAGGAGGGTGGGGGGGCTGTCCGGTGGGGTTGTCCGGTGGGTGTCCGGGGGGCTGTCCGGGGACCAAGGAGGAGGGTGGGGGGGCTGTGCGGGGGGCTGTCCGGGGGGTGTTCGGGGGGTTGTCCAGGGTCCAAGGAGGAGGGTGGGGGGCTGTTTGGGGGGTTGTCTAGGGTCCAGGGAGGAGGGTGGGGGGCTGTCTGGGGGGCTGTTCGGGGGGCTGTTCGGGGGCTGTCTGGGGGGTGTTCGAGGGGGTTGTCCGGGGTCCAAGGAAGAGGGTGGGGGGGCTGTCCGGGGGGTTATCTGGGGGCTATCCGAGGGGCTGTCTGAGGTCCAGGGAGGAGGGTGGGGTGGCTGTCCGGGGGGCTATCCAGGGGATTTCCGGGGGGTGTTTGGGGGGTTGTCAGGGGTCCAAGGAAGAGGGTGGGGGGGCTGTCCGGGGGGCTGTCTGGGGGGCTGTCTGGGGGGCTGTCCGGGGGGCTATCCGGGGTCTAGGGAGGAGGGTGGGGGGCTGTCCGGGGGCTATCCGGGGGGTGTTCGGGGGGTTGTCCAGGGTCCAAGGAAGAGGGTGGGGGGCTGTCTGGGGAGCTGTCTAGGGGGCTGTCTGGGGGGTTGTCTGGGGTCCAGGGAGGAGGGTGGGGGGGCTGTCTGGGGGGTGTTCGGGGGGTTGTCCGGGGGGCTGTCTAGGGGGCTATTCGGGGGGCTGTTCGGGGTCCAGGGAGGAGGGTGGGGGGGATGTCTGGGGGGCTGTTCGGGGGGCTGTCTGGGGGGTGTTCGGGGGGGGGGGGGGGTGTCTGGGGTCCATGGAAGAGGGTGGGGGGGGGGGGGGGCTGTCTGGGGGGCTGTCCTGGGGGATGTTTGGGGGGCTATCCGGGGGCTGTCCGGGGGGGTGTCCGGGGTCCAAGGAGGACGGTGGGGGGTTGTCCAGGGTCCAGGAATGAGGGGGGTTCCCAAACACACAACCACTAAAAGACAACAACATCCATAAAAATAGATAATATATAAAAACAACTCAACTCCAATATTATACAACGAGTCTAGATAAAACCAACAACTATAATAGATTAAATATCAAATCTCATTAATATTAGTCAAAAATGTAATGGATCAATTTGTACCACATCACCATCAATATCATCACCATCATCATCACCCTCATCCTCGTCCCCATCATTGTCCTCGCCCTCCTCAGCACCCTCCTCCTCGCCCTCGCCCTCCTCCTCTCCCTCCTCTTCCGAATCAGACTCCTCACCATCATCATCGTCAAGATGGACATCGTCCTGACCACCACTAGAACTGCCACTTGGTGCACCATATATATAACATATCGACGACATATACTCATCAAAAGTTGGTTTGGCCTCTGCTGGAAGTGTTGGACGTAGAACTTCAATAAATTTCATAAACACACTATTTTCCCTAGCAGACTGTTTTTCTGTCTCCGTGGCCCTTTTCTCAGCCTGTTCTGCCTGTTCCCTAACTTGCTGCAGCTCGGTGGTACTATAGCTCGTACCTGAGGAGGGCCAATACCTCATTGAGGCTGTCCTAGGTCGGCAGTGTACTCTGCCAGAATGCTCCTCTCCCAACACCTGATGTAAGTGATCTGTTGGCCCAAAATTGTCTGGTTCTTGGGCATCGAGGGCCTCTAAAGTATCCTGTTACAAATATAAATATATCATTAAGTTACAAAATAGATATTAAAATATAAATTCAACAAATTAAAACTTACAATCTGCTTCTGAGTCGCTTCATTGACGACACTTCCATCCTTTTTTCGTCTACTCGAACAAAACAGTTTTACTCGAGGCACACGTCCTTCGATATTTTGTATTTGCCTCTACAATGACATTGAAAACTAAAGTCATATGAAAACTTTAACAAACTATTAAATAATCGAGGAAACAAAAGAAAGTGTAAGTCGTAAAGAAAACTTATAAACAATTGTCATACCTGCTTCCTCTCATGATCAGGCATCATAGTGCGTCCCAGTGTGTGAAGGTATTTTTTTACATCAATGTTCCTTTTATTTTTTCCAGATGATTCCTAAATAAAATTCGAAAATGCAATAGATAGTATTAATGCAAAACATGAAATTTATTATTTAAATACCTCAAATGTTATTAATACCTTAAACTGGGTACTCGTCCAATGAGTAATCATCTGACGATACTGCTCTATAGGACAATCATCCACCACTGATACCGCCTCTAACTCAGTGTCAACTCTAGAAACCCAACCAATATACAACTCATGCTTGTAGGCTCTCCAAAGCTTGCCTAAATCCTTTAGACGTTCCGGTCGTGCACCCTCACCATCGGGAAAATTAAATCAAAGCTGACATCAAAATATTAATTCATATAAATACAAAAATAATCCATGGAATTAAATAGAACAGATTTTTTACCCATATCTCTGCCCAAGCTCTATCCTTGACCTCATGTGGAAAATGTCTCCATGATAGCGGGCTGAAGGGAATGATGTCAGAGTATTTGGCAAGCTTCGCCAAAAAACTCCGACATTGCTGCCCTGTTTTCTCAACCATTTGGTTGTCTTCATTATAATCCACCATAACCTGTGTGCGGTGGTTCCACACCGAACGCATGTGTGTACGCCCCCGACCATGCCTCCTATCAGTAGATGTATCTGTCATGAAAGAAAAACAAATATTTTATCAAAACATGTTATAATGAAAATAAATATTGCTATAAAAATTTGTTAGGGTTCTATAAATATACCTGTGTTGGTATGATCGCTGAGCGCCGCTGGATCCACATAAACTGATGGAACACCCTGTGGTGGAACAGGAGTTGATGACGATGGAATATAGAAGCTCGGAGAGACAGAAGTAGAAGAAAAAGAATATGGGACAACTGTCTGACCGGATTCTGACTGGGGAGTGGAAATCATCATGGGATGTGAAAATGATGGGCTAGAAGATGCAGAAGGTAGCGAAAACATGGGAGAGCTAAATATCCCATGTGTCCCTAACAACACACCAGGATTGAATGTGGGAAGGATGACACGTCAGTGGGAGGGGTAGGGTCTAGTCGGGTACACGCAACTGCTCATCCACCTCTAGTACGAACCCTCCTCATACCACCGACCTGAGTACTAGGACCAGTACTAGGCTCCTCGTCGAATAACTGTCGACGTATAGGTGGATCCTACAAAAAATTTTACAAAAAAAATTAATCACATGACATTATATATTCTTGAAATATATCAATTTGAAATAAAGTACTCACTACAGACACTAATGATGGAATTCCCAACTCCATCATTCGACGATTGTTCTCCATCATTTTTTTCCTTCGCCTCTCTTCAATTGGGTTCATTTCCTACTTTTTAAAACAAATATGTAATTAATTAGAAAAAGGAAACTAATGTGTAACCCAAAAAACTAAATATATGAGGGAATAAGGGGATTTATTGGTAATTTAGCTATCAATTTTTTTAGAAGAGCTTGAATGGATTTAATAAATCATACAAGTTGTAATGTTCACCAAGTTAGAAATATTGTTTGACTATGTTTGAATACAGTTCAATTCCAAATTAGAAAATGCAATTCAAATAAAACCGCAACCAATAAATATTGAAAATTCACATAACGGTCAAGTCAGCTAAAACATATTTGTGATCAACACTAAATCAATTTGAATATTACCAACATTAATAACCCAACTCGAGGTAAACCAAAAGAATTGAGAACATGAATGAATGATTCTATATATTTTCAACCACAACTTCAGGTTCACAATCAACTCTGACAATTGAGCTATTGGAGTCATAAAAAGAAATAAATGGATTGGTTACAATGGCACTAGGGACAGTTTCAATTCCATCATCACCATCATCAAAAATATGTATTGGAATTACTTCAACTATGACACCAAATTCAGGTCGAAGTTGGTCTTTGACATAAAAAACTTATTTAGCCATTGATGCCAACACATATGGTTCTTCGGTAGCAAGAGTGTGAGTCATATAATTACTCGAAATCCACAATCATCAATAAATGTGCCATGTCTCATCATCGAATCAAACCAATGGCATTTCATCATTGTGACTCGTCCATGAGAGTAATAATCCAATATTATTATTTTCTCAACAACTCCATAATAACCAACATTTTCAAATTACGGTCTACTATTTGATGCACTGACATAACAATCTATTGCAGCAGTAACCATAACACCATCATGTTGTGTTCTCATGTTCTTTGCTCGTTCAGTGACAATAAATTTCTACCCATTGATAACAATTGATTTACAATCACGAACCACAGTATTAGGACCAAAATCCAAAGCTCTTATTTCCTCAGAGACAGAGTCAGCAGACAAACTCAATACCTACAATATAAATGACTATTAAACTTAATTAAATATTGATATAATTATTTTAAACATTAATTTTTTTACCTTCAATTTTAACCAAGCAGAAAACTCTTTGCTATGCAAAGTCTCTCTCCTTCTCAAAGATAAAGAATGATGCTTCCTATTTATCATTGTTTTATGTTCCCTGTAGATAAAAAATATGAATAGTTTAATAGATATATATGTAAGATATACATAATCAATTTAGTTACCTGATATAGTCATCGAACAAATCACAGTTTAACAAAACTGTGTGATGTGCCATCTCCCGCACTTCATGGTTTAATGTCTTCAATGTATATGATCTAGGAATTCCTCCTGTTTGATGAAGTGATGGAAAACTGGGTTCAATTTTCTCATACTGTTATTCTTCATTTCTCATTGGTCTGTTCAATCTTGTAGTAAGACCAGACAAATACATCGAGCATAAATCCATACATTCTTGAGCCAAGTAACCGTTCACGATAGAACCTTCGGGATGATTTCTATTTCGGACATAAGACTTTAATGTGAACATATTTCTTTCAATTGGATACATCCAACGAAAAGAAATAGGTCCTCTGAGAAGTATTTCAGTGGGAATATGGACAGTCAGATGCAACATGCATGTGAAAAATGATTGAGGAAATATTTTCTCCAACTCACACAAAATTAATGGGGCATCTGTCAACATTTTTTTCAAGAAAGACTTGGACAACTTCTTAGCACAAATATCTCTAAACAAATGGAACAAACGAATAACAGCCACCCTTACATTATTGGACAAAAGATGACAGATTGCTATTGGAAGCAACTCATGCAGTAGAACGTGATAATCATGAGTCTTCAAAGATTTTAGCTTCAACTCTCTTCTGTTGACCCATTTAGATATGTTTCTTGAATATCCATCAGGAACTAAAATAGTCTCTAATACTTCCAGAAATTGTTTTTTTCCATAGGTGTCATCACATAATAAGCACATGGAAGTTTCCATTTATTTTCACTAATACGCACGGGATGTAATTCTGGTCTGATGCCCTAATCCACCAAGTCACGATGAGATCGTAAATCATCTTTTGTCTTCCCCTTGACATTTAGAAGAACCAAAAGCAACATTTCACATATATTCTTTTCAATATGCATTATGTCTAAGCAATGACATAAAAAATTGGTTGACCAATAAGGAAAATCAAAAAAGATACTCCTCTTCCTCCAATTTTATAGGTTTTAGTGGAAACATTCTTTCTCTTTCCAGATTTCATTTGACCCTTCCCGAACAAAAAACTGAAATCTTTCAATTCATTAAGCACGTCAGTTCCAGACATACGCTGAGGTGGATCATCGGTCTATGGTATTATCAAATCTTCGGCGATTCATTCTATATGGATGATCCTTTGGCAAGAATCGTCGATGTCCCATAAAACTGAAACTACAACGATGTTTCAGTCTTTTGGATTGTGTATTCTTCATAAAAACTGGACATGAAAGTTTTCTCTTTGTTCTCTATCCAGACATCATTACATAAGCTGGAAAATCATTGATCGTCCACATAAGTGCAGCACGCATCTGAAATATGTCTTTTGAACATGCATCTATGTGCACACACCCACATCCCAAAGAAGTTTCAACTCTTTTATTAAAGGTTGCATGTATACATCAATATCAATGTCGGGATCAGAAGGACCAGATATGAGTATACTCATGAAAGTGAAAGGTTTTTTCATACACAACCATGGGGGAATATTATAAATGTTTATAAAAACTGGCCATGTGTTGTGCGAAGTAAGCATTTTCCCAAACGGATTAAAACCGTCGCATGAAATACCCAACCTCACATTACGCATGTCAGCTGCAAAATCAGGATGTCGAGCATCAAATATCTGCCATGCAAATCCATCTGCAGGATGAACCAACTCATCATTAGTCTTCTTTCTCTCGATATCATGCCATCTCATTTTTATTGATATTTCATCAGACATAAAAAGATTCTGGAGTCTGGGGATCAATGGAAAGTGCCACATTACTTTCTGTAGAATGCGAGATGGTGTTCCATCAGATTTTGACTTCCAGTGGGATGTGCCACATTTTATACAATCATTTCGTTCAGCGGTTTCCTCCCAGAATAAACTGCAATCTTTCAGGCAAGCATGAATTTTGTTTCTTGAAAATCCAAGTTCCTCAACTAACTTCCATGCCATATAGTGGTTTGAGGGAATATCTGCATTATCTGGAAGTAAATCCTTGAATAGGGTAAGAATGTAATCAATTCCTGTATTAGAAATCCCATACATAGTTTTCCCATGAAACAATCGGATTAAAAATTCCAACCTTTTCATTTTATCACATTGTCGATATACTGGAGTCGTGGCAGTATCATTCAATTTTTTCACCCTATCAATATCATCATTTTCACTAGAAGCATCAGTTGTCCTCATATCGAAGTCTTCTTGAGTCGAAATTCTTTCTTTTTCATGATGACGAATAAACGAAAACCGATCATCTAACAAATTCTCCATTCCAGTCCTTTCATTTCGATCATCACCAATTTGAGATTTAATTTTCTTCCCATTGTGATACCACACAAAGTAGTTTGCTTGAAAACTATTTTTTGTTATGCGGTAGCTGACTTCTTCACGGCTCAACCAAGGTCTACCAACACAATTGGAATATGGGCAGTGTATGCGACCACTATCTGAAGCATTGTGAAATGAAAAATCTATAAAGCTCTCCAAATTGTTTTGAAAATCGCTTGAGATCCGATCGGTTTCATACATCCAACTTCTGTCCATTCTGTAAAAAGAATTTATATAAGTCATTTTGTCATAAACAATTCAATAGGATTGAACTGTAATAGAAAATAAATTTAAGTAAATGATAAAGGAAGAAGTTTCTAGTCGATGTAGTGAACTATTAAAATAATGTAAAGAACAAGTACTCATAAATTAAAATAAAATTTATTTATATTCATTTTCATTAGGTCTATAAGAGGCGCATGACTCAGGTCCCATCATGTGTTATAGGCATCCCAAATCATTCACTCATGTTCAACAACTCATTATTGGCACCTCTACATCCATACATTTCATTACCCAATTACTTCCCCAAGTGAAGCACACCCCACGGGTGAATAAATTTTAGGCTTCTACACTAATAGGTTATTCATGTCTTGTAAAAAGATTTAATTTCATTAAGTACAGACAAAAACATTTATTTTTAAATTTGAGATTAATAATAAAGTATGTCAATAATAACAACATTACTGAATTAAACTTGTGACTTATCTAATATTTTTATGGATGTCTACACATGCCAGAATGGGTAGTGAAAAGCAGCCCACCCTCATAAAAGTGAGTATTGGCTAAGAAGGACACATAATATACATCATACAATGAGAACCATATTTAATTGACCCTAAAGTTATATTAGTACAATCATCTTGGGGGAAATGGAATATATGATCCTGGTTAACTGATGAATTCAAAAGCTCGTATTTCATATGCTGGACACTATCTAAGGTAAGAAATCATGTGTGGATGGGTTTACATCATTCAATTTCTTACATTATAGTGAGAATGAAGGCTTGAATTAATGACTTGAGTTCACTGATTAAATGAGGGTAGAGGTTGCATACACTATGTAAACAGAATGATTAAATAAGGGTATAGGTTGCATTCACTGTGCATGGTGGGGGAGTCTCAGCTGATTTAGAAACTAAAATAAATTCCCATCATAGGTAACAATAAGAAACATCACTATCAAAAGAAACTCCAAATAAAAAAGGACTAAAAACATCAAACATTTCAAGAATTCACTACTATGAAAGGCTTATCCACATGTTTAGCAGTAATTATATGTCTTAATCATGAACCACCTCTACAGATCCCAGTTTTCACCAATAAACATAAGGTAAATATCTCAAAATATCTTTAAAACAACTCATTAATAGGCTCAAAACGTAAATATAATCTTGAACCAGCCATGGAATCTCTTTCACAACACATTCTCACACATCGGTTATCTCATGTGTTACTAAATACCAAACATAGTCACATAGTGTACTATAACAAATTACATTACACAAGCCTTATTAATTTTTTTTTCATTTTAATAAAACACTTTCCTCAAGGAATTTTAAAGAAAGCATTCATAAAAACTTTGCTAAAAATTATTAAACACATATAAATAAATTTCCAAGTAACAATTAATTACAAGATGGGAAAAAATCATAAAAACACATACTTAGAAAATCTAGAATACAACGACAATGAATTTGAGATGCTTCTTCTTCGATGGAGGGTTAAGGATTTAATTAATTAAATGGATTGGAATGGATAAAGTCTAGATTAAATCAAAACACAAAAAAATGATATACACATCAAAATCAAAACTTAAAACTAAAATATGAGATGAATAACAATAAAAACAAGGTATCACTTAAATATTTTATGTGTATTAAGAATAGAATACCTGATTTGAGACGATTTGGATGTAGTTTGATAGGTTCAGATGGGGGAAGTCGCGAGCGCAGCGGAGCCCTGGACAGGATTAGGGTTTTGTCGCGAATGGGGGAGAGAGCTTCCGATTGAGTATTTGGGGGAAAGATTTCCCAACAGTTTTTAAAAATCGTTGGGAAAGGGGTGTCCAAGAGACCCTTTACCAATGGTTTAAACAAACCGTTGGTAAAGGGTGACCATTTCCCAACGGTTATCTTGAACCATTGGGAAAGGGTGCCTTGGACACCCCTTTCCCAATGGTTTGTTTAAACCGTTGGTAAAGAAGCGTTGGGAAAACATGAATTTCCAGTAGTGTATGCCTTTTAACAGCACACAATAAGTCTATTAACAATGCTAAAAAGGAATTGTTATCCTTAACACTGATAAAGGGACATTCCTTTTATCATTGCTAAAAAAACATTGATAAAAGGGGAATTTATCAGTACTGATAAAATTGTCCTTTACCAACGCTATTTCTAATGCTAATAAAGGGGACCCTTCATCAGTACTAGAAATAGTGCCAATAAAGGCCTAGCCTGCTGCAATGTGTTGTTTATACAACAACACACCTAACAAAAACCTGTAACCTGTGTATGCAAAATATATAATTTAATTAAAATAAATTTGACATCATGAATACAAAAAAACACTACTTTATACATTTCAAACAATGTTTTATATAATTACATTTACAATTATCCACAAACATTTAAAAACATTAATGTTTCATCTTTTGGAAACCCCGACCCCCCTCGAAAATGTTTTCCAATGGTATCAGTTTCTGAACAAATCATCTCACCCCAAGAAAAAGAATATAACTATATAAGAAAACAAATCTTATGTTAGTAATACTATAAAGAAATAAACTAAACATTAACATGAAAGAATATTTTAATAAAATGTCAATTTTTAATAAAAAAGACACACTTGGAGTTATACTGGTCACACCATGCATCATATTGAAGTGTGGTTGATTCCTACATGTCACAAATGAGTTATGGATCATTTTTCTAAAATATCAAAACAATCCAAATGTGTTTTCTCAGTTTTGAGTATGTCACTTGTTCTTTTTACTAAAATTAATGTCAATTTTAAATAATGACACACTTGGAGTTATATCGGTCACACCATATGTCAGATTGAGGTGCAGTCAATTTTTACCTATCACAAATTACTTATGGATCATTTTCCTAAAGTATCAAAACATTCTGAATGTGTTTGCTCAGTTTTCAGTTTGTTAGTTGTGTTTTTTTTACTAAAATGTCATTTCAAACTAGAAAAATGCACTTTGAGTCATACTGGTCGCATCATGAATTGGTTTGATATGAGATTGCTTCATACACATCAAAAATGACTTATGAATCATCGTCCTAAATTATCAAGACAATTAGAGAGAATTTTCTTAGTTTTCAGTTAGCGACACGTGTTTTGAACTAAAATATCAATTTTAAACTGATAACATACACTTTGAGTCATTCTGGTCACACCATGCATCTGATTGAGGTGTGACTGATTCCTACATATCACAAATTACTCATGGATCGTTTTCCTAAAGTATCAAAACAATCTGAATGTGTTTTCTCAGTTTTCAGTACGTTACTTGTTCTTTTTAGTAAAATTAATGTTAATTTTAAATAAAAAGACACACCTGGAGTCATAGCGGTCACACCATACATCAGATTGAGGTGTGGTTGATTCCAACACATCACAAATGAGTTATGGATCATTTTTCTAAAGTATCAAAACAATCCGAATATGTTTGCTCAATTTTGAGTATGTCACTTGTTCTTTTAACTAAAATTAATAGACGCACTTGAAGTTATACTGGTCACACTGTGCGTCAGATTGAGGTGTGATTGATTCACACCCATCCAAGATTACTTATGGATCGTTTTTCTAAAGTATCAAAATATTTTGAATGTGTTTGCTCGGTTTTTAGTATGTCAGTTCTGTTTTTTTTACTAAAATGTCATTTCAAACTAAAAACATGTAATTTGAGTCATATCAGTCACATCGTGCATCAGTTTGATGTAAGAATACTTCATACACATCAAAAAATTACTAATGAATCACTGTTCTAAATTATAAAGACAATCAGAGCATGTTTGATTGGTTTTCAGTGAGTCACACAAGTTTTGAACTAAAATGTCAATTTTAAACAGATAATGGACACTTTGAGTCACACTGGTCACACCGTGTGTCGGATTGAGATGCAGTTGATTCCAACACATCAAAAATGACTCATGAATCATTTTCATAAAGTATCAAAATAATCCAAATGTGTTTGCTCGGTTTTTAGTATGTCACCAATTTTTTTACTAAAATTAATGTCATTTTTAAATAAAAAGACACACTTGGAGTCATATCGGTTACACCGTGCATCAGATTGAGGTGCAACTAACTCTTACACGTCAAAAATGAATTAAGGATTGTTTTTATAAATTATCAAAATTATCCGAATACATTTTCTTGGTTTTCAATAACTAACTTTTTCTTTTTACTAAAATCAAAGTCAATTTTAAATAAAAAGACACACTTTGAGTTATATCGGTCCCACCGTGCATCATATTGAGATGCAGTTGATTTTTACACATAAAAAATGACTTATGAATCATTTTCATAAAGTATTAAAACAATCCTAACGTGTTTTCTTAGTTTTCAGTATGTAACTTGTTCTTTTTACAAAAATTAATGTCAATTTTAAATAAAAAGACACGTTTAGAGTTATACTGATCACATCGTGCATCAGATTGAGATGAGGTTGATTCCTAAGCATTATAAATGACTTATAAATTATTTTTCTAAAGTATCAAAATAATCTAAATTCATTTACTTAGTTTTCAGTATGTCACTTGTTCTTTTTACTGAAATTAATGTCAATTTTAAATAAACAGACACACATGAATTATACTGGCCACACCGTGTGTCAAATTGAGGTGAAACTGATTCCAAAACATCAAAAATGAATTATGGATCATTTTCTTACAATGTCAAAACAATATGAATTTATTTTCTTGATTTTCAGTATGTCACTTGTGTTTTTTATTAAAATGTCATTTGAAACTAGAAACACGCACTTTGAGTCATATCGGCCACATCATGTGTCAGTTTGACGTTAGACTACTTATTACACATCAAAAATGACTTATGAATCCTTTTCTTAAATTATTAAGACAATCTGAGTGAGTTTTCTTGGTTTTTAGTGAGTGATACTTTTTGAACTAAAATGTGAATTTTAAACTGATAACGAACACTATGAGTTATACCGGGAACATCATGTATCAGATTGAAGTGTGGTTGATTCATACATATAAAAAATGACTTATTTATCATTTTACTAATACATAAAAATAATCTGAATGTGTTTTCTTGGTTTTGAGTATGCCAATTGTATTTTTTGCTAAAATTAATGTCAATTTTAAATAAAAAGACGTACTTAAAGTCATATCAATCACACCGTGCATCAAAGTGAGGTGTGGATGATTCCTACATGTCCCAAATGACTTATGGATCATTTTAATAAAGTATCAAAACTATCTGAATGTGTTTAATTGATTTTGAGTGTGTCACTTGTCTTTTTTACTAAAATGTTATTTTAAACTGGAAACATGCACTTTGAGTCATATCGATCACATCGTGTGTCTGTTTGACATTATACTAATTCCTACATATTAAAAATGAATTATGAATTAGTTTCCTAAATTATTAAAATAAACTGATCATGTTTTCTTGGTTTTCAGTGAGTGACACTTTTTGAACTAAAATGTCAATTTTAAACTAACAACGGGCACTTTGAGTCATACTAGACACATCATGTATCATATTGAGGTTTGGATGATTCCTATACATAAAAAATGACATATATAATTTTAATAAAGTATCAAAGCAATCCCAATGTGTTTTCTTAGTTTTGAGTAGGTCAGTTGTCCTTTTTACTAAAATTGATGTCAATTTTAAATAAAAAGATGCAATTTGAGTCATATCGGCCACACCGTGTGTCATATTGAGGTTTGACTGATTCCTACATGTCATAAATGACTTATGAATCATTTTCATAAAGTATAAAAATAATCCTAATGGGTTTTCTCAGTTTTGAGAATGTCACTTGTCCTTTTTACTAAAATTTCATCTTAAACCGGAAACATGCACTTTGACACATATCGATCACATCGTGTATCGATTTGATGTCAGAAAAATTCCTACACATAAAAAATGAATTATGAATCATTGTACTAAATTATCAAGAAAATTTGAGTGTGTTTTCTTGGTTTTCAGTGAGTGACACTTTTTGAACTAAAATATCGATTTTAAACTAATAACGAACACTTTGAGTCATACCAGGTACATCTTGTATCAGATTGATGTAAAGATGATTCCTACACGTCACAAATAAATTATGGACTATTTTCTTAAAGTATCAAAACAATTTAAATAATTTTTCTTAGTTTTTAGTATGTTAGTTGTCTTTTTTCCTAAAATTTATGTCAATTTTAAATAGAAAGAAGTACTTGGAGTCATACTAGTTACAATGTGTGTCAGATTGAGGTTTGACTGATTCCTACATGTCCAAAAGTCTCAAAAAATCATAAATATCAATGTTATCATGATTTCTATTACCTTTATTTATCAAACTACCAACACTGCATATTGACACAATGTTCTTAGCTGAAAAACATTTATTGTTGTCAAAATCTAGGAGATTAGAGGAATCTCATGCACCCATTATATCATGAGAAGTCACCACAATGGGAACAAGATATTCCTCTACTATTATGATTTTCAATAACAAGAAAGGTTTTTTAGATAATAATACCAACTCAATATGTAGTGTTGGCAGGTCGACAAAGAAAAACAATGGAAAGAATAAAGATCTATAAAAAAATAAATAATTATTAGATAAAAATGATAAGAAAAATGAATTAAAAATAGTAGGTAAAATGATGAAAAAATTAATTAATTAAGTATTAGAAATTCACCTTTTCATGATGTTTGTATACATTCTTGACCCATTTAATTGTTGTCATTGTCTCAGTTGTAGCCTCAAAGTTCATTCTCTAACGAGCATGAGAAGCTTTGAACAAACCACCCCAACTTGAAAAAAGGAATCCACCTGTATAATAAAAAAAATTATTATATGAGTAATACTAAACAAAAATTAATTAAAAATAAATATAAAACAATCCATTACTTTTATGGAAGCCACAAATTCATGCTATTTGTGTACATTCTTCCATCATGTATGATGCCCATTCGTTTCTAAGAAAATCTATATCATCTTATGAATATGAGTATTTTTTACAGTCATAGTAGTAACAGAAAACTATAAATACACAAATGATTAATAAATATTTTAAATGAAATAGTAATTATCTTCAAAAATACCTCTTAGGTGATGCTAGTTTATTGATGTAATATGATCTCTCTCATAAATTTACAAAAATAATAACCACAATATTTTCTATTTGTTTGTTTCAGACACTGAATAAACATTGAGAAAAATAAGTAATTTGTTTTGATATGTGTTTGGATAGTGAAATATTATTATATAAACCCTGATACTAATATAGTTGGAGAACTTGTCAGTCTCCTTGTGCTTAATTCTTGTCCTCTTGGCATGATTTTCACGACATTTATACACCAACCTTTCATAACATAATTCTCATTAAAACATAATATAAATTATATAACTTGAAGTTTAGTTTTAAAACATTGGATGTAGTGTATTACAAATTGACAAATGACATCATGTGTGGTAGGTTTGTTGGGTATCCATGTAGCAAATCCATTAAATACATCTTTTGAGTATCCAAATTCACCGCAATGAGCATCCAATATTTCCAAAAAACACAAAAGGAATAAGTAATAAAATAAATGAAAATATATTTTATATTATTAAATTGTATATTTTTATCCCCGCATCATTGGTTTAAGAAGAGTCTGTCATCTGTAAGTTGTTTTTCAAATGATTTGGCCAGTTTTTTCACTATTTCATTTATTTTTTTGAATATATTTTTATTTGTTCTGTAGAAGTTATGTGAGGACTAATGAGTCCAAATTTATGTTCATAGGGTAATACCTTCAATTGGTATTGATATATACACTTGAAAAAAATATAAAATGTATTTATTCATGATTAATATAGTATATCAGCTTTTAGAAAAACAAATCATGAAAACATACCTCATGTATACATGTAAAACTGAGGCTCCTATCCATTCATAGTTGATGATTTCATTTACATTCTCTAGAGCAATATTGTTTATAACGTCATCTTCATACATTTGTTCTTCAAAATCAACTATGTTATTACTACCATTTTGTAACTTTGTATCTACATGAACCTTCAATGTTAGTAAATGCGAATATTGAATGGGTGGGGTAAAGGTGACTTTGAAAGATCTTTTTGATCGGTTGGTTGATACTTTATAAGTTTTGAGTTGACCTTTAATTTCACCCCTTCCCTCTATCTGTATGTAATAACATTCACCAGTTCAGACCTTTTTTCATTAATTTTTTAAGGCTTAGCATGAAAAATAAATTGTAAATGAATACCCCCTTGTTGAATTATGTTTTTACAAGATCTAACAGCCATGAAATGAATGTTTTAATAGTTTTCTCGACTATATGAAAATCATCATCATCAAGTGGAATAGGTAGCTCGACACTCGGCTCCTGGGATATGTTAATCGCCACTCTCACATGACTTGTTGGATATGGTCTATTGTGAGATAGTCGTCTTGGATATTGAACACCATAGCCCTCACTACAAGGTGATGGGTGAGTGTTGATAAATATAAATCACAATCATTTTCACCCTGTAGAATATTAGTACATGAAAGGTATCAGGGTCTATTTGATTCACATTTTATAGAAACAATTATTAGAATATTTATTACCTCAATTAAGACAGCTTTTTGAGGGGAATGACTCGCTTCAAAGCTAGTGGGGGTGGGGCGGGATCACCACACAATGGTTGTTCTTGAGTTGTTTCTTCTCTTTTCTTCCCCCAATTGTTGGTTCTAGGCACAATGGAAGTGCGTGGAGGTGGGTGATATATTAAAATTTCTTTTAATAATCATTTCTTGAAACCAAGAGCGAGGATCTTACATGTAAAATTTATAATTAATTTATTTATTATTTAAAAAAATAAGCACACAAGTTTATGAACTTTCTTTATTGGTGATTGTTTATTGTCTAAAAAGACCCTTTTAGATTACCTTCATTGCGCTGTGAGGATCCAAGGATAGAATACCTCTAGCAATGATCCACACATGCTCCTATGATCTTTAAGAAACACCACTCGATCTTTGGGTGCTAGCGCGACGAGTTGAATGTCTTGAATTGTTCGTTATTGATCGCTCATTATTTGGTCTTGAATAAATATCTCTTTCACTTATTGTTCTTTAGAGTGGGAGAGAATGAGGACTTGAGAGAGAATTCATTGTGCGCAATAATTATCTATTCTCAATTTTTGGATGCTCTACACAATACACATAATCGTCTATATATAGAGTTAGGATTTAAGTTAAAATATTATTTAATTTCATATCGGCCATAAAATAACATTTATTACCTTTAATAAAACTCATGCTACATAATAATAATTATATTAATATTATTTTTTGGCACGTGCCAACTTGTGCAATAACAAATATTATGTAACGGTCTTGTTAATTAATATTTGTCACCAGACTTGATCTTGGTCCATTCGAACACCTATATCATTTATTGAACAACTGAATACATATTTTATTCATAAATAAATATTTTATTCACAATCTAGAGAATAAATATTTATTAAGATATTCAATAAATAAAATAAATATTTTATTCACATATCGAGGAATAAATATTTATTTAATTTATACGATCAATATAACTTAAATAAAATTATTTCTCAGACTTGATAATAACATTTATTCCATTAATTAAACTAAAATAGAATTTAATTAAGATTAATAGAAACACTTAGTGTGTGACCCTCTAGGATTATTTCTCATTGGCATTAGGTAGGCTTGCCTAAAGTCCAATATTACTGTCTAGAAATGGGTCAAGGCACCAAAGAGAAATAACTTAATGTCACAACATCGACAACCGCATGCAAATGATCATTGTGTAATATAATTCCTTTGTCATAATATCTCATTAAGCAGGTTTCATAACCATGTCACCAATCTATATGCTCGATATGTCTTTGACTATCTAAAATAAACACGTCGTTACACTATGGCCATAGATTTTAATGCGACAATTCTATTATAATCAAAGGACCGAGATATCATCTTCCATAAATATGGAAGGGACAAATAATTTCTCGACTTATTCATTAATGACATGTCACTCATGACACACCCAACGTATCCAACTTTTCCATGAACTATTATTGTCATAGTTTATGAAATACATCTAAGAAGTTATAACATGCATTAATAATAATCTTAAAGTATAAGGACCATCACACATGCTCGTAGATAAGAATATCTGATGACACCAAAACATGCAGAATTCTTACTAGCAGGTCTGTTCTCATAATCTCCCATCTTGGAGATTACTAAGTGCGATCTTCATGAGAAGAAGCCTCATATACTTATGAGTACTCACACCTAACAGTCTATGTACTATGTGTCCTATCATAATACGTTGTCCAACTGTAGAAAATTATTTTAGAATATCGTCATAACATATCAAGGTTCTCATCATAGCATGGAACTACTATGGCCTTATCAATGTGGTGTATACTCTAGGACATTATTATATTAGATTCATACAGAACAACAAACAATATGTAATAATTTTTTTATTAATATTCAATAAATCAAATATTCATGTAATCAAAGTAAAAAAATTGGTCCTAGGACACCAACTCCAACAAAATCCCACTTGTACTAGAGCCAAATTCCTACAACCTTCAGTCTGCTAGACCTCACATGATAGTCATGTTTCTGCTGAGTCAAGGCTTTAGTCAAGGGGTCCGCCACGTTGTCTTCCATGGAAATACTTCTCACTACAACTTCACCTCTCTAAGAAATATCCCTCAAGAGATGAAACTTTTTAAGTATGTGCTTCTTCTGTTGATGTGACCTTGTATCTTTTACAAGAGCCACCACTGTAGTATTATCACAATAGAGTGTGATAGGATCTTTATTACTAGGTACCACATCAAGATCTTAGATGAAGTTTCACATCTATATAGCTTATTTAGATTCCTCAGAAGATTCAATATACCAAGAATCTATTGTGGAATATACAACCATAGTATACTTTAAGCTCTTCTAGGTCATAAAACCTCTATTAAAAGTGAATATGTATCATGTTTGCGACTTCATGTAATATTGATCAGTTTTGAAACTAGCATCTGTATATCCTATGATGACTAGTTCCTCATTTCCTCTATAAAACAGAAACATATCCTTAGTATTCCTTAGACACTTAAGTATAGTCTTAAATATCATCCAATATTAGTCACTTGGATCAGCTTGATATCTTCATACCGCACTTAATGCATAGGTGACATCTAGCCTAATATATAACATAACATACAAGACTGACCCAATCGATTATGTGTATGAAATACTTATCATTTTTTTTCTTTCCTCATGTGTTCGAGGACACATTTTACTAGAAAGATGAATGCCATGTAAAGCTGGAAACAATACCCTCTTGGATTGCTCCATACTAAATCTCTTCAGTATCTTTTCAATACATGTACTTTGACTTAGGCCGAGAAACCTCTTGGATCTATCCCGATGGATCTTCATCCCAAGAATATATTATGCCTCACCCAATTCATTTATAGAGAAGGATTTATTCAACCACGTCTTAACAGACTGTAAGATTGGTATTTCATTTTCAATGAGTAATATTTCATCAACATATACTATTAAGAAAACGACTGCACTCCCACTAAACCATTTATAAACACACGAATCACATTCATTCTTTATGAAACCAAATTCTATTATGGCCTCATAAAAATTAATGTTCCATGGCCTAGATGCTTGCTTTAATCCATAAATGGATCTTTGTAACTTGCATACCTTGTTATCATCCTTTGGAGTCACAATCCCTTTAGGCTGTGTCATATAGACATCTTCCTTAAGGTTCTAGTTAAGGAGGGCTGTTTTAAAATCCATTTTTCAAATATCATTGTTATGGAGATCTATAATTCAAAGTATAATTTTGATGGATTTCATCATTGAAACTAGTATAAAGGTTTCATTTTATTCAATGACTTGATGTTATTTAAACCCTTTTGCAACCAGTCACACCTTATAAGTACTGAATTGTCCTTCCATATCTAGTTTCTTCTTGAATACCCATTTGAAACCAACAATCTTTACATCTACTAGAGAGTCTACCAAAATATAGACTTGGTTTTGGTACATGGAATCTATTTCAGAATTAATGGATTCTTTCCACTTGGAAAAATCTGTGCCACTTACCACTTCCTTGTAGGTTATAAGATCATTATTATCAACTAATAACGAGTCACCATCCTCAATTACTAGAAAACCATACCATTCTGGTTCTATAACCTCTCTAGTACTCCTAAGTAGTAATTGTGTATCTAGAACAATTTCTTCTTCCATAGGGATTTGTGGAATTTTTTCCTATTCCAACTCTTGTGTATCTTGAGCCCGGACTTCATCAAAGTATATCTCGATCCCAATATCTCTTTTAGAGATAAGATCCCCTTAAAAAATGTGGGACATATATCAACCACAACCGCTTTGTTTGAAAGATTTTATAGGTAGTATCCCTCTGTTTATTTTGGATATCCTATAAAGTTATACTTTGTGCCTCGAGGGGAAAGATTGTAACCTAAAGAGGCCTTAATAAATGCTTAACAAAAGGTAATAATCTTTCCCCTCAGTTTAGTATCGTATGTTGCTTTAATTGGTATGGTATATTGTTTGTTTGATATGGAAGACTCACATGACTCATCATTGATCTCACCATATCCAAAAAGGTGTAGTTCCTCCTTTCACTTACACCATTACACTAAGGTGTATAAGGAATATTGAGTTGAGATAAAATCCCAAAATCCTATAGATGATCAATGAAGTCTTGATTAATATATTCTACACCATAGTTTGAGTGAAGTTTCTTAATCTTTTTACCAACCTGTTTATCAACTTCATTCTTGTATTCCTTGAATTTTTCAAAATAATCTGACTTATACCTCATTAAGCAGACATATCCATATCTACTAAAATGACCAGTAAGAGTTATAAAGTATGAGTACCCACCCATTACTTCAATTGTAAATGGTCCATACACATTGGTATGAACAAATTTAAGAAGCACTTTACCCCTTTCAACTTTCCCATTAAATAGGTCTTTGGTCATTTTTCCTTGTAAATATGCATGTCATACACCAAGTGGTTTTAGTTAAAAAGAATATAAATATCCATCTTGATGTAATTTAGTCAAATTATTTTCATTTACATGACCTATACAGTGATGCCAAAGTTGGGTGTGGTATGATTTATGTGAAGTAACTTCATCATCGATTGCTATTATTTGGTTCATGTAATCCAACACATAAATACCATTATTTAAATGTGCCTTACCATAAAAAATGTTATCTTTATAAAAGAAGAAATATTTATTCCCAAATTTGAAAATAAATCCATCTGTATCAAGTCTGGATACAAAAATAATGTTTTTGGTAACTCAAGTCATATAATAACAACTCTTTAAAACCAAGATCATTTCGGTCAACAATGTGAGGTGGTAGTCCCTAATAGCTATAACAACAATTTTAGCTCCATTGGCTGCTCAAGGATCTAACTCTCCCCATTAAATCTTTCTAAATCTACTTGGTTCCTATATTTGAATACATATGTGAGCACCACAAGCTGTATCTAATACCCAATTTTTAGAAATAGATAAATTTTACTTGATAAAAAATGCACCTAAAGCTTCCCCTTTCTTCTTTAGTTGGGTGCAGTTTTTCTTCTAGTGGCCCTTCTTTCTATATGAAAAATAGATATCATCCTGTTCCCTTGATTTCCCCTTGATCTTCCTCTTCTTGTAAGGGTGTGAAGAAACTTTGGTCTTAAATATATTCTCTTTCCCTTGCCATTTTTCACCATAAGGATGAAAGGGTTTTCACACTTCATGTTCTTATTTACTTGGAGAAAAAGAGTAAGAAGATCTAAGAGTGACTTATCAATGTTTTTCATATTAAAATTCACAAGAAAACTAGAGAAGCTCTAAGGGAGTGATGCCAAAATGAGGTCAGTACTCAGTTTTTTGGGGATTTTAAACCCTAGAATCTCTAAGCACTCAATGTAGCCAATGAGATTGACTATGTGAGGACCAACTAGGACAACCTAACCAATCTTACCATGAAAGAGTGCATTAGAAATATCAAACTATTCCTATCTAGCTCTCTCCTAGTAAAGACCATATAGGTGCTCAAGCATGCTATACACATCCATGTTTTCATGAGACTTCAATAGTTCACTAGACATCGATGAAAGCATCAAATATTGAATATAGAACACGTCTCTCAAATATTTTTCATAGACAATGAACTCTTCATCACACACCTCTTTAGTAGGCGGATCAATCATTGAGGATTCTGGCACGTAAGATTTCTGTTCATGGAATAACACAACCCGAAGGCATCTAAATCACTCTTGGAAGTTACTGCCAGTTAGGAGGTTATCTTTATCTAATATTGATTGTAGGGATAGTATGGATGATGAAGATGTAATTTTATTCTAAAATTAAAAATTGAAAATTATTAGTATTTTTCTTGATTAAAAAATAAGTGAGATATAATAAATTAAATGTTTATTTGTTTATTAAATCTCCCACTATTTTATCAAGTCTCAAAATCTCTCACCATTAAACTCAGAATGTCTAGTTACTTTAACATTCTAGTGGTAAGGATCCCTATTACTTTTCTTAATGATCCGGAATTTGGCCATGAAAACCATAATAAAGAAATTAGGTAGGCAGTCTTTCCAACCGTGGACTTGCAAGTCCTTGACCTGTTGAGTAGATTCCCCTATCCTGAAATCCTGACTTGGATTTCCTTAACACTTACCTCCAGATTTATATTGAATATACTTTGGCCATTAAACTCAATACAATTTCAGTAAAGTCAACCCAAAACTCTCATGAGAACACCCCAATAAAAGTAAGTGTACAGACTCTGGCCATGTACTATACTTAGTTCTATGGTTTCATTACCAATCAAGTAATGAAAGGATTAGTCTGACTTAATATTCAATTGAGATATTTTAATTTATTATGCATAAATTTTATCTCATTTTATCCTTTACACTTATTATTAATATTAAGTGGATGTTACTTAATTACTTAACCATGTTGGATAAAACATTTATGCATAATTCATTTATTTAATTTCTATCTTTACACATTAATTCATTTATTTATGTGATTGTGGCCTTGAATCCATAAAATAAATAATGACATAGATAGAAATAAATAAATAAATAAATAAATGAACCATTCACGAGCTTTAGCTAATGGATAATTTAATGAGTGGACATTAAATCAAGCTTTGACCTTGGGAAAATAACTCCTATTGCCAGTCTTGGCATGAGTTACAACATTCCACCTATCCACTTGTGTATTACCTATGTTGGATTCATTATGGTTACATCTTGAACTACCTCCATACACCTTGGGATTCTCCATTAATTAAAAATATTTATTACTTACACATAGGTGAGGGGAACCAAAGGATTGGTTAAAGGGGGTTACATAAATATCCTTGGACACATAGGTCCAACA
Organism: Viscum album; assembly: GCA_963277665.1. NCBI lineage: Eukaryota > Viridiplantae > Streptophyta > Magnoliopsida > Santalales > Viscaceae > Viscum > Viscum album. The sequence goes on from OY728159.1 coordinate 337,302,131, forward strand.
TAATAATAGAGGGATGGATGATTCGCATGCCATCATTTAATTTAATATTAAATAATTAAAAACTCATGCAATAAATTAAATTAAAACATTCAACACATATATAGGTCTTGGTCAAGCTCATGAATAATCATACATACAACGAATACACAAAAGTAAATAACTAGAATTCATTTATTTATTCGTTATTTTATTATTTAAGATAAACGTTCTTGCCATAATTAATTTTTTCATCTTAATGATTGTACAATCTTATTTAGAGATACCCATCATTAATGACATTCATGGAAAATAAACGGAAAAACCAATAATGAAATATTAATTATAATAAATTAATTGATCATTTAAATTTTTTTAAAACCATTATTAAATTTTTAAAAACACAACAGTGTGCCAATCAATAAAATAAGGTTTTAATGTTTCAATTTTCAAATTTAATATAATTTTAATTTTGTCCATTAATGGGAGACTACAAGATGTGTACATGAAGATACATGCCATATACCTCGGTTGCTGTATATCGAAGTCACACGCTTGAAGTTTCAACATGTTAACTCGGATGAACTATATGGTGTGTACATACCAGCTACACACCCTGTATCGGCTTTCCGTATGCTAGGTTTTCCCATTCAATATGAAGTGTGCAATAAAAGCATTGCAACACCCCGAGATTTTATGAAAAATATTCTTTTTAATTTCATTGATGTCTTGTGTTGTACGCTACACCAAAAGGAGCTTGCACTACATGCATCCCTGACTTGGCTTGCTTTACACGCAATCGTGACCTTCCACGATAGCGTGTGTTGTACGCAATATCGAGTTTCACTAAACAACTATATGTTATTAAAATATTATATACACTAGCCGTTATGAATAGTAATACCCACTTTTTGAAATTTTATAAATTTTATCTTTCAAAATGGACTTCATTTTTGGATTCAGAATATCGAAATCATCCTAGGGTGAATTTTTGGTATTTTTCTAAAAACTTTCAATTTTTGATGAATAGTGAAAACACTGGGTTACTATTTAAAAACCGACTTTTTATTTAAATAATTATTTATTTTATTTAAATTAATTTTAGGTAAAAATTGATACATAATACCTATATAATTTCAATGTAATTAATTGGAGTCATTTTATAAGAATTTTAGATATATAAAAATTTTATTGAACTTTTCACCGTCTTTTACCCACATCCTAGGAGAATTTGGAAATTCACATAAAACTTAATTTTACCACTTCTGTGAGTGGAATTTAGAAAATCCGAGAGACACAGTTAATATCAAGGACTAAAATGTGGTTCAATGAGATGAAAATAATTTTTGGTGAATAGTAACTTTTTACTTTTATTTACCACAGTTAAAAGTAAATAGGGTGATTAAGGGTAAAAATGATATTATTATTACCCTAAAACATGTCCTAATTCTATTGGATAAGTGTAATTCGACCAAAAACAACCTTAGGAATAAAATATGACCATTTAGGCCCACTTGGATTAGATTAGGACATTAATTATTAATTTATTTAAAGAAGGGTTAAAATAGTTAAAATCAAAGTTTAATAAATAAATCATTTTTAATATAGGGTTATACATAAGATAAATTCGACTATAAATATTCATTAGAAATATAAAAAGATTTCCTACCTAATGGTATTTTATTTATAATTTTTAGACATTAAATAATTTAAGTTATTTATGACACAATGGTGAAGCATTAATTACATAAATAATGAAATATTAAAATAATTGATGGTATAAATATCCAAATAAATGTAATTTGAGACTTTTTATGAATTAAAAAAAAAATAGGTTACTATTACATGTTAGTATTGAATTAATTAAATTTTTTCGAACTAATCATGCTGTTATAATTTTCACAAAAATCCATTACCAAATAGTGTCAAAATTGACATAAAATAGTTGTTAAAACAAATATTATATTATTAATTGTTATTATATTCCTAAAAATCTAAGGTTTGGCCAAAATACTTATATCATGATAGGTGTATAATTAATGGACCACTTGGGGCTCTCTTGGATGTATATGGTAAGTTTATTAACTATATAATATAACAATACAAAGTGACATGGTAAATGTCAATCTAACTAACTAAGAGTTAAAACTAAAAGATAAGGTTAATATAATGACCCAAACCTGTCTAAAATCTATTGGTTGAGAGTATTTAGACTCATACCCGCCATATCTTTGAAATAAATCAATTTGGAGCTATTAAAAACCGAATATGACTTTATTATAAAATAATATTTTAAGTTTTTCCAAAGGTGCCCCTCTCCTCCCTTATAAAAAGGGCACCCCTTCCCTCTTCTCTTTACACCCTTTTGTGCCTTTAAGCTCATCCAAACCCTTTCCAATTCTCTTATCCACTTCCATAGAAACATAATGGAGGTTATGGTCTTCTCAAAAGACCAAATCTACTTCCTTAAGAGGAATCTTAAAGGAGGTGCGTCGAAGAAGAGGTAATCTCTTCTTCCGATTCTCTCAAGTTTCTTTCTTCTTCTACTTCTTATTATTTAGTTGTATCATTATAAAGTAATAAAATTAGTATTAATTATATACTTATATGTTATTATAAATATAAAATAACCTTATTTCACCTTCTATCCATCCTACGGAAGATGAAATCACCGCGCGTGCGTACGTACAGAATACCGTCTCCACGCCGTGGTGTACTCTGTTTTCAACCACCACCTTACTTGGATGGGTATAATGGTGTAAATAAATAACTATATATGATTATTGTAAACTTATATTTATTCTTAAATATTATACATACACTTCAATACAATTCCACGATCATGGGAATGGTATCATCGCTCGTGCGTACGTACGGACTACCGTCTCCACGACGCGATGAGATTCATTCTCCATGTTAACCATTCATGAATGATTATAAAGTATATATATAATAAGTAATCATGTAATATATGACATAATAATGATACTATATTTATGTATATATATATGTATTTCATCTAATTAATTCCGTTCAATTCAATAAGGAAACGAAAAAAAGCGTTCATGCGTACGTACGACCTACCGTCTCCATGAACGGTGTATTTCATTCCATTTATCAATCTATCATATATATATGTATATGATGAATATATATTATATATAAATCATGTTTTACATTCTGGAATTATTTAAATCAGTATATAAGTAATAATATCAAGAACAAAAAGTCGAAACACGTACGATAAATGAAACGATTTTACTCAAAATGCTGCTTTAACATGAAATTTACAAAAGAATGGGTAATATAAAGTCATAAGTGAACCATATATGATATAATAACAATTAATATGATTCTTTAATAAGTCAATGACATTATTTAAATCATTATACAGGAGGTTTGGATACTTACGAAGCATATCAGACGTAAGGTAAGGGATAACTATTCCAATCTCGTTCTTATCTGAGATTATTTATTCGTAAGTATTTATTGGGGTTATTGTTATCATCCATGTCAATGTTTCCTAAAAATGTTTTCATGTATGTTTAAAGTCCTTTTTAACCATTTTTGACTTTTACTACATGGTATGTAAGGAATATTTTTTACCATACGAGGTACTTTTTGACTTTTCCGACAAAAGTACGAGGAGAATGTTATTTTTAACTTATACGACATGAACGGATTTTTACGGTTTCATAACGCCTCATTTTCATGAAGCTTCCTATAAAATATTGCATGGTTATTTTCAACAAAACCATTTTCTTTTAAAATCGCATGCCATTTTTTGAAAAGAAAATGATTTTGAAGAAGAAAGGATATTTTCCTCAAGATATCATTTCAAGTGTTTTATCAAAAATATTTCCCATCTAAAATGACATTATTTAATATGTTTATGTTTCAAGTATAATGTATCCATTATTCACATTGTTTTATTCTTATTATGATGAAATGATATCCATTTTTTTATATGGATTATGTTATGATGTCATGATGTTTAAGAATCACATTCTATTACATGAGTTATGCTATGATGTATGATTTATGATTTTGTGGCACATGAAAGAATGATTTCATTATGAGATGGGTGGGAACTATATCTCCCTCAAATGCATTGGGTAAAGATTTATATCTCATGAGATAGACATGGCTAGAATGGTAAGTTAATCCAATTCAGTAATACAAGACTGGAACGAGGAGTGAACTCGATTCAGAAAGGAACTTTGTCCACTAAGATGGTCTTGGCAGAAATGCCTTTGATACTATGGAAATCATATCATGTGATTAATGGTTTCCACAATTACATGTTTTATTCCCATGCTATTTTATCATGATTTATGTTCCATTATGATCTATGCCTTACGTACTGCCATGTTTTATGTCATTGCTCAAGATTTTGATGTTTAAACATTATGTTCATGTTTTTAAGTTCAAATGTATATGGTTTGTTTTATTTTCTCCCTGCTTACCCTTACTGAGCATTTGAGATCACCCTTTATATGTTTTCTTTTCCCCAGGATATAAAGAAAGGTTTTAGGTAAGAAAACAAAAAGGGGAAGATCTTTATGAGAGATGTTGAAGATCTTTCACCATGATTAGAAGATTACATTCCGAGTTTCCAAAGATACTAAACTGTTACCGTCCTTTGGTGTCTGTTTTTTGTTATGTATTAAGTATTCCACAAAAGTAATGTAATGTCCATGTACATCAAGATTTGGGTCACTACAGTTGGTATCAGAGGAAAGGTTTAGTTAACCTTTGGAAACTAGGATGTGAAAACTTTAGCGAGATCCCTAGAGATATTTCTAAAGTATGTCCAGGGATGTCCCTAAGGTTAAGTATAAGTATAGGTTATATTCCTAGAATTACGGTAATGATATTAGAATTAAACCTAAGATGTTAGATATTGAAGGTACTATCCCTTTATTATGTTATTTTCCCGAGCATGATTTTTGCCTCTCACACTATTCTTTTTGGCTTTTAGACGATGGATAGAACCCAAAGGAACCGTGTTGATCAATGTAATGGACAATGCAATGATTTTACTCCTGAACAAACCAATGTTATGGGAGATGGAGTGAAAAATCTTATTGCTATACTTACGCAAGCTATGAATCATTCTGGACTTCCGAATGAGCAGAGAAGGGAACAATATTCTATTGATTCCTTCATGAGGCAACACCCACCTTCTTTCAATGGGTCTTCTGATCCACTTGTTACTGAACAATGGATCAGTACCATTGAAAAGATATTTTCTATACTTCACTGTTCAGAACATGATAAAGTCATTCTAGCTATTTACCATTTAGAAGGTGAAGTAGACCAGTGGTGGACTCTAATTAAGAATACAAGGCCCCAAGATGAAATTGAATCCATGGAATGGGACGAGTTAAAGAACTTGTTTTTCAGTAAGTACTTCCCTTGTATTCTTCGAAAAAAGATGGAAAAGGAGTTCCTTGAGCTTAAGAAAAAGGATGATGAATCTGTTGGTATATACAAAGAAAATTTTACAAGGCTTGCAAGGTATGCATCTGGCTTTATCATCCAACCTGAAAGTAAATTTGATCGATTATTCAGTGGCTTAAAACCAAGTCTTCGAAGGAAATTAGCTATAAGAGACTTCAGTAGCTATGAAGAAATTGTGCGTTGTGATATCAAGGTAGAAATGGAATTTGGTGTTACATATCCATCTCATGGTTTGGATAAGAAACGAAAGATGGAGTTTAAGGAGAAATCTCAGAACAATGGTGAAAAAAAGATGAATGTTTCTTTATGCTCAAAGTGTGGAAAAAATCATGGTGGAGATTGTCTTAAAGGGACTAGAAAATGTTTTAAGTGTGGAAAAGAAGGTCATCGAGTAGCAGAGTGTCGAAGTAATGGAAAAAGGGTTGCTAATGACGTGAATAAAGAAAAGATTGCAGAGAACGCACCACCAACACTTCAATTCTTCAAGTGCAATGAAATGAGGTATTATGCTAATCAATGCCCTAATCCAAGGGTTAATGATGATCGACATGAGAAACCACTTAAGGCAAAGGACAAAGGGAAGTCACATGCGATCACTATTGGAGATGTTGAATATGACAACAATGTGGTGGAATAATTAAGTGTTTATGTAATGGGATTCCAAAATAATGTTGTATATAGTATCGTGGAATATTGGAATATTTATGTATTGGTCTATTGTGGTTTTCAATAATTTTATGGTACCAGTAACCATGTAAAGTGATTGAGATATTTTTGGAAAAAAGATGATATGCGCATAATGAAGGGATAATGAGAAAATGAAATGTTTGACAGTATTAATGAGCTCATGACTGATATAAGGACAAAGTTATATCATGGTTTGAGTATATAGAATTTTTGTATTTTGGTATGTGGAAAGAGTTAACTTTTGACAGCATTCATGTTTTCACTAAGGTTCAATGGGTATTCATTTTTTCAGAGAATACATGATTAAGGTATTCACATGATTGGAATGTGACCAACAAGATATATGAGGGATAAATGATGGTATTCACATGCTTGTTATATGACATTTTTAGTAACCGTTCTCTTTATACTATGAGTTTGGAAAGAAGTATTTTGGATAAGCCTAAAGATTCGAATGGATTATGTTGAACATAAGTTAGTATTGTTTAAGTCTAGAAATTTTTTTTCGATATTATTGATAGAATGTTATAATAGTATAGTTTTAGAAAAAGGACAACCCGTAGGACGGGCGACAACCCGTCACGTCGGACAAGGATGCGGGAATCGAACCCACAACCAAAGTGCGACAGGCCTTTATCGCCTACCACTAGCCTACATGAAGTCCCTGGTTTGTAGAAACTAGTTTTATTTTATTAAGCGCTATTATAGCTGAAGTATAAGTCCATTTTATCAACCATATACGATTAATCTCATCATAGATGGACTTCTGTATATTTAATAAATTGTGCTAAACTTTTTGTGATAGAAATAGATGGAATGACCTATTATTCTATCGCATAATCTGCTAACACTTCACAGAAGACAAATTAAACTTAATTTCTTTAAGAGATGAAGTGGAAACTGTTCGAGGCACAAGAAATGATGAGATGATACCGAAATAAAGTAAGGAATTATTCTAATTCAAATTCTTCAACTTTAGGGAAATGATCCTGAAAACAAAAAATGTTGTCCTAGTGCTCTCATATCTGATGAATCGGATAGTACCTTATATCATCACAAATTTATGGCTTTGTGATTGTTGATTTTTTCATAGCCATGTCCTCTACCACTCTTCATCAGAATTTGATAGTTATATTTCTCTTCCATATCCATATTTTCACCTATGTTCTCCTATGTGGAAACCCAGTGATTAGTTAATTTGGGTAACCTTTATGTTTCATACTTTAGTTTTTAAATTCATGTTTTGGTATTACTTTTTACGATGTGGGTTTCTATGAAAGAAACCTTCAAGTAGTAAACCATTTATGACCCTGACGAATTTCGAGGGCGAAATTCATTTTAAGGGGGGTAGAATGTAACACCCCGAATTTTATGAAAAATATTCTTTTTAATTTCATTGATTTCTTGTATTGTACGCTACACCAAAAGGAAATTGCACTACATGCATCCCTGACTTGGCTTGCTTTACACAAAATCACGACCTTCCACGATAGCGTGTGTTGTACACAATATCGAGTTTCACTAAACAACGATATGTTATTAAAATATTATATAAAATAGCCGTTATGAATAGTAATACCCACTTTTTGAAATTTTATAAATTTTAAATTTCAAAATGGACTTCATTTTTGGATTCAGAATATTGAAATTAGCCTAGGGTGAATTTTTGGTATTTTTCTGAAAACTTCCAATTTTTGATGAATAGTGAAAACACTGGGTTACTATTTAAAAACCGACTTTTTATTTAAATAATTATTTATTTTATTTAAATATATTTTAGGTCAAAATTGATATATAATACCTATATAAGTTCAATGTAATTAATTGGAGTCATTTAATAATAATTTTAGATATATAAAAATTTTATCGAACTTTTCACCGTCTTTTACCCACCTCTTAGGAGAATTTGGAAATTCACATAAAACTTAATTTTACCGCTTATGTGAGTGGAATTTCAAAAATCCAAGAGACACGGTTAATATCAAGGACTAAAATGTGGTTCAATGAGATGAAAATAATTTTTGGTGAATAATAACTTTTTACTTTTATTTACCATGGTTAAAAGTAAATAGGGTGATTAAGGGTAAAAATGATATTATTATTACCCTAACACATGTCCTAATTCTATTGGATAAGTATAATTAGACCAAAAAAAACCTTAGGAATAAAATATTACCATTTAGGTCCACTTTTATTAGATTAGGACATTTATTATTAATTTATTTAAAGAAGGGTTAAAATAGTTAAAATCAAAGTTTAATAACTAAATAATTTTTAATATAGGGTTATACATAATATATATTCGACTATAAATATTAATTATAAATATAAAAAGATTTCCTACCTAATGGTATTTTATTTATAATTTTTAGACATTAAATAATTTAAGTTATTTATGACACAATGGTGATGCAGTAATTACCTAAATAATGAAATATTAAAATAATTGATGTTATAAATACCCAAATAAATTTAATTTTAGACTTTTTATGAATTCAAAAAATTTTATAGGTTAATATGACATGTTAGTATTGAATTAATTAACTTTTTTAGAACTAATAATTCTGTTATGATTTTCACAAAAATCCATTACCAAATAGTGTCAAAATTGACATAAAATAGTTGTTAAAACAAATATTATATTATTAATTGTTATTATATTCATAAAAATCTAAGGTTCAGTCAAGATATTTATATAATGATAGTTTTATAATTAATGGACCACTTGGGGGTCGGTTAGATGTATATGGTAAGTTTATTAACTATATAATATAAAAATACAATGTGACATGGTAAATGTCAATCTAACTAACTAAGAGTTAAAACTAAAAGATAAAGTTAATATAATGAACCAAACCTATCTAAAATATATTGGTTGAGAGTATTTATACCCATACCCACCTTATATTTAAAATAAATCAATTTTTAGCTATTAAAAACCGAATTTTACTTTATTATAAAATAATATTTTAAGTTTTTCCAAAGGTGCCCCTCTCCTCCCTTATAAAAAGGGCACCCCTTCCCTCTTCTATTCACACCCTTTTGAGCCTTGAAGATCGGCCAAAACCTGACCATTTCTCTTATAAACTTACCTAGAAACATTATGGAGGTTATGGTCTTCTCAAAATACCAACTCTACTTCCTTAAGAGGAATCTTAAAGGAGGTGCGCCGAAGAAGAGGTAATCTCTTCTTCCGATTCTCTCAAGTTTCTTTCTTCTTCCACTTCTTCTTCTTTAGTTTTCTCATTATAAAGTAATAAAATCAGTATTAATTATATAATTATATGTTATTATAAATATGAAATAACCTTATTTCACCTTTTATCCATCCTATGGAAAATGAAATCACCGCGCGTGCGTACGTACGGAATACCATCTCCACGCCGTAGTGTACTCTGTTTTCGACCACCACCTTGCTTGGATGGATATAATGGTGTAAATAAATAACTATATATGATTATTTTAAACTTATATTGATTTTGAAATATTATACATACACTTAAATACAATTCCATGATCATGGTAATGGTATCATCGCTCATGCGTACGTACGGACTACCATCTCCACGGCGTGATGAGATTCATTCTCCATGTTAACCATTCATGAATGATTATAAAGTATATATATAATAAGTAATCATGAAATATATGAAATAATAATGATACTGTATTTATGTATATATATATTTATGTCATCTACTTAATTCCATTCAATTCAATAAGGAAATGAAAAAAAAGCGTTCATGCGTACATACGGCCTACCGTCTCCATGAACGGTGTATTTCATTCCATTTATCAATCTATCATATATATACGTATATGATGAATATATATTATATATAAATAATTTTTTACATTATGTAATTATGTAAATCAGTATATAAATAATAATATCAAGAACAACAAGTCGAAACACGTACGATAAATGAAACGATTTTACCCAAAATGCTGCTTTAACATGAAATTTACAAAAGAACGGGTAATATAAAGTCATAAGTGAACCATATATGATATCATAACAATCAATATGATTATTTAATAAGTCAATGACATAATTTAAATCATTATAAATGAGGTTTGGATACTTACGAAGCATATCGGACATAAGGTAAGGGATAACTATTCCAATCTCGTTCTTATCCGAGATTGTTTATTCATAAGTATTTACTGGGGTTATTGTTATCATCCATGTACATGTTTCCTAAAAATGGTTTAATGTATGTTTAAAGTCCTTTTTAACCATTTTTGACTTTTACTACATGGTATGTAAGGAATATTTTTTACCATACGAGGTACTTTTTGACTTTTCCGACAAAAGTACGAGGAGAATGTTATTTTTAACTTATACGGCGTGAACGGATTTTTACGTTTTCATAAAGCCTCATTTTCATGAAGCTTACTATACAATATTGCATGCTTATTTTCAAAAAAACCCTTTTCTTTTAAAATCGCTTGCCATTTTTTGAAAAGAAAATGATTTTGAAGAAGAAAGGATATTTTCCTCAAGATTTCATTTCAAGTGTTTTATCAAAAATATTTCCCATCTAAAATGACATTATTTAATATGTTTATGTTTCAAGTATAATGTATCCATTATTTACATTGTTTTATTCTTCTTATGATGAAATGATATCCATTTTTTATATGTATTATGTTATGATGGCATGATGTTTAAGAATCACATTCTATTACATGGGTTATGCTATGACGTATGATTTATGATTTTGTGGCACACGAAAGAATGATTTCATTATGATATGGGTGGGACCTATATATCCCTCCAATGCATTGGGTAAATATTTATATCTCATGAGATATACATGGCTGGAACAGTAAGTTAATCCGGTTCAGTAATACAGGACTGGAACAAGGAGTGAACTCGATTCAGAAAGGGACTTTATCCACTAAGATGGTCTTGGCAGCAATGCCTTGACTACTATGGAAATAATATCATGTGATTAATTGTTTCCACAATTAAATGTTTTATTCCCATGCTATTTTATCATGATTTATGTTCCATTATGATCTATTCCTTACGTACTGCTATGTTTTATGTCATTGCTCAATATTTTGATGTTTAAACATTATGTTCATGTTTTTAAGTTCAAATGTATATGGTTTGTTTTATTTTCTCCATGCTTACCCTTACTGAGCATTTGAGATCACCCTTTATATGTTTTCTTTTCCCCAAGATATAAATAAAGGTTTTAGGTAAGAAAACAAAAAGGGGAAGATCTTTATGGGAGATGTTGAAGATCTTTCACCATGATTAGAAGATTACGTTCCGAGTTTCCAAAGACACTAAACTATTATGGTCCTTTGGTGTCTGTTTTTTGTTATGTATTAAGTATTCTGCAAAAATAATGTAATTTCCATGTACTTCAAGCTTCGGGTCTCTACAAGTACCACGTGTAATTAATTGCTCGTCGCATCTGGATACAATGCACATGGGTATACAACTTGTGCTTTGACCGCATGTCATGTAAAAAAGTTTTATCGTCCAATGATTTGACACTTCCTGATGCCATCTCTAGTCGTTATTCATTTGTTATTAAACCTTTTAGAAAATGAAATACCAAATGAACATGATTAATATGTCAATAACATGTTAATTCAAATTGGATTAAATAACGAATAACATGAAATGAAAATATAACCACAATTGCGTGTAGATCAACAATCAAATATGTAACATCCCAGGTAAATAAAGAATAATAAATTTTCATATTTACTAATATTGAATATTAATTTTACTTTAAAGGGGTTTCTATCTTCGATAGCGTACCCGATATGCAACAAAGAGTTTCTTTGAAATCTTACGTTGCACACTAGTAATAAAATAATATTATTTTAAATGGTAGTTAACACATAGCCGTTGTATTGGTGGGAATGGATAGAAATAACTAAAATATGATTATATATGTTTTTAAATGTTTTTACATTTATCTAATAAAAGATAAAGGCTTAAAATACGGAAAGAATTCAATTTTAGGCGTATATGCCCTAGTTTTCACTAAAGGTTCACTTATCGCCTTTTGATGGCGAACCGTCATTAAATATAGTTTTGTTCACTCTTATACATTCTATTGGACCAAATAAAACTCTTCTTTAGAATCAGGACATCAAAATTTACTTTGTGTAAATTTTTGGTATTTTTCCGATAAAGTTCATTTTTTTAATGAATAGTGTAAAATGTTGTATTTTAATTCAAAACCTCTTTTTAATATAATTTATTTATATGATTAGATTATATTTTGAATTGGTTTTAAAGTGAAATTAGAATATATTTTTACCATTAAATCTAATAGTGGTCGTTGGAATTAATTTCACTTTGAAATCAGACTTAAACTAGTGTCAATCTTTTGATACTTATTGTTTCATAAAAACACGCTATTTGCTCTGACAACGGGAATTAATTATTAAATTAATTAATGAAACTGATATGTTTTGAATTTTTTAAAATGGACTTCATTTTTGAATTCGGAATATCAAATATAGCTTAGGGTGAAGTTTTGGTATTTTTCTGAAAAACTTCAATTTTTGATGAATAGTGAAACCACTAAGTGGTACTTAAAAAACTGATTTTTCGTTTAAATGAAATTTTACCACCTTTGTGTTTTGAATTTCAAAAATCCGACATATATGGTTGTCATTAAGAAGTAAAATGTGGTTCAATAGGATTAAAATAATTTTTTGGTGAATAGTAACTTATTAAGTTTTTAATCGTGATTAGAGGTAATTAGTGTAATTTAAGGTAAAAATAATGTTGTAATAATATGAAATGAACTTGACACATGTCCTAACCTCATTGGATATGTCATGGCCGAACAAAAAAATCCATGGGTCAACTTGGGGACCCCATGAAGCCACTTTGGTTGGAAAATGACATTAATAACTTTTTATTTAAAGTTAAAATAAAAATGTCACAAACATGAGTTGTTTTACTAAAACAATTTTTACATGGGGTTATACAAATAATATTTTTGACTATAAATATTAATCGGAAAGGTAAAAAGATTTCATACATCATAGTATTTTTTCTATAATTTTTAGACATTAAATAAATTAAATTATTTATGATATCATGATGATGCAGCGATTACCTCATTATTTAATGATTTAAATAAAATGGAAAGATAATGTAAAATCTATGACCTACACATGTACAAAACCTATTGGATGGGTGTATTTCGAAACCTTATCACCTTATACTCTAAAAAAATCAATGTGGGACCATTAAAATCCGAAACTCATTCTAAAATAAAGTAACATTTCCTTACTTTCCAAGAGTGCCCCTCCTCTCCTCTTATAAAAGGCCCTCACCTCTACCACATTACCCACACTTCCAAAGCCTTTGGCTCGGCCAAACCCTACCCATTTTGTCTCTAAAAATCCCTCTATTACTCCTTTAAGCCTAACTTTGTTCATAAGTCTTCCCAAGGAAGCCTTTGAGCTCAAATCTAAGAGAGTTGCCCGATTTTAAGGTAATGTCTTCACTTGAGTCCTTTTGTTTTATTTTGCTTCTCCAACCCCCTAAACTCTTTTTATTAATTTATTTTGTAACAACTACAGTATCTTAAATATAATAGGATGTTGTTATAATAATCTTTAGAGCTACACTTACACACATCTACATCTAATGGTTAAAGAACATACTGTTTCGGTGGTTGGCGAATTTCTGCCTCACGAAATGATGATTGTTCAATATTCTTTTAAACACCTTTAATGGTGGCCATTAAGATGTCAATATATTTATATATGATATGTATTATGTTTATGTTTTCCTTATTCTTATTTATTTTTCATTTGTGGTATACCTTTATGGTTTCCATTGTGGGTAAACACGATAATTTCATTTTAGGAAGTGCGGACTACCGCCCCCTCAAAGTGATGTGATTCGTTAATGCCATATGTGGGACGTATAAAGGACGGATTTAAAGTTATTATATATGATGTTATACTGGAATTATAATATACCTCTATATAATTATTATTTATTTCCACTAATGTATGAGATAGAAATGAAAGTAGCGTTCATGCGTACGTACAGCTTACCGTCTCCATGAACGGTGCATTTCATTTCTTATCCCCAAATGTAATGTACTATTATAAGTACATATACATAATGGATATATATGATGTATGTTACATCTAAATGATTAATATAATTCTGGAATTAAAATATACATACCTCTCATTTAGTTTTAATTCCATTAATATGACATAGAAATGAAAGTAGCGTTCATGCGTACGTACGGATTACTGTCTCCATAAATGGTGCATTTCATTTATTACCTCTAAATGATTATGTGATATTATAAATACATTTATATTATAGATATATATGATATATATGATATCCAAATCAGTAATGTCATTCTGGATATAAAGAACCTTTGACCACACGAACAACATGTAATTGTAAGAAGTCCACTTTCGACTTAAGAACCAAATATCGACAAAACAAACATTATTAACTTAAATGATTACATAATGTTTATAACATGGCAATACGTGATATAAAAGGAATAATGAACTTGAAAAAGGTTCTTAATCAAATAGAAATTAACTCAAGTTTATTATTCAGGACGTTAAAGAACGATCAAGTCAAGTTGGACCCGAGGTAAGGGACTTCGTCTCAATCTCCTTTCATTGAGGCATATTTCGTTTTATACACAACTTTATTTTATACGGTGTATAAACCCCTTTGAATTTTAATTTTATACAAAAGGAATCTTTTTATACTAATCATTTTACAAAACGACAAAAAGGAATGTTTCTTTTAACGTACGCGGTGACAACGACCTTTTTCGCCGCCGTGAGTATTATTTGGTCTTTGGCTTCCTGAACAAGCCGTAATGTTTTTTTAAAATGAAATAAATACCATATACTCTTTTATGTATTTTGGTATTGAAAATGGGTTTTTATAATGGATTTGTTATGTCAATATATTTAAGTGATATATTGTGATCAAAGTGTGGAAATGTTTTCTTTCCATTATATTTGTTTTATGACTTATGATTTTTATAATGGTACTTGGACATTTGACAAGTGGTTACGTGATAAACCATATGACGGGTGGTGCTGTGAATATCAGGACATGTGGTTACGTTATAACCTCCAATGCATTGGGTATGGAAGTTGGACGTATGGCTATTCCATTAAGTATGTATGGAAGTCAGCCGTATGGCTATTCCATTAAGTGATATGTGTGGAAGTTGACCGTATGGTTATTACATTTAAGTATGTTTATGTCCCAAGTTACCTTTATATGTTATGTGATCTTTATATGGGTTTTATGGTAATCTTTTGGTTACAAAAGGGTAAGTAATGATCTTTTATTCAGTGAAGAGTTTTTACTACTTCATAAAGGTGAAAAGTATTACTTTGTTAAAGTATACATGGTTTACTTGTTGTTTTGACAAACTAACAGTTTTCATTCTTTGTGTATCCCTTACTGAGATTTTTATGCTCACCCCAAGTTTTTTTGAAATGTTTTTCATAGGACTTAATGTGGAATAGGGTTAAGTATGGGATCAAGGGAAAGTCATGCTATATAAAACATAGAACTAGACATGTTTCTTTTTAAGAGTTTTTTTATTCTATGGAAACTTAGTAGAAGTGTCTACTTTGTAATCTTTTGAGATGTAACAGTTATGTCATAATTCTCTAAAACTCTAAACCTGAAAAGATCCTCAATGTGAATTATTCATTTAATTCAATATTAAGTAATGTTTAAGGCCGGGGCCTTATAAAATAAAAAATTATAAATTTAAATGTAACATCCCCCTGATACCACTTTTTGGTTCCAGGTGTAGTGGAAGCGTACGTAGGTGGACGATATATTAAAATTTATTTTAATAATCATTGCTTGAAACCAAGAGAGAGTATCTTGTACGTTAAATTTATAATTAATTTATTTCATGTTTGAAGAAATAAATACCTGGGCTTATAAACTTTATTTTTTGGTGATTGTTGATCATTCGAAAAGACCCTTTCAGATTACCTTCAGTGTGCTATGAGGATCAAAGGATATAATCCCTCTAGTGGTGATCCATACGTGCTCATATGATATCTAAGAAACACCACTTGATCTCTGGGTACTAGTGTGGCGAGTTGAATATATTGAATTATTTGTTCTTGATTGTTCATTCTTTGATCTTGAAGAAATCTCTCTTGAACTTCTCGTTCTTGAAAGGGAGAGAGGAGGAGATGAGAAAGAATTCATTGTGTGCAAAAAATCTCTATTCTCAATTTTTGGATACTCTACACAATAGACATAACCATCTATTTCTAGAGTTAGGATTTAAGTTAAAATATTATTTAATTTCATACCAACCATTAAGTAACATTTATTACCTTTAATAAACCTCATGCTACATAATAATAATTATATTATTATTATTTTGAGGCACACGACAACTTGCGCAATAACACATATTATGTAATAGTCTTGTTAATTAATATTTTTCACCAAACTCGGTCTTGGTCCATTCAAACTCTTCTATCATTTATTGAACAACTCAACAAATATTTTATTTTCAATCTAGTGAATAAATATTTATTAAAATATTCAATAAATAAAATAAATATTGTATTCACATGTTAGGGAATAAATATTTATTTAATTTATGCAATCAATATACCTTGAATAAAATTATTTCTCAGAAATGAGAATAACATTTATTCCATTAATTAAACTCAAATAGAATTTAATTGAGATTAATAGAAACACTTACTGTGTGACCCTCTAGGATTCTTTCTCGTTGGCATTAGGTTGAATTGCCTAAAGTCCAAGATCACTTTTTAGCAATGGGCCAAGGCACACAAGAGAAATAACTTAATGTCGCAATGTTGACAACCACATACGAATGTTCACTATGTAATATATTCCCTTTGTCACAATATCTCATCAAGAAGGTTTCATAATCATTTGACCAACCTATATTCTCAATATTCCTTTCTTTGACCATATGAAATAAACACGTCATTACACCATGACCATGGAATTTAATGTTATGGTTATATTCTAATCAAAGGTCTAAGATATCAGCTTCCATAAAGATGGAAAAGACAAATCCTTCCTTGACTTATTCATTAATGACATGTCACTCATGACACACCCAATGTATCCAACTTCACCATGAACTTTTATCATCATGGTTTACAAAATTCATCTAAGTACATGAGTTATAACATACATTAATAATAATCTTAATGTTTAAGGACCATAACACATGCTCATAAATAGAGATATCTGATGACACCAAAACATGCAAAGTTTATACTTGCTGATCTGTTCTCATAATCCCTTATCTTGGAGATTACCAAGTATAAACTTTATGAGAAGAAGCCTCATATGATTTTGAGTACTCGCAACCAAAAATCTATGTACTATGTGTCCCATCACATTAGGTTTTCCAACTATATAACATTATTTGATAATATTTTCATAGCACATCAAGGTTCTCATCATAGCTTGGAAATGCTATAACCTTATCAATGCGGTATATACTCTAGGAAATTATTACATTAGAGTCATTCAAAACAAAAAAAATATGTAATAAGAAGTTTATTAATATTCAATACATTGAATATTCATGTAATCAAAGCACAAACAATTAGTCCTAGGACACCAACTTCAATACCTATAAAATTTTCTAAAAACTCAGTCTGCCAATGAAGTTGTTTTTCAAGGGAAGTTAATCTTGCTTTAATCTATTCCATTTCTTTATCTTTATCCACATATTGTTTTTTTTCTCAAAATATGTTCAGGGTGTAACCCCAAAACCTGCACCTCTGACACAACCATACTGTTCTGGCTGCTTCAAGGACACCGATAGTAGGCGTTCATTTGGTACAAGTGTTGATGATTATATGATTAAGTTGGATAGAAAATATATGAAAATAAGTAATAATTGTTATGTAATACCTATTTAAAGCAATTTTTTTATTATGTCATACTTACACATGTTTCCCACACTTTTTGTGCATTTTCATCTATTAGTATCCCATCTTTATTTACACGAGCCTCCTTCCATAGCACATTGAGTGGGATGGAAGTAGATTTGGATTTAGATTCATCAATCTATATATAACAATAGGAACATAATTATACTGTTATTTCATGTCACATAAAAGTATTATGGTAGATTCAAAATATGTACATTTTTTTTCAAGTGAAGCGTACCCCATCCTTACTTCATGGCAGTGGTACGTTGGTTTTGATGATCATTCCCTTTTTAACACTCATTTTATATTTCATAAATAAAAAATGATCAATCAAAGTGATGAATACACATATTGTTGAACAATGTATTACCAGCCACAATGTACCTGAAAAGACGCCTCTGTATAAAGATCAGTAAATGCATCCCATGCTTCTTGGGTTATCATATGTGCATACATAAGAAGTGGATGGGGGTTTATTTTCCCTTAAACATATTTAAGATGAAATCTCCTTAGAATTGTGAGAAAGCCTCTGTGAATCCTTCCACCAAACATTAATACATATTTTTTGTGGGATTCATCTACTATAAATGCACTCTAAAAGAGATGATGAAGAGTAAGTCAATGTTTCATTATTTTATTTTTTATTAAAATAGAGAAATGATATCATAATGTTACCATAATCTCTTCCCACATTAGTTCTTTAAGCTTGGGCACAACATAGTGCCACTAATCTACATCAATCGATACATGCGCTACTACAAAATTGAGTTTATCCAACACCAGGTCTTTAATAGTGCTAGCTAAAAGTGTTGTTAAAGACCCCCTTTATCAGCGCTAAAAAAATAATTGTTAAAGGGGGTCTTTAATAATGATTTTTTAGTGCTATTAAAGGGGGTATTTAATAGTGCTAAAAAAGCGATGTTAAAGGGGGCCCATTATCAGTTCTTGTAAAAAAGCACTGATAAAGACCACCTTTATCAGTATTTTTTTACTAGCACTGCTAAAGGGTATATTTTAAAAAAATTATTTTATTCGAAATAATATATTAACATAGAAATATATTTATATTGATATAAATATATTATATATTTTTTAAATATGTTTTAGATAAGGCTAAATAGGCATTTACACTTAATATATATGATATTTAGTGAAAATGGATTATAAAATAATTAAAAAAATATTTTAATTAATAATTTTCTAATTATTATCATGTAATAGTCATTTCATAATAATGTGAAGATAAAAAAAATTAAAAAATCAATAAAAGATCTAAAATAAGTTGAAAACGTAACTCAAACTTCAAACAACCATAACTTTTGATTTGGGTATTCGTTTGGGATATACCATATATCAAATCGAATCCTCAGATGATATCTACACCATGTTAACCTAGAGTACCTTGGTCACTATTTTATCAACATCAAAAGAGGCCCAAAAGGCATCTAAAACTGAGTTTTTAGTTGGGGTATCCCAATTTTCTAACATTTGATGGAATTTCAACCTTTTTTAAGGGGGTATTATTGACTTTTTTCAGTGGGGACTAAATTTATCTCTAGTTATTAAATTCATATTGATATTATGGTTTTCAATTTTTATCATTTTTCACAATTTACTATTATTTATAATCAAATATATAACAATATATACATATTTTTTTTATATATTCACGCATACACAAAAAAAAACATATTTTATATATGTATTTAAATATATATATATATATATATAAAGATATATATAAACATATATATAAATATATGGATTATAAAATGTAACAAAAAATATAAAAATATATAGATATATCATAAAATGGAATTCAAAACGACATTGGGGAGTGGAAAAGGCACTGAGATATCACTACTGGAAATGCACCCTTTACCAATGGTTCCAAACCATTGGTAAAGGCTAGATAACCATTGGTATAATATATACCGACAGTTATCCAAACCGTAGGGAAGTAATCCGTAGGTAAATACATATGCCAACAGTTTCTAGAAAATCGTTGGTATATGTTAGTAAATCTACATTATACCAACGGTTATGTCAAACTTTTGGTATAATTTTTCACCAATGGTTTGAAACCGTTGGCAAACATACTATTCCAACGGTTTGAAACCATTGGAATATAATTTTGTATATCTTTTTACCAATGGTTTGTATAAACCATTGGTAAAGGCTGGACATTTCACTATATCCCAACTATTTGTAAACCATTGGTAAAGTGTTTTTACCAACGATTCTAAGAGAGCCATTGGTAAAAACCCATTCACAGCCCTATGACAACAATTTACAACCATTGGCATAGGCTTTGCTGTGAAATTCAGGCAGCAGCCTACTGCAGGCTTCCCTTTCTCCATTTCTAGCTTCAACTCCAATTACCTGCAATAACCACTTATAACACATACATATACACAATTCATTCATATATATTTAACACATAATGAACCCTGAAACTATACACATACAGAATTAAAACATAATTCATAAGGTAATTATAAACATACATAATTGATTTAGAATTCAATTCAGAATTGAGATGACAATTACATGTGCAATCCAGAATTCAATTCATAATTGAATACTGAATGGAATACATACATAATTTAATTATCAATTATGAATACATTACATAAAAAACTGAATACTTAATTATATGTGTTATAAAGAATTAATAATACATACAAAATTGATTTTTTTATAACACACACACGATTGAATTCATAAATTAGAAGCTAATAACCCCAAAATAAGGAAATGGATAAATGAATTCAACCAAACACAAATATAATGTCCCATGGTTTGGGGTGGGTGTCATTGAACTTAGTGATGATGATAATGGTTGTGTATCAATGAGCTTGTGCGACTTAGGGAATGTAGTTATCCTTGGCGTATTAAATGTCATGTGTTTTGGAATAGGGGTGGGAGTTCCTCACATGAGAAGTGAATTTTTTGAGGCCGGACCATGGATCCTTATGCTAAGGTATCAACACAATCTGAATATGTTTGGTCAGTTTTCCGTATGCCAGTTTTTTTTACTTAAAATGATGTCCATTTTAAACAAAAGACAAACAATTTGAGTGATAATGGCGAAAATGTGACTTGGATTGAGGCGGGGTTGACTCTTACACATCACATATGACCCATGGATTGTTTTCCTAAAGTATTAAGGCAATATAAATGCGTTTGGTCGGTTTTCCGTATGCCAGTTGTTGTTTTCACTTAAAATGTTGTCCATTTAAAATAAAAGTGAGACACTTTGAGTGGTACCGGCTACACTGTGCCTCATATTGAGGCGAAGTTGACTCTTACATGCCACAAATGATCCATGGATCGTTGTGATAAAGTATCAACACAATCTGAATACGTTTGGTCGGTTTTTCGTATTCCATTTGTTTTTACTTAAAAGAGTGTCCATTTTAAACAAAATAAAGACACTTCGAGTGATACCGGCCACATCATGCCTCAGATTGAGGCGAGGTTGACTCGTACATGTCATAAATGACATATGGATCGTTTCCCTAAAGTATCAATAGAATCTGAATGCGTTTGGTTGGTTTTCCATATGCCAGTGGTTGTTTTCACTTAAAATGTTGTCAATTTCAAATAAAAGTGAGACACTTTGAGTGGTACCGGCTACACCATGCCTTGGATTGAGGTGGGGTTGACTCGTACATGTAAAAAATGACCCATGGATCCTTTTTATAAAGTATCAACACAATCCGAATACGTTTGGTCAGTTTTCTGTATGCCAGTTGTTTTTACATAAAAGGGTATCCATTTTAAACAAAAGAAAGACACTACGAGTGATATTGGACACACCGTGCCTTGTATTGGGGTGGGGTTGACTCGTACACTTCACATATGACCCATGGATCATTTTCCTAAAGTATCAAAAAAATAATAATGTGTTTGGTTGGTTTTCTGTATGTTAGTTGTTGTTTTCACTTAAAATGTTGTCCATTTCAAATAAAAGTGAGACACTTTGAGTGGTACCGGCCACAACGTGCCTCAGATTGAGGCAGGGTTGACTCGTACATGTCAAAAATGAACCATGGATCCTTGTGATAAAGTATAAACACAATCCAAATACGTTTGGTCGGTTTTTCGTATGCCATTTGTTGTTTTTAATTAAAAGGGTGTCCATTTTAAACAAAAGAAAGACACTTCAAGTGATAACGGACACACTGTGCCTCAGATTGAGGTGGGGTTGACTCATACATGTCACATATGACCCATGAATCATTTTACTAAAGTATCAACACAATAAAACTGTGTTAGGTCGGTTTTCCATATTCCAGTTGTTGTTTTGACTTCAAATGTTGTCCATTTCAAACAAAAGAAAGAAACTTCGAGTGACACCAGACACACCGTGCCTCAGATTGAGACAGGTTTTTCTCATACAAATCACATATGAACCATGGATCTTTTTCCTAAAGTATCAAAAAAATCCGAATGTGTTTGGTTGGTTTTCCGTATGCCAGTTGTTGTTTTCACTTAAAATATTGTCCATTTCAAATAAAAGTGAGACACTTTGAGTTGTATCGGCCACACCATGCCTCAGATTGAGGCAGGGTTGACTTTTAAACATAAAAAATGAACCATGGATCCTTGTGCTAAAGTATCAACACAATCATAATACGTTTAGTCAGTTTTCCGTATGCCAGTTGTTTTTACTTAAAAGGGTGTCCATTTTAAACAAAATAAATACACTTCGAGTGATACTAGCCACAATGTGCCTCGAATTGAGGCGATGTTGACTCATACATGTCACATATGACCCATGGATCATTTTCCTAAAGTATCAACATAATTAAAATGCATTAGGTTGGTTTTCCATATGTCAGTTGTTGTTTTTACTTAAAATGTTGTCCATTTAAAATAAAGGTGAGACACTTTGAGTGGTACTAGCCACACCGTGCCTCAGATTGAGGTGGGGTTGACTCATACATGTCAAAAATGACCCATGGATCATTGTTCTAAAGTATCAAGACAATCTGAATGCGTTTGCTCAGTTTTCCGTATGTCAGTTGTTGTTTTCACTTAAAATGTTGTCCATTTCAAATAAAAGTGAAACACTTTGAGTGGTACCAGCCACACCGTGCCTCGGATTGAGGCGGGGTTGAATTTTACACATCAAATATTACCCATGGATTGTTTTACTAAAGTATCAACAAAATTAGAATGCGTTTGGTCAGTTTTCCGTATGCCAGTTGTTTTCACTTAAAATGTTGTCCATTTCAAATAAAAGTGAGACACTTTGAGTGGTACCAGCCACACTGTGCCTTAGATTGAGGTGGGGTTTACTCTTACACATAAAAAATGAACCATGGATCCTTGTGATAAATTATCAACACAATCCAAATACGTTTGGTCAGTTTTCCATATGCCAGTTGTTTTTACTTAAAAGGGTGTCCATTTTAAACAAAAGAAAGACACTTCGAGTAATAACAGCCACATCGTGCCATGTATTGAGGTGAGGTTGACTCTTACACATAAAATATGACCCATGGATCGTTTTCCTAAAGTATCAACACAATCTGAATGCGTTAGGTTGGTTTTTCGTATGTCAGTTGTTGTTTTTACTTAAAATGTTGTCCATTTCAAATAAAGGTGAGACACTTTGAGTGGTACTGGACACACCGTGCCTTGGATTAAAGCGGGGTTAACTCATACATTTCAAAAATGACCCATGGATCGTTTTACTAAAGTATTAAGACAATATAAATGTATTTGGTTGGTTTTCCGTATGTCAGTTGTTGTTTTCACTTAAAATGTTGCCCATTTAAAATAAAAGTGAGACACTTTGAGTGGTACTAGCCAAACTGTGCCTAAGATTGAGGTAGGGTTGACTCATACATGTCAAAAATGAACCATGGATCCTTATTCTAAAGTATTGACACAATATGAATACATTTGGTCAGTTTTCTATATGCCAGTTGTTTTTACTTAAAAGGGTGTCCATTTTAAACAAAATAAAGACACTTAGAGTGATACCGGCCACACCGTGCCTCAGATTGAGGTGGGGTTGACTCATACACATCACATATGATCCATGGATCATTTTCCTAAAGTATAAACACAATCTGAATGTATTTGGTTGGTTTTCTGTATGTCAGTTGTTGTTTTCACTTAAAATGTTGTCCATTTCAAATAAAAGTGAGACGCTTTGAGTGGTATCGGCCACACCGTACCTCGTATTGAGGCGGGGTTGACTCATACACGTCAAAAATGACCCATGTATCATTGTGATAAAGTATAAATAAAATAAGAATACGTTTGGTTGGTTTTCCGTATGCCAGTTGTTTTTACTTAAAAGAGTATCCATTTTAAACAAAAGAAAGACACTTCGAGTGATACCAACAACACCGTGCCTTGGATTGAGGTGGGGTTGAATTCTACATGTCACATATGACCCATGGATCGTTTTCCTAAAGTATCAACACAATATGAATGCGTTAGGTCAGTTTTACGTATGCCAATTGTTGTTTTGATTTAAAATGTTGTCCATTTCAAACAAAAGAAAGACACTTTGAGTGATACTGGTCACAAATTTCCTCAGATTGAAGAGGGTTTGACTCATACAAGTCACATATGAACCATGGATTATTTTAATAAAGTATTAATAGAATCTGAATGCGTTTGGTTGGTTTTATGTATTCTAGTTGTTGTTTTCACTTAAAATGTTGCCCATTTTAAACAAAAGAAAGACACTTCGAGTGATACCGGCCACACCGTGCCTCATATTGAGGCGAGGTTGACTCATACACATCAAATATGACCCATGGATCTTTTTCATAAAGTATAAACACAATTAAAATTCATTAGGTCACTTTTATGTATGCTAGTTGTTTTTACTTAAAAGGGTGTCCATTTAAACAAAAGAAAGACACTATGAGTGATACTATCCACACCGTGCCTCAGATTGGGGAGGGTTTGACTCGTAAACATCACATATGACCCATAGATCGTTTTACTAAAGTATCAACATAATCCAAATGTGTTTGGTTGATTTTATGTATGCTAGTTGTTGTTTTCACTTAAAATGTTGCCCATTTCAAATAAAAGTGAGACACTTTGAGTGGTACCAGTCACAACGTACCTTTAATTGAGGCGAGGTTGAATCATACATGTCAAAAATGAACCATGGATCCTTGTTCTAAAGTATTAACACAATATGAATACATTTGTTCGGTTTTCTATATGTCAGTTGTTGTTTTTACTTAAAAGGGTGTCCATTTAAAAAAAAGAAAGACACTTCGAGTGATATTGGACACACCGTGCCTCGTATTAAGGCGGGGTTGACTCATACATTTCATATATAACCCATGGATTGTTTTACTAAAGTATTAATACGATCCGAATGTGTTAGGTCAGTTTTCAAAAGCTATAAAACCCTCTTTTCCGTTGGGATTTAGGGTGAATCTTGAAGAGAGCTTAGATTGAGATCCGAGACGCCGAATTAAGAGTACGATTATATCCAGAATCAAGGTTGGTGGTCCTTATAATTTAATGAATTGTTATGATGTTTTATATATTCCGAATCGCCACTCACCCAATGTTGGGCTGTTGGGTCGGGGGGCTATCAAGGGTCCCGGGAGGAGGGTGGGAGGGCTGTCCGGGGGGCTGTCTGGGGTCTAGGGAGGAAGGTGGGGGGCTGTCGGGGGTCTAGGGAGGAGGGTGGGGGGGCTCTCTGGGGTCCAGGGAAAGGGGGGGGGGGATGTCTCGGGTCCAGGAAGGATGGGGGGTTGTCTGGGGTCCATGGAGGAGGGTGGGGGGCTGTCCGAGGGGTTGTCTGGGGGGTTGTCTGGGGTCCAGGGAGGAGGGTGGGGGGGCTGTCTGGGGGGCTGTCTGGGGTCTAGGGAGGAGGGTGGGGGGGGGGGGGGCTATCTGGGGGTCTGTCTGGGGGGCTATCCGAGGGGTTGTCTGGGGTCCAGGGAGGAGGGTGGGGGCTGTTTGGGGGGCTGTCTAGGGGGCTGTCTGAGGGGCTGTCCGGGGTCCAGGGAGGAGGGTGGGGGGCTCTCCAGGGGGCTGTTCGGGGTCCAGGGAGGAGGGTGGGGGTGGGGGGGTGTTCGGGGGGGGGGGGGGGGCTGTCCAGGGTCCAGGGAGGAGGGTGGGGAGGATTTTTGGGGGGCTGTCTGGGGTCCAGGAAGGAGGGTGGGGAGGCTGTATAGGGGGCTGTCCGGGGTCCAGGGAGGAGGGTGGGAGGGCTTTCCGGGGTCCAGGAAGGAGTGTGTGTGTGTGTGTGTGGGGGGGCTGTCCAGGGTCCAGGGAGGAGGGTGGGTGGGGGGGGGGGGATGTCCAAGGTCTAGGGAGGAGGGTGGGGAGGCTGTCTAAGGTCTAGAAAGGAGGGGGGGGGTGTCCGAGGGGCTGTCCGGGGGACTGTCCGGGGTCCAGGGAGGAGGGCTGTCCGGGGGGCTGTCTAGGATCCAGGGAGGAGGGTGGGGGTGGGGGGCTATCTGAGGGGCTATCTGGGGGGCTGTCCAAGGTCTAGGGAGGAGTAGAGGGGGGGGGGGGGGTTCCGGGGGGCTGTCCGGGGTCCAGGGAGGAGGGTGGGGAGGCTGTCTAGGGGGGGGGCTGTCCGGGGTCCAGGAAGGAGGGTGGGGAGGCTGTCTGGGGGGCTGTCCGGGGTCCAGGGAGGAGGGTGGGGGTTGGTGGGGGGTTGTCTGGGGTCCAGGAAGGAGGGTGGGGAGGCTGTTCAGGGGCTGTCTGAGGGGCTTTCTGGGGTCCAAGGAGGAGGGTGGGGGGCCAGGGGGCTATACATGGTCCAGGAAGGAGGGTCGGCGGGCTATCCGGGGGGTTGTCCGTGGGGATATCAGGGGGACTGTCCCTGGTTTATGGGATGATATTTACATATTTTCTAAGAAAATTATTTCAAGGTTAAAAAAATAATTTCATTATATCAACTTCTAATGAGACCACCAATTTTCGAAATTCCACTAAAAAATTACAATTTCATTAAAATAAGGGGATTTCACATCAAATCATCAAGTCAATTTTATTATTTATAGATAAAAAAATAAAGATAATGTGACCTACCTAATCACACATATATTCAGGCACAAAAAATCAATAAACATCAAAGGTCAATAATATCAGTAAAAAATGTAACAAATCAATATGTCCCTCATCACCATTACTATCATCACCATCATCATCACCCTCACCCTTGTCCTCATCATCGTCCCCATCATCGTCCCCTCCCTCCTCCTCGTCCTCGTACTCAGCCTCGACCTCCTCATCACCCTCCTCCTCTGCCTCAGCCTCCTCCTCGCCATCATCTCAACCACCACTAGAACTACCACCTGGTGCATCATATATAGAACGCATCGATGACATATATTCATCACAAGCAGTGCTGGCCTCTGGTAGAAGTGTTGGACGTAAAACTTCCATCAGTTTCATAAATGTAGTGTTTTCCCTAGCAGACTGTTCTACCATATCTGTGGCCCTTTTTTCAGCCTGTTCTGCCTGTGCCTTAACCTGTTAAAACTCGGTGGAACTACAACTAATACCTAAGGAGGGCCAATACCTCGTCGTAACTATACTCTTCCCAGGTCGGCAATGTACTCTACCAAGGTTCTCATCTCCCAACACCTGATGTAAGTGATCGTTTGGCCCAAAAGTGTCAAGTTCCTGGGCATCAAGGGCCTCTAAAGTAGCCTGTTACAAATATAAATAGATTATTAAGTTACAAAATAGAGATTAAAATTTTAAATCTACAAAGTAAAACTTACAATCTTGTGCTGAGTCGGTTCATTAACCGCACTTCCATCTTTCTTCTTTCTACTCGAACAAAATAGTTTTTCTCAAGGCACACATCCTTCTATATTCAATTTATGCCTCTACAATGAAATTGAATGTTGGAAAACATAATTAAAAACAGGATACCAAAAAAAATAGTAATTTCATAACTAAAATTATATAACAACTTTAGAAATCAAATAAATTATGGAGGAGGCAATAGAAAGTGAAAGTCGTAAAGAAAGATTATAAACTATCATACCTGCTGTCTCTCATGATCTGACATTGTAGTACGTACAAATGTGTGGATGTATTTCTTAGCATAAATGTTTTTTTATTTCTTATAGATGCATCCTAAATAAAATTCAATAATTAGTATTAACTAAAAACATGGACATTTTCATTTAAATACCTCTAATTTGATTAATACCGTAAATTGGATTCTCGTCCAATGAGTAATCATATATTGGTATTGTTCTAACAGACAATAATCCACGACAGGGACTACCACTAACTCAGTTCCCACTCTAGCATGCCATCCAATGTACAACTCATGCTTATAAGCTCTCCAAAGCTCGCCTAAATCCTTTAGATGTGCTGGCCGTGCACCCTCACCATCGAGGAAATTAAACCGCAGTTGAAACCAAAATATTAATTCATATAAATACAAAAATTAATATATTTCATTAAATACAACAGATTTTTTTAACCATATCTCTACCCAGGCTTTATCCTTGACTTCATTTGGCAGCTGTCTCTATGAGAGCAGGCTGACAGGAATGATGTCAGAGTATTTGGAAAGCATCACCAAAAAACTCCGACATTGCTGCCATAATTTTTCAATCATCTTACTATCTTCATTGTACTCCACCATCAACTGCGTGTGGTGGTTCCATACTGCACGCATGCGTGTACGCTCTTACCCCCGCCTCTTATCAGTAGATTTATCTATTATTAAAGAAAAACAAATATTTTATCAATACATGTTATAATGAAAATAAATAATGGTGTAACAATTTGTTAGGGTTGTATAAGTATACCTGCGATAGTCTGATCAATGGGAACCGCAGGATCCGTAGAAACTGAAGGAACACCCTGTATAGATGGAGTAGGTCCCAATGTATGCTCCACAGGGACAAACTCTGGCGGATCATGAGTCGAAGAAGATGGAATATAAAAGCTCGAAGAGAGGGGAGAATAAGTAAAATAAGATGACCGGGATGACTGGACAAATGCTGGATGGGGAGTGGGAATCATCATTGGATATGGTGCAGACAGGTGAGGAGGCTCAGATGTAAAGGGTGGTGAAAACATGGGAGGCCTAAATATCTCGTGTGTCCCTAATGGCACACTGAGATCAGAATGTGGGATGGATGGTATGTCAGTGGGAGGGGTAGGGTCTAATCGGGTATGCCGACCATATCATCTAGCTCCTGTACTACCCCACCTCGTACGAACACCCCGAGTACTGGGACCACTACTAGGATACTTGTCAAATAACTATCGCCTAATAGACGAATCCTGAAAAAATGTTTTAAAAAAATTAATCACATGACATTATATATTATTTAAATAAATATATTTAAAATAAAATATTCACTATAGGCACTAGTAGTGGAATTCCCAGCTCAGTCATGTGACGATTGTTGTCCATAATCTGTTTTCATCACCTCTCTTCAATTGGTTTCATTTCCTGCATTTGAAAACAAATATGGAAGTAAATAGAAAAGGATAACTAATGTGTAACCCAAAAAACAAAATAAATGAGAGGGAATAGGGGGATTCATGGATAATTTAACTAACCATTGTTTTAGGAAAGCTTGAACAAATATATAATGAAGTTAATAAATTAGAAAATAAAATTCAAATAAAAATTACAACTAATAAACATTGAAAATTCACATAACGGTCAAGTCAAATACAACATATTTGTAATTAATATTAAATCAATTTGAATAGTACCAACCTTAACAACCCAACTCGAGGTAAACCAAAATAATTGAGACTATAGATGGATGATTCTATATATTTTCCACCACAACTTCAGGTTCACAATCAACTCTGATAATTAAGCTATTAGAATCATCAAAATAAATAAATGGATTGGTTCCAATGGTAGTAGGGAAAGTGTTAATTCCATCATCACCATCATAAAAAATATGTCTTGGAATTACTTCAACTATGACACCAAATTCAGGTCAAAGTTGGTCTTTAACATAAAAAACTTGTTTAGCCATTGATGCCAATACATATGGTTCTTTGGTAGCAAGAGTGCGAGTCATATTAATTACTCGAAATCCACAATCATCAATAAATGTGCCCTGTCTAGTCATTGAATCAAACCAATGGCATTTCATCATCATGACTCATCCATGAGAGTAATAATCCATTATTATTATTATTTCAACGACTCCATAATAAACCACATTTTCAAATTGCGGTTTACTATCTGATACAATGGCATAACAATATGTTGTGTCAGTAACCATAAAACCATCATGTTGTGTTCTCATGTTCTTTGCTCGTTCAGTGACAATAAATTTGTACACATTGATAACAATTGATTTACAATCATGAACCACGGTATTAGGACCAAAAGCCAAATCTCTTATTTCCTCAGAGACAGAGTCAACAGGAAAACTCAATACCTGAAATATAAATGAATATTAAACTTAATTAAATATTGATTTAATTATTTTAAATAGTAATATTTTTACCTTCAATTTTAACCAAGCAGAAAACTATTTGCTATGAAAAGTATCCCTCCTTATCAAAGATAAAGAACAATGATTTATATTTATCATTGTTTTATGTTCCCTTTAGATAAAAAATATGAATAGTTTAACAGATATATATGTAAGATATACATATTCAATTTAGTTACCTGATGTATTCATCGAACAAATCACAGTTGAACAAAACCGTGCGATGTGCCATCTCCCGCTCTTCAAGGATTAATGTCTTCAATGTATATGATCCAGTAATTCCTCCTGTTTGAGGAAGTGATGGAAAAATGGGTTCAATTTTCTCATACTATTCTTCTTCATTTCTCATTGGTCTGTTCATTCTTGTAGTAAGATCAGACAAATACATTGAGAAGAAATCCATACATTCTTGATCCAAGTAACCTTTCACGATAGAACATTCAGGATGATTCCTATTTTGGACATAATACTTTAATGTGTACATTTTTTTTTCAGTTGGATACATCCAACGAAAAGAAACAGGTCCTCCGAGAAGTATTTCAATGGGAATATGGACAGTCAGATGTAGCATGCATGTGAAAAATGATGGAGAAAATATTTTCTCCAACTCACACAAAATTAATGGGGCATCTGTCAATATTTTTTGCAATAAATAACTGGAAAACTTCTTATCACAAAGAGCTCTAAACAAATGGAAAAACCAAATAATAGTCACCCTTACATTATTGTACAAAAGATGACAGATTTCTATTGGAATCAACTCATGCAGAAGAACTTGATAATCATGAGTCTTCAAAGATTTTAGCTTCAACTCTCTTCTGTTGACCCATTTAGATATGTTTCTTGAATAGCCATCAGGAACTCTAATATTATCTAATACTTCCAAAAATTGTTTTTTTCGTAGGTGTCATCACATAAGAAGAACATGGAACTTTCCATTTATGTTCACTGATACGCACAAGATGTAATTATGGTCTGATGCCCTAATCCACCAAGTCACGCTGAGACCGTAAATCATCTTTTGTCTTTCCCTTAACATTTAGAAGTATCGAAAGAAATATTTCACATATATTCCTTTCAATGTGCATTACGTCTAAGAAATGACGTAACAAATTGGTTAACCAATAAGGAAAATCAAAAAAGATACTCTTATTCCTCCAATTGTAATGGGTTTCCGTGGAAACATTCTTTATCTTTCCAGATTTCATTTGAACCTTTCTGAATGAAAAACTGAAATCTTTCAATTAATTAAGCACATCAGTTCGAGACATACACTGAGGTGGATCATCGGTCTCTATGGTATTATCAAATCTTCGACGATTATTTCTATATGGATGGTCCATTGGTAAGAATCATCGATGTCCCATAAAACTGAAACTACAATGATGTTTCAGTCTTATAGATAGTGTATTCTTCATATAAATAGTACATGACAGTTTTCCCTTCTTACTCCATCCAGAAATCATTGCATAAGCTGTAAAATCATTGATCGTCCACATAAGCGCAGAACGCATCTGAAATATGTCTTTCGAATATGCATCATATGTGCTCATACCCACATCCCAAAGAAGTTTCAAATCTTTTATTAAAGGTTTCATGTACACGTCAATATCAATGTTGGGATCAGAAGGGCCATATATGAGTATACTCATGAAAGTGAAAGGTTTTTTCATACACAACCATGGAGGAAGATTATAAATATGTATAAAAACTGGTCATGTGCTGTGCAAAGTAAGAATCTTCCCAAACAGATTAAAACTATTGCATGAAAGACCCAGCCTCACATTACGCACGTCAGCTACAAAATCAGGATATCGAGCATCAAATCTCTGCCATGCAAATCTATCTGCAGGGTGAACCAACTCATCATTAGTCTTATTTATCTCGGTATCATTCCATCTCATTTTTATTGATATTTCATTAGACATAAAAAGATTCTGGAGTCTGGGTATCAATAGAAAGTGCCACATTACTTTTTGTGGCACGCGGGATGGTGTTCCATCAGATTTTGACTTCCAGTGGGATGTGGCACATTTTATACAATCATTTCATTTAACGGTTTCCTCCCAGAATAAACTGCAATCTTTCGGGAAAGCATGAATTTCATTTCTTGAAAATCAAAGTTCCTAAACTAACTTTCATGCCATATAGTGGTTTGAGGGAATATCTGCATCATCTAGAAGTAAATCCTTCAAGAAGGTAAGAATTTAATCTATTGCTGTATTATAAATCCCATACATAGTTTTCCCATGAAACAATCGGATTAAAAATTCAAACCTTTTCATTTTATTTCATTGTCAATTTACTGGAGTCGTGGCAGCATCATTCAATTTTTTCACCCTAATAACATCATCATTTTCATTAGATGCATCATGTGTGCTCATATCGAAGTCTTCTTGGGTCGGAATCCTTTATTTTTCATGATGATGAATAAACAGAAACCGGTCATTTAACAAATTCTCCACTCTAGTCCTCTCATTTGGATCATCAGCAATTTAAGATTTCATTTTCTCCCCATTGTGATACCACACATAGTAGTTTTCTTGAAAACCATATTTGGTTATGTGGTAGATAACTTCTTCATGGCTCAACCGAGGTCTACCAACACATAGAACATGGGTAGTGTATGCGAACACTATCTGAAGCATTGTGAAATAAAAAATCTAAAAAGCTCTCCAAATTGTTTTGAAAATCTCTTGAGATCTGATCGGTTTGATACATCCAAATTCTATCCATTATGTAAATTTTTTTATAAGTTATTTCATCAAAAGAAATTCAATAAGATTGAAGTTTATCAAAAATATATTTAAGTAATTGAGAATTTTTCACTTTATATGAAACCATAATTGACACACTACTCTATATGATAATAATAATATAAAAGACAAAAAATACTATATTTATAACAAAATATCTTTGAATAACTACACATGAGTGTACAAGATCATGTACACTTGTGGAAGAGAATTATTCAGGAGTTGACTAAATTTTAGATCGAAGAAATTGTATATTTTAGTAGATAATTTGAGTGATCACATACATTGCCCAAGGGGGAGGGGGTGTCCAGGGGGTGCAGGGTTTCCAGGGGGTGGAGGGGCTGTCAAGGGGGTCGGAGGTGTCCAGGGGGTGGGGGGCTGTCTAGGGGGGATGGGGTGTCCTGGTGGGCGGGCAGTCCATGGGGGTGGTCGGGCTGTCCAGGGGGTAGGGGGTGTCCAGGGGAGGAGGGCTGTCTAGGTGGGTAAGAAGGGTGTCTAGGGGGTACAGAGTGTCTAGGGGGTGGACGGGTTGTCCAGGGGGTGGGTGGGCTGTCCACGGGGGGTGGTTGGGCTGTCCATGGGGGTGGTGGGGCTATCTAGTGGAGTCAGGGTGTCAAGGGGGTGGGTGGGGGGGGATTTCTAGGGGGTGGGGGCATCCGGGGGGATGGGGGGTGTCCGAGGGGGGGGGGGGGTGGGCGGGCTATCCATGGGGGTGGGGGGGGTGTCCAGGGGGTACGAGCTGTCTAGGGGGTGGGAGGGCTGTCCATGGGGGTGGCAGGGCTGTCCGGGGGGGGGGGATTTCTAGGGGGTTGGGGGGGGGGGTTCAGGGGTACGCGGTGTCCAGGGGGTGGGCGGGCTGTCCAGGGGGTGGCGGGGGTGGTAGGGATGTCCAGGGGGTACGTGGTGTCCAAGGTGGTGGGCGGGCTGTCCACAGGGGTGGGGGATGTCCATAGGGGGATGAGGTGTCTGGGGGGGGTATACGGGGCTGTCTAGGGGGTACGGGGTGTCCAGGGGGTGGGCGGGCTGTCCACAGGGGTGGGGGTGGGGGGTTGTCCAGGGGGGTATGGGGTGTCCATGGGTGGGCGAGCTGTCGAGGGGGGTGGTAGAGCTGTCTAGGGGGTGGGGTCCAAGGGGGTGGGTGGGGGGGCTTTCTAGGGGTGGGGGGCTATCCAGGGGGTATGAGGTGTCTAGGATATCCCATCCCCACCCCCTTGGATAGCCCACACTCCCACCTGTACAACCCACCCCCACCCCCCTTGGACAACCAACATCCCCTCCCCCACCTAGACAGCCCACCCCCACCCCCTTGGACAACCCACCCCCTTGACAACCCACACCCCCCTTAAGAGCCCACACCCCACCCCACCTCCCTAGATAACCAACACCCCTCCCCGACCTGGATAGCCCACCCACCACCACCCCTGGATAACCCACCCCCTCCCT